>CM039521.1:21893092-21944191 GCA_022433055.1 Begonia peltatifolia
TGAATTAGAAATTGTCAAAAAATTTAACAATATGTTAAAGCACGTCATTAAATGAAAAATATGTTATACACGTGTTGAACTTAACATATAAATTAATCAAAAAGATCAAATTGTCGTCATTTAAAAAATGAAGGTTCTGTTTGTAAAAAAAAAAAAAAAAATTTTAACATTTGATGTGTAAATGACTTAAAACATTAAGATTTAAATTATAATTTAGCCTAATAGAAACTAGTGCAATCTAAGGTAACAACCAAAATTTTAATGTACCTTCAAATGTCAATCGTGTAATTTGAAAACTCTAAGGTTACACTCCTTAGATAGGAACACACTTAAAAATAGCCAAGTCGCTATTTGAACTACTACACATTTAGAAACATAATGTCTTAAGGACGAATAATCGCTTGTTAACACTGAATTAGAATTACCGGAGCATGAAAATACATCCCCGCAGCAATAGCTGGAAGAAAGATCCATGAAATGAAGCCTGTGAAAGAAAATGAAAACAGGTTATCTCTATTTCCATTAGTTCATTTCATTCAATAATGCAGACTTGTAACAAGCTACCCTGAAAACCCGTTGGCGGTCCTCCTGCCGTAATTTCTCCAGTGAATAATTCCCAGAAAGTTCCTAAACATAAAATTTGATTGAATCATGATCAGCATAGTTAACTTTAGAAATCTTTCTGCAAAGAGTTGAAGAATTCCATCCTAAAATTTACCATTGCAATCCATAAATTGCAGAAAAGGGAAATAAATCAAGCACTTAACGAATACAAGAAAATGAAACGAAAATTTGAAAGAAAACAAAAAATCAAATGAAAGAAGAATTAATGAAGCAGAATCAAGAATAACCTGTCTCCTCGCCCTCGTTATAAGTGTGGTGCCCATCATATATACCATATTGAAAATCTTCCTAAATGAGAAGCCCAAATCCATCAGGAAGAATTCCAATAATATAGAGCAAAAAAAGAGAGATCAAAATTTCACACGTACTGCGCTAATGCCGGGAGTTTCCCAACGATCCTTCGGATCTTCGTTCAAATCAGGTTCAATCTCGAACAATCCAGCTGCATTCAACCTCGTAGAGCTGAAATTCCTTCCCCATTTGCAACACAACTTGCAGCCTTCAGTAACACTAGGGTTATTCTGGCTCCGAAAAAGCTTAACACGATTCCTCGAGGGAGAGGAAGCAATTTTGGGGATAGAATTGGGTGAGAAAACAGAGAGAGAAGAACCAACGGCCATTTTTTCAGTTTATCTTCAGTGGTTGAGTCTAGGCCTTGGCTTAAACTAGCTTTAACGATAACGTGTAAACTAACAGCGCATTGAGCGTAACTTCGAAACAGACCAATACGACACAGCCATGTTTTTCAATTCCACGTGGCTTAGTTGGACTCTACTCTCTTAGACGACATCATTATATTTGGGAAAAAAATAAATCTATATAATCAATAAGTATTAAACTATCATTTATTAATGAAATAGAAATTCAATTATAGTTTTCAAAAAACACGTGCGGTCGCCTGCAAAATAAGTGCAGGCAACCCCACGAGCGCCTAAAAATCTAAAAATTGGAGCAGAAATCTCTAAATTTAGTAATTAATGCAAAACTTCACAAAAAATGTTAATATGCAATTGAAAATTGTTAGAGTGCACAAAGACTAACCCTCTAAAGTTGAAAATCAACTTAAAAGAACCGACAAACATTGAATGACGTAAGTAGGAAATCGCATTTGCATTTTCAATGAAAATATGAACACTCAAACTCAATTTGTAGTCGCCTGCGTTGCAATTGCAGAAAAAAATCTCATTTAAACACAAATGCGAGCGTTCATGCGGGTGCCTCCATTTTTATTACATTGAAATTTCTCTTGGTCTGACGTTCGTGCAATCGTCTGCACCCATTTTATGAGTCATCACATATGTATTTTCTGAAACCGTAATAGAAAGTTTGTTTCATTAATAAATAATAATTTATTTTATTGTTGGGCTATGTGATTTTTATTTGATATTTTATTAAGATTTTTTTATTTTTAAATATGATTAATTAAGTTAATTTTTAAATTACTAAAACACCCTCTTGATTTAGAATTGGGAGATGGCCAAGGGCCGGACCCTGGAGCGTCCGGGTCGGTTTTTTTCGGGTTAAACCCAGCTCGATGAGCAGCCTGAAAAGCACCACCAAGGATTTTTTACTTGCTCTGTCTCGCGAGCTAGAAAATTCCACTTTGCTAAATTGCTTCTGGGGAGACGGGAAGAAGCTGAATTCTACCATAACTGAGTTTGTTCAAAAGAATCATTGGAGAAAATGCTGACGAAGTTGCAGCATGTGGATTCGCACTGCCTTCATTCACTTACCTCCGCAAAAACCTCAACTTCTCCCAGCAATTGCGTTTCGGTTTCTCCAGTCGACAACGCCGTTCGATTTCCCAGAAGCAACAGAGAAGGAAAGCATGCAGAGGGCTCCGACGGAGATTCCAATAGATTTGGCGGAATTGACAGACATATTTCGAAGGATGAAAAAGCTGGCGGAGCGGTCGCGATTGTATCCGCCGCGCGAAAGCAGAGGTTTCAGGAAACATCGGATGAAGAACGAAGAAAGAACACTATAATTTCGAGTGGAACTGCGGTTAGAAAAGATTTGGGCGTTAAGTTAAAGGTGGGGAATCGAAACGGCTTTGTGGAGAAGGTGCAGCCCAAGTGTTCGAAGAAATGGCTCTGTTATGGTGGATGCATTCCCGCGATTTTGCAAGCACTGGATGACGTTAAGGACTTGGACGAGGCATTTCGGCCTTGGAGTGAGGGGCTGAATGCTAAAGAAAAGAGCATAATTTTGAAAGAGCAGACTAGTTGGGTGAGAGCTTTGGAGATTTTCCGATGGTTTCAGAGAAAAGGTTGCTACAGATTGAATGTGATTCACTACAACATCATGTTTAGAATTCTTGGGAAGGCTCGGAAATGGTGTTTAGTCGAGACTTTATGGGGAGAATTAAACGCCAAGGGGATTTCTCCCATAAATTCGACGTATGGAACCTTAATAGATGTTTACAGCAAAGGTGGACTGAAGGAAGAAGCCTTGATTTGGCTTGAACGGATGAACAAACAAGGCATTGAAGCTGATGAGGTTACGATGGGGATTGTCGTTCAATTGTACAAGAAAGCTGGAGAGTTTCAAAAAGCAGAGAGTTTTTTCAAGAATTGGTCATCAGGTAAATCATTAAATCATGTTAATAACAATAAATCTGCAGATTCTTCTGTTATGAGTAGTTCTCTAAATGGTCATCTTAGTCTGAGCTCCCATACTTATAATACATTGATCGATACTTATGGAAAAGCTGGCCAACTTCAAGAGGCATCTGAAACTTTCAAAAAGATGCTTAAAGAAGGAGTGGCTCCAACTACAGTAACTTTCAATACAATGATTCACATTTGTGGCAACCATGGACGCTTAGAGGAAGTGACTTCGCTGATGCAGAAGATGGAGGAACTTAGATGTCCACCCGACACTAGAACGTACAATATTCTTATTTCGCTCCATGCCAAACATGATGATATAGACATGGCAACCAACTATTTTAGGAAGATGAAGGAGGCTCAGCTGCAGCCCGATAATGTGAGTTGTCGTACCCTCTTATACGCATACTCTATACGACATATGGTTCTTGAAGCCGAAAAAATCATATTGGAGATGGACGAATTGGGTATCGAGATTGATGAATTCACCCAATCAGCTGTCACTCGAATGTACATCGAAGCTGGGAGGCTCAAGGAGTCCATGTTATGGTTTGAGAGGTTTCGAATTGCGGGGAATATGAGTTCTGAATGCTATGCTGCCAACATCGATGCGTATGGTGAGCGTGGGTATTGTTTGGAAGCTGAGAAAGTTTTCGTTAGTTGCCAAGAAGCAAAGAAGCTAACTGTCCTTGAATTTAATGTGATGATTAAAGCTTATGGGGTGGCGAAAGACCATGATAAAGCATGTAAGCTGTTCGATAGCATGGAAAGAAGTAATGTAGTTCCCGATAAATGTAGCTTTAGTACTCTCATACAAATTCTGGTCAATTCAGAACTGCCATTCATGGCTAATTGCTATCTGAAGAAAATGCAGTCACTAGGGCTGGTGAATGACTGCATTCCACATTCTGTAGTGATATCAAGTTACGCAAAATTGGGTCATTTGAAAATGGCAGAAAGCTTGTACAAGGAGATGATTGATTTTGGCATCAAACAAGATATTGTCGTTTATGGTGTGTTGATAAACGCTTTTGCTGACTCGGGAAGTGTTCAAGAAGCTCTTCGGTATATTGATGACATGAAAAGGTCAGGCTTTGAAGGAAATGTTATAATTTATAACTCATTGATCAAACTATACACCAGAGTTGGATACTTCAAAGAAGCAGAGGAAACATACAAAATGCTTCTATCATCGGAGGATGGCCCGGCAATATATTCTTCTAATTGTATGATTGATCTTTATAGTGAACGCTCAATGGTGAAAGAGGTGAAGGAGATTTTTGAGAGTGTGAAGAGCAAAGGGGAAGCAAATGAGTTTACTTTCGCAATGATGTTGTGTATGTACAAGAAGCTCGGAAGAATTGAAGAAGCGATAAAAATCGCCCGGGAAATGATGGAATTAGGACTTTTAACCGAGTTATTAAGCTTTAATAATGTGCTCGGATTATATGTTATGGATGGGAGATTCAAAGAGGCAGTGAAAATATTCGAAATGATGATGAAAGCCAGTATAGAACCTGATGATTGTACATTCAAATCACTTGGGATAATTTTGTCCAAATGTGGGATTTCAAAGCAAGCTATTAGCAAGCTTGAAGTAATGGCGAAGAGAGACGTTCAGACTGGTTTGCAGGCATGGAGATCGGTTGTATATTCGGTCGTTGGTGTCAATGGCTATGACGATGTCTAGTATGACTCCTTTACTTGCAAGATCAAGACTACCATACATATTTCCTCTATAGATCTTTATACGGTGGACGTAGGAACCTATGGTGTATACGAAGGTAACTTAATTCACCGGAGAATTCTAATATTATTTCATAATGCGTAACTCATTAATTGGTATCAATGATAATAAAACATTGTCTGTTTTAATTAATTAGTATTACGTCAAAAAATAAGATTAAAGTGTATAATTAAAATGCAAAAGTAAAATTATCTTTAAACTAATGGATGTAATCGATTCGCTTGGATCGTGATGGAACCCTCTCTGCAAAACTTGATTGAGCTCATTTTTCGCACTCTTCAAATCTAGCTTACCGTGATCTTGTCCGGAGTCGACTTCAACCATTCTTGCTTTCTATACAACTTCAAATTACCCATCCACAAGTGTTTGCAGGTATAGATCCTTGTTCTCAAATTTATCTTTTGCATTACATGAAATCGTGTTTATACGCAAAATGTAATTTTTGAAGTTGGTTTAATTGATTTGTCAGATTGGGAGTGTGACTGTTCTCAGATTAATTGTACTCCAACCCACTTCACAGATCTCAGAAGTCAGCAGTGGAGAGGAACAAGTAGGCTTTCAAAAACTCTTCTTTTTCTCAACACTTTCGCTTCATAGTCTGTTTAATTTGCTGGATAATTGAATTGAGTACTGAAATCTGCTAATTTGTTATACTTTTTTTGTCTAACTAGAGTTTTGAAAGCTTTCAATTGAGAGAGAATTTCAAGTGTAAAAATGGGTAAATGTTGCTTTTTAGACTGTGTTCTGTCCTTTCTCATGTACAAAGATTAACATTGATGACCGAGTTAGAGCTGAGAAAATCATTTTCCTACTAACCAAACAAAACAAGAGCCTAGGAGTCTTCTTCTTGGTCTTTGTTGCTGCAGTGCCATGAAACTACAATGTCCTGAAGCTTGGTTTTCAAATCCCTCCATTGAAGCTCCTCAAACTCTACCTCTGCTTCCACCACCTTCATCTCCACCATCAACAGGCTCGGGGCCATTTCCGAAACCTCCACCATCAAAACCACCCTCCCCCTTCCCATCCTGATCGACCGGTTTTTCCCTAGTCTTTTCACGCGGAATCCCATTTCTCCTCCAATCACCTTCACTTTCTCCTCCAGCTCGTCCGCAGTGAATTTCGTTGTGAATCTCTTCTCGTTCTTCTTTGTCGCCACTTCGAATAGCCCTGACAGATTCAGCCCTGAAGACATCGAAATTATGTCGAATGCGTTCATCACTGGAACGTTGTTTTCCAGTTTATGATTCTGAAACGATTCGGTGAGAGCAGAGTCTTCGTCGCAGTCTTTATGAAGCTTCGATTGGATGGTTTTTTTGAACCAGGAGTTTCGCATGAGAGTTTCTATGCTCATCCTGGATTTTGGATTTGGATCGAGGAGTTGAAATATTAGGTGCTTTGCCGGCTTTGAGATCCAGTCCGGAAATTGATAATCTCGCCGGTAAATTTTGTTGTACATTGTTGCAATATTGCTATCATCGAACGGAAGGTAACCGGAAAGTAAGACGAAGAGGATGACACCGCAGGACCAAGCATCAGCTTTTGAACCGTCATAGCCTCGCCGGGAGACAACTTCCGGCGCGGTGTATGCTGGAGTCCCGCAGGCGGTATGGAGCAAGCCGTTCTGAAGCTGCTCCGGTAACGCTGAGAGGCCAAAATCAGAGACTTTCAAAATACCGTCCTTATCGAGGAGGAGATTCTGAGGCTTCACGTCCCGATGAGCGACGCCATTCTTGTGACAGAAATCAAGAGCAGACACGAGCTGCTGAAAGTACCGGCGAGCGGCGGACTCCGAGAGCCGACCGCGGCGAGATATCTTGGCAAAAAGTTCGCCGCCTGAAGCGAACTCAACGACGAGGTAAACCTTGGATTTGGTAGCCATGACTTCATGGATCTTGAGAATGTTAGGGTGGTGATGAAGGCGTCTCATAGCGTCGATTTCTCGGACTATCCTTGGCTCCATTGCAGCCTGAACGGTTTTGATCTTGTCGATGATTTTGACGGCGACGGTGGAGCCGTCGAAAAGAGAGCGAGCCTGATAGACTTTGGCGAAGCTACCACGGCCGAGGAAGCGTCCGAGCTGGTATTTTCCAAGTAGAATAGCGCCACTGCCGGCGACCGGAGAAGGGGGAGGGGAGAGTGGAAGCTCAGGTTCTGCCATGGGAGGTAGACGAAATGGAAAGAGGAAAACAGCCTTCTTTTATAATGCCATCGTCGGAAGACACTGCCCTTTTTGTTGGTCCCTCGCTGGCATTTCCACTTTTTAAGGTTTTCTTCTTTTTATATTTCCTATTTTACCCTTTTCTTTTTTCCTTCTCTACCCTAATTTTTAATTTTTAATTTAATTTAAAAAACAAAAACGAAATTAGGATTTAGAGTTTAGGTTTCGCCTATCTCTTGGTTTTTCACCAATTAGAGTTGGTGACAAGTGTTATAATTTCAAATATTTAATTATTAGAAAAAAATCAGGTTTAAAGTGGAGGAAAAGAATATTAATTTTGTGGCAACCCCGACTCATTGAACTTCCATTAATTCACACTTAATCAAAATTAATTATTATAATTACTCTTTAATTTCCAACCGTTGATTAGAAACATAATCAAATTGAAAACCCTAATTAGTGTTTCTTGACGTACGGCATATTATTATTGTCTTGATCCCCAATACCCTACACTAATCATTACTTGTTGCATTATTAGCTTTTAAGGTTTTTTTAAATAATAATAATATTTTTTTCCAATAGTTTATTCATAGAAATATAATAAAGTGAGTATTTTATTTGTCAGATACTTGCATTATTGATTTAAAATAAAAGACCACGTAATAATTGAAATATGTGTCTTTACCTGTTAATTTTTTTTTTTTTTCGTATGAAAAATTTACAATTGCACGATAATATTTATATAGTTTGAACAATAATATTCCGTGTATGTTCTAATTTTTAGCCTATTTTACTTATTATTTTATATATAAATTTAAATATTGATAATAATATATCATAATTAGTAAAATTAGGTAATTGGTATAAATTATAAAAGTATAAACTAGTGGGTATAATTCTTCTTTCAAAAACAGTCAGGGAAGTGGCTCGATAGAAATAAGGGTTGACGATAAGGGGTATTTAAGTAAAGGAAAACTCTCGGTAAGTGTAGCCAACGCCAACGGTCAAGTTGTGTTCTAACAACTTACGTTTCGGCTGTTCTTGTCTCGTTGGCGAATTTGAACGGCCCCGATTTGCCACGTCATTTGTTATTGGTGGGCTATTATTTTTTCTGTGGGGCCCAAAGTTGGGCGTAGACTGATAGGTTGACTTATTCTGGTTCTAGATTTCACTATACGTGGAATAAAAAAGGTGAATTGTACGTATTTAGTGTTTTAAGAAAAATAATTGAAATAAACATTTTTGTTAAATTTGACCTTTAATCGAAAAATTCGTCAACGGAAACAAAACCGAAGCGATGCTTTGTTGGAACCCGATCGAGCCGAATGTAAATTTTTTATTTTGATTTTTTTTATATCCATCATTTTTTTCTTTTTTTTTTTAAAAAAAATAATCGACTTTTTTATATTTAGTTCATCACTCGCATCAAGAACATATCAATCTTTATAAGAACTCTCAATTTCAATCGTGAGACGACCTCCTCAAGTTAGATTATGTACGCATCGAACAAAATTATGGTCCCAACTTTGAAAAATTGATAATAATTCCGAGACAACCCTAATTTTTTGTCTACTCAAATCATCTCTATATTCACGAAAAATATAATCATAATTGTGGACTAAAAACAACTATGCCACCAAAATTAATTTTCTCAAAACATTTGAATAATAAAAACAAACTTTGTGATATACAAAATTGTGAACTATATATAATTAAAAATACACGGCACATGGGCGTATATATAGTTTTATTTAGAATATATAAAATTTATTTTAAAATAAATGAATGACTCATCTTACTTTTATTAAAAAATATATTATTGAAAGAATAAATTTTGATTGGTGTGGAAGGTGTCCCTTATTTTATTTTATTGTGTTGAAAAACTTTGTGGACTACATAATGTACAAAGTGGAACTAAATTATGTATAATAATATGTTCATTTTCCAAAATATTAATATATTCACCAAAATAATCGAAATATACTTTCAAATTATCCCGTTTCAATTTCATTTTCTATCGACTTTTTATCACACTTTTTTTTTTCCCGAGCCCGTATGTCTATTTTGATAACAACGTTATAATTGATTCTTCGGTTAACTAGTTTGACACGTTATATTTGATATTAACTTACATTCTACGAAGCCAAACAATATTTAGATCTCCAAAATAATTATATTCGTCTTTTGTGTAATTATTTATTTGTTTAATAAAACGAATGGCTTTTATTAGACCTCACTAGAAGCCAGGCCACTAAACAACAATAATTTTTAAATTGAGAAATAATTATTTTTTATCATACTTAGATTAATATAAATAATTAAGAAATGTGGTGTGTGCGTGTGTGTGTTTAAGATTATAATATAAATGTTTAATTAATTTTGATTAAATTGGAGATTACTATTAATGAAGATAATTTAAACTATAGCTCTTCCATTTTCTTGAGTAAATAATTGCCAAGTATCAATATTCAGCCAATCAGGAGACGCCAAAGCATGCACGTGTCATCCTTTGACCAATAGATGATTAGTATCAGATTTTGCCGTCGCCACCAACCACCACGTGGCTTCTTCTTTCCTTTTTTATTTTAGCACATTATTTTATTGAATAAATTGAGCCAATAGATCCTAGCTTTCTTCTTTAAGAAATTAATAAATATTAATATATTTATTTTAATTACTCCAAATCCTAACTTCACTCGATATATTAAGAATCGACAAATCATCTTATACAAAGAATAATCACAATGATTAATCGAATAAATTAACTTCTCGAACGTAAGCTTGTTTGACAGGATTGCATCGATATGACAACGATCTCTTCTAACGTTCTCAAAATAATACTCTATACATAGTCATCGAGACTTAATAATTTCGAGTCAATAATCAAACTTTCATCTCCAAAACTTAAGTTTCTCTTAAAGCGGGTGATTATTACCTCGATCCCGTGACTTTTTTTAATTAAAATTTAATGACATAAAACATTAATTTGAAAATTGAAATTATAAAAATTTTAGAGCATTGTTTATAAATTTATTAAAATAATATTTTTACCAAATAATTAATATATGTTGGCCCATTATTACAGTTAATGATTCTGGGCTTTTTAGATTGACAACGTCGGCCCATAAAGTGAATTGGTTAAGGTTCAGCCCAAAAATGATTTTTCTCTTGCTCTCTGTTAGGGCTTGAGCTTGAGCCTGAGGAAGCGAGTTTCAATCAGAAATTGCGGTTGATTGGTCTCGGGAAAATGTCATCACTTGGAACGTCGAAAGGAATTCTCGAAATCGCCAAGTTCGGTCTTTACGTATCCGTCCCGATCGTGCTTATGTATACCTTCGCTAATAATACTAAGAATCTGCAGAAATTCATGGGGAATGTAATCTCTTTCTCCTTTTATATCTCTATTTGCATCGTTGTTTCTTTAGCGTGTTATGAATTCTCTAATTTCTAATCTAAAGGTTTACTTTGGAGATCCATTTTTTTCGATTTGTGTAATACTCTTAGCTATTTGATCACTTTTTCAAAGCAATAGTCGAAATTATATGAGATGTGGTGGAACTCATGCTATAAGATCCCGATTTCGAAGTAAAATGGATATTTCAATATTTAGGAGTTGTTCCTACTTTTATTTTGACTTCTTGAAGTAATGCATTTGCGACGACTCTTATGAGGATTTGTTTTTCAGTTATATGAGTTTATAGGAGTTGATCATCGATTGTGCTTGCTTCATTTTACCAGTTTCTTCTGCTGGTGAACTTTTTGTTGTCTCAGAAAACGTTACGGTACTGAAATAATTCAAATTCATTTATGTTTAATAGTATGTTCGTATTCAACTGGTGTTTGTATTAATAATCTTGCATTGCCTACAGTGTTAAACTTTGGTACGATTAATACAGCTTGGTTGTTTGATTGAAAATTGGAATGTTTTCTAGGGCTTCTTGCTGTTAGCTTATTGAATTTGCTTCCTCGATATATCTATTGTCTGCATGAGTTGGAGATCTTTTTGCTTAATTTAATATTTGGTTGCTCTGAGATTAATGAAAAGAAACGCATAAAAATTTATGTAAATTCCATTAATGGATTGTTGTGTTTATGGCCGACAGATTCAATGCGGGGTATTAAATACGCTAAAGACCAAATAGGATGATAGTTATCCCCACTATAGTATATAATTCATGGAAATGATTTTTTGGTTGCACTCTCTCCTATGATCTTCTTGAGGTGTTTAACCATATGAAAGCTCTTCTTGAGGGCAATCATTTCCCAGTTTTAGAATGCTCGAGAAAGTAGTAACTAATTACTTGCTTGTTTTTGCTTATACAACTATTGGGTCTAGATGACTTATGATTATATAGATTTCTTAAATATTTCCAAGAATTGTGTATTTTCTTTCTTTGACACTTTGAATAATAGACTGGTATAGTTAGTTTGTAGGAAAGTTTGACAGCACACCTTTTTATGGTGAGCAGTTTTTGCATGTTACTCGCTGTTTTATGTTTCAATGCTTTCCGATCAGATTGTTTATTAATAATGTGAAACTTAATCATTCATCTACCATTTTCATTACTCATTTTATAAATTTTGGACCAATAGTACACGTGGTGACTTTCTCTAGTGTTAATGGATCGTTCCCTTCATGAAATACCTAAATGTTTGCTTCCTTTTTTTGTCAATGAAGCGATCTTATGTAGTATATCCACCGGAGGGACCAAGGCCTCCATCACCAGAAGAAATGAGAGAGATGGCTCGAGAATTAGCTCGAAAGAGAAATATTGATTGATGCAAAGTGTGTAGCGTCAATCCAAGCTCTACTATTTCTTGTTGGTATTACTGCAATAAATACTGATAGCATTTTTGGATGTATGCACTTTAGCTAACACACACACACACACACACACACACACATATATATATTGTAAATTATCTTGTTGGAGTTTCATATTTTCCACAAATAGTCAATGAAAGAGGTTTGAATTAGTTCTGAAATTTTTGCTCGTGTGATTCTACTATGCATAAGGCAGTAATCCCATTGAAATCAGGGGTTTGAGACATAGGGTAGATAACAAGGCCCTTGCTATCAATCACTTGAGACAGAGTAGATAACAAAACATTACGTGTGAAGTCTATTATTTGGTTAAGTTGCTTTTAACAATAGTTGTACGGAAAAGCCACTAGGAATGGCTTTGGATTCCTTGCTCTCCTATTTCAACCAAGGGATCAATCCAGTTTTCAACTCGAATACGACCACTGTCTGTTTGGTTCCAATTAAGATAAAAAAAAAATTATTTTTTTAATTGAAGTATAAATATTCAAAATAATACGTTGTTTTACTCATTAATAAGATCAAATTCAAATATATGCTTGAATTTGATTATTATCAAATTGAGGTCTACCAGACAAGTCCGGTCGATTCCAGCCCCAACTGAGAACCAGCTAAAAATTCTTTAAAAGCAAACTAAACCAAACCAGCTAGTAGTAGTTCCATCTGCTTTTGCCCACCCCAAATTCATATTCAGTAAAACATCTATTACCTTTTCCAATCCACATCAATTACATCACTCAAACTTCCAAGTTCAACTAGCACACACCTTTAATGTTTTTCCCCAATTTCTATGCATGAACTACTCATCAATGCTCTTTTCCAATCAAAACCTTACAATCATAGCTAAAACCATGCGTTAAAGAAAGAAGCCAATATAATCTCTCACATTACACCTAATATTTAATTAAGTTTTCAAATAACATAATCACTACATTACACCAAATCATTTTGCTGGTGATATAATCACGCTCGGTCAACATGTTCATTCAATTTTTTAGTAATCTAATTAACAATCACAAGAGGGTGTCCCTTGAATCACATGCCCCAAAAACTTCGGCCCATTCCGGATTTACTGTTCGGTCTCGGTGTTAGTTCGTACAATATCCTTGCAAATGTATCGGAATACCTGCCATCCAAGAAGAGTATTTCTGCAAAGGCATTTTCGTAAGCTAACAGCAAAGCCCTGTTCTGAGGCTCTGATACGAGGCTCTCCAATATCATTGCTGCTTTTCTGCATACTTCAGGGACGGGATGAGGCGCTTTAATCACTTTTAGTAATCGATCTATTGCCCTGAATTCGTAAATTGTAAACAATACCATATAAGTTCATGAACAATGATATTGCTTTGTCTTTTATATCCTCTCTCCCTCTATTTTCTCTCCCTATATATATATATATATATATATATATATATATATATATATACACACACACTCATCATCATAATCACTCAATTTCTCCACTAGTCCAGATTACTCTCTGGAAATTGAAGACCATTTTTCGATATTTTTTCAGGTATTTCTCGATTTTCTATTTTTTCCCTGAGAGTTGGATAATAAAAGTTTTTAAGCTAAGATGAAGACAGTCACCATCGTTCGCTGGCAAGCTTTAATCTGCAATCCATATTAACTTCTGCAAGATTATAAAGAGCACCAACTGCAGCTGCTTGTGCATCTAGAGCTTGAACGCTCATAAGATCAACCAAGCGTTTGTATATCTGCAAAGTTCATTTCATATTTTATTCTTACTTTCTGTCTAAAAAAAATACTTTCATTTTGATTATTAAATTCGGATTCAAACCTGTGGAATGAAGGGAAGAAGGAAAGGCTCGTTATCTGGGTTTATAATCAATCGACCAATTAATTCAGCAGCAGCACACTGCCAGACTTTGACAGAAGATGCTAGCATTCCCATGATTGCTTGAACTGCTCTTTTCTCTCTGATGAAAAGAGAAACAAACTTCAAACACCTAACAAGAGCAGCATAAAAAAAAGTGAACTCACGTTATTTTGATGAACGATGGTTTTGAGGAGCTAAAGATCCGAAGATCAAGTAGTGGGGCTAAATTGACGATCGTCTCAAGGGCATTTGTGACAAGTTCCTCATCCTCTGTCACATATAGAAATGTTAGAGGCATCCCAAACAAAAAATCCATAAAAAGAGTAAATAAAGGGAAAAAAGGAGAGAGAAAAGTAAGTACTCAGACTAGAAGAACATAAAATAAAGTAGTAAGATGAAACACGTACTACAACCAAAAAAACAAAATTAAATATACCAACATCACAGAAATATGAGAAGGGTAACCATCATGTTCTACTGTGTATAATCTACCTTTAATTTTCATACTGAGCTAAGAGACAGATTAGATGGGTTTAGGTATCAAATGAGTGATGCACTTGATAATCATTTAATTGCGCAATCATTCTAATGTAAGCCCCAAGCATATAATAGTTGATAACCCCTCAGACCCACTCCTAAGCAGCTAATATTCATATCTAGTAAACAAGTAATTAGAGAAATCTCCCAATATATATCTAGATCTGATTCAATTCCATTTTTTAGGAAAAAGGACTCGACAACTTTTGTTTATGGAATTACAAGTTAATCAACTCAACCCACCATCGTTATCAAAGTCTCATTGATTTTCTTATGGATATTAAAAGAATGAAAGGGACAAAGAAAAAGTCATTTTTTATACATTATTCAGAACCTTGAGGATCACCTAATAGTAAGCTTCAAAAAAACATGCTAAATTTCTTCTAAACCATGTATAAACCTATTAGGTCTCTATTTTTAATTTTATAACAGCAAAAAACTACAGAAACAGTTAACAAAAGCATCAAACTTGAAAAGTAAAAAAAGGCTTCAACAAGTGAAGTACTTCCAGCCTCCTTAACAATATAGATTGACGAATTTAAAAGAAAAAACAGTTGCAAAGTAGTAGCCAATGCCATTCTATCTTGTTTTAAGAACACAAGCCTTGCCAAGCAAAGATACTGAACTTATTCCACTATTGCTATGTAGGTGACAATTTATTAGTTCCTCTACCTATAATATGATCTTCGACACACTGAAATACCGTTTCCAAACAATGCCGATTTTGGGCCATAATGACTTCATTATCTGGCATGAAAGAGAAGTTCCGAATGACATTAGAAGCAGCAATAGCACATTGTTGTTTTTCTATCCTTCCTTCATCGTCTAAATTAAACAGACCATCCTCGTCTAGCCACCAATGTTGGGGATTGGCTTTAGTCATATTATTCAGTGCAGATGTTTCAGTAAGAGAACCACCAGATCCAGGACTGTGAAAACAAGCAATTTCAAAATCAAGTTCTGAATTCAAGCAAATTTTATGCTTCACAATTAAGATTAAAATACAGGAAAATGATAGTATCAAGCATACCTATTTGAGCTTAAAGCTTCAAACTCATTCCCAAAGCCTGTAACAAGAGAATTTGAACCTAATGTTCTAACCCTTGGAGCCTTAGCAAACTCCTTTGGAAGTGCTATATCACGCCAATCATCTATCTGTTTCACATGACAAAATATCAATCACCATGTTCTATTGTATCATTTAACAAACACACTCAAGCTTCAAAATAACTAAAATCGAAGGGCAATAGTCTATTAATGAAGAAGAAGGAAATGAGACTTACAACTTGAAGAAGAGCATCAAGCAACCCTGGTATTTTCGCAAGTGGGGTAGTATCTCTTCTCATATCATCCTTTTCTTTGAAAGAAAGCAAAGTGAGAGTGTTTAGTGCCCATGTCAGCTCGCTTTTTAAGCCACTCTGAAGAGCTAGAACTATTCTCTTATTGCTTTGCTCTGAAAAAACCACAACAATTATGAATAAAGAACAGTTAAAGAAACTCAATACCTCACAACAAACAAGCAAAATGAAATGAAAAATCTATCTTGAAACAAGAAACAGAGTGGTTCATATAATTTGAGGAAAATGAGATAGATAGATAAAGAGCGGGAGGGGCAGAAATGGTTTTGAAAAGCTAACCCACGAACGAGCTATGTACATGAAGAGAAGGGCCGAGAAGGGTCATTGGAGCTGCCATATCGGCGGTCGCAGCCGCGACGGAGCCAGTAGTAGTGCTGCCGAAAGGCCGGCCTCGCTTGGCCGGAGGACCGGTGATTCCGCCGGTAGCTCCTCCGAACTTGCCCTGTTCCCTCTTCTGCATCGCTCACGCTCTCCCTCTCGCTCGCTCTCCCCAATAGGGCATTTTATAATATGAAAAGAACGACGACGTTTACTTTGAATTACTTTTTTTTTTCAAATAATTATTTTATTTAATTTACAGTGCATTGTGTCTATAATTGTTTAAACAACTAATACAAACTATTTATTCGAGCAATTTGATCCCTATATTAATTTGTAACGACTACGGTTTGTTAAATGGCCCAATTGCGAAAATCCCCGTCTCATGATTTCATGGGCTAAAAAAATAATTAGTATATATATATATATGTACGAATTCATTACACTAACTATAATAAATTGGATCAGAATTCGAGATTTCATACATAAATATGTGAGTTTTTGTCCCCACTATTTGAGTAGTTTATCTAGAGAACGATGTCAACTCTAAGTAATATGACAAAAAATAAGTGTTAAATGTTCGAGAATTTTAAGTATTAGCTTCTATTCGAGTTCGGTCTCAAACCTTGTTTACTATCCTATAATTATGTTTGTTCAATTTTAGAGTCAAAATCTAACCAAACCGACTATTTTTTATTCCCAAGCGATAGAACCTAAATCAAGCCATCCATGCAGGGGAATTGAACGGAAACTTACCATTTTTTCAGTTCCTAAGAGATGGAATACAACGATCTCAAATATGATACACAAAGTCAACGTGTATTTTAAAACGCGAGTTTGTAATACCTTAAGATAAAAATAATTAATCTCATTTAAGTGTAGAGCTACAACAGTGAAATGTATGAATTGATCGTATAATTGGATTAGTATGTATAATATATTTGTTTCTAATATTTAACATTCTATCAAGGACTTCTGAAAATGTTCCAAAAAGTCAAAAAATTAATGTTCATAATGCAATATTATAAAAATAATTTGACCCATTTTTTAATTTTAATCAATATTTCAATATGATGTCATAAAAAGCCAGTTGATTGATTCCAATTTTGACTTTTAACCTATGAGGCAACTGTTAGCTAGAAAGTCAAGGAAGAGAATCATTCAACTCTCAAGTGTGTTGTTACACAAATCTTAACTAGATTCTCAAATTAAATCATGTGTTTTTTTTTTTTAAATGTTTTAGTCTCTTATCTCGTGATTGAAACATATTTTAATGGGATTCAATTTTGTTTTAATACCTTCTAATTATTTTTTAATTACGTGCATACTTAGCCCTAAACGTTTAAAAGACAATTTAATCGCAGTGTAATTATACGGAAAATTATCATCTACGATTACATTTTCATTCACCAAGATTTGATTTGTATTTCAAAATTATACGATAAAGTATAATTTATGAATCTACGATATGTAATCAGTTTATTTACGTGAATTGCAAGATTTAAAGTATATTCTTTTTGTCCAAAAACATAAATAGGGGTGTGATCTAATTATATTAGATTAGGCAATAAAGTTACTAATCAATGAGTCTCAAGCTCAATTTTTTATTTTGCTCAATTGAAAAAATTAGAATGAAATACACTTTCCTAAAATAGTCTTAAGGAATTGTTTTGATAATTGTAATAATTTTTTTAATTATCTTGAAAACTCCACAAATGGAGCAATATATTTGTTGTTTTATTATTATATTATTTTGTTTATTTAATTGTAATAGCATTATCTTATATTGGCTTGATGTGTTAATTACTATTATTACAAGTTAAATTTAGGACGCTGAGTGGGGAAAGTGAAGTTGCTCCTTGTAAGCTAACATTTTTATTAAGAAAAATGATATGTTCAACTTTTTATTATCTTCGGCAAATATACTTTACGACTTATTAAATAATAATTTATATAATTAATATAATAATTTATTGATTGATCATTATTTTTTCGTTAATCATTATTTTTTTTCACGACAATTTATTGCTTTTATCAATACCATTCATTTAATTTTTTTTTAATTCATGTGTAGAGAGAGAAAGCACGCATAGAGGAGAGAGAGTAGATTGGAGATTGTCAATTTGTTTGTTTTATTTAATTTGTCACACACTTTAGATATCACAATTTAGAAGGAAATTCAAATGAAGTTCGTGTTCAAAGTCTGGTACAAATTTGAGGGCGAGTAAAATCGAGCGAGTAAGATAATATTGGAGATTAAAAAATTTTAGATACATGACAATTTAATAAAAAGATGAGCTGTTTTTCCGAGGATCTAAAATGACTTGGAGTATTGATTATCACTAATCTCGAGATTTATATACTAAATTACAACCTTTTAATTTAATAGAGGAAGAATATACAATGATTAAGGGTAAGGGAGAGCTTGATCTGCTTTTGTTTACTTTGAAGAAGCAAGGCTACTTTCAATGCAATTAATTATAGATCAACAAAAGCAAATCATTAATTAATTTACATTTTCAAAACTATTTCTAATTTATTTATTCATTAGAAATATAAAAAAACTATAATATTTACTATTTCTTTATATTTTTAATTAATGAAATAAAAAAATTTATTTTTTCAGGGTTGCTCTGTGAGAATGGATGTCAAACCGGCGACGATCTTCGGTCCTCGCTCGACCCCCTTAGGCCTTATCTCCGGGAGTTGCCAGGCGGGTACCGTCTCCTTCGCCTTGGAGTTTTCCGGTGGGGATGGGAGGAAGTCAGTTTCTGTACTGGCAGTGGAGTCTGGCTCTGTCGACGTCGTTTCGTCGCTGGATGTCGACTCGTAGTCTTCGCGCCTGATCTCTGTCGCTGGCTGGCCACTTTCAGGCGGTTTCGGTATTGGCGTTCTGGTGTGAGGAGATAGCCATTTTGCTCGCATGTACTCGACTTTCCGCCACGGCGGCAGCGGCATTCCTTTTTTCTTCAAGCTCTGTTTCGCCGCTTCCGAAATGATTGAGACGACTTGGCTTAGACGATCGGGTTTTCCGACGAAAAGGTAGGGCAGTGATTGGAGTATTGCCTTGTATGTCGCCGTTGGGCGAGCGATTTCGAACTCTGATCTAAAATCTACGTCTAGCAGGAACCTATCTCCGTCCACTATCACATCGATGTATTCGTATGCACCTGATCAACAAGAAAATCAGCCAAAATCAATTTCACAATCTTGTGATTTATGTTTTTAGTAGGTGAAGAGAGAGTTGTACCAGCAGGAAAAGAGGATAATTTCTCCCATTTGGATTTGCAGATAGAGGAATCGTAGCCCAGAGATGTGAGCCCGTCGGTGAGAATCTTTCTCAGGTCGTCTTTTCGTTTTTGAATTTTGTTGTTCTCTAAAATCTTTGTAGCTTCAGCTAAGAGATTTCTCTCCGTAACACACGCTCCAGACACAAAACTCTGTCACAAAAACCATGCGTTCTTTCCGATTACTTCAGGGATAGTTTTTTATGCAGTTCAATGATTACTGTGATTGGATCATGAGAACATTTTGGGCGAAAAATCAAAGAAAATGAAACTCATGGATGAGACTTGAGGTATTTACCTCGAGCATAAGTGTAACGGAGGAATCATAACCAGATGGTCCAGAGGGATTAGGTTCGCCAAAAAGACCAAACTCGTCGAATTCATCATCGGAACTTTCGTCACCAGTTGCATTGAAGCAATTGCAGCTGCTGCGATTGGATTTTGTTGCTACGGCCGAGGAAGGTTGCTTCTCGTTACTTTCCTCGATGAAGTTCTGCACCATTTTTGCCAAACAGACCGAGGTCGGCTCCAACTCCACTCCTCCATCCTTACAATTTGCTTCCCAAGCTATTTTCTCCGGCGAAGAAATCCTCAAAGCACTGGTAAACGGCCTGTCAAACAGCTTTCTCAGCCGCGATTTCATTACTGGTTTTCCGGAATCGGACCGATTCGGTTCCCTCACAGTAGGGGGATAGATATCAATGGGTTGGATCTTCATGATTGAAGATTTCTAATAAAGGATGCGGAGATGCGAGTGAATCACCAAGGTTTGGAGTTACTGAAGAGTAAAAAGAACGGAATAGCTTAAAACTACTCACCGATTCTTCCTCTTCAGCTCCGGTCCATTGTCAGAGCATAATAAGAAGCTCCGATTCATATCGACGAAAATGGATAAAAAATCTATGCGTCTGATCCTATTACAGGTTGACAGCAAATATCCGGCTTCTTCCAAGATTACGAAAGAAAAAAACGCAACTCCAGTAACACAATCAACGATATCCTCCTCCAATCGATCAAAAAAATACTCTCTCTAAACTTCGATAAACAAAAAAGATAATGAAAACTCTCTCTAAACTCAGATCAGAAAAAAAAAAAAACCAGTCAGAAATTTCAGCGAACAAACGAGAAATAAGAAGTGTTCAATCTGAGGCTCAGGCTGCTTTCATGGAAAACATGCCGGCGATAATCGGAGAGGCGAACATTATCCAAAGATCTGGAAAAAGATTTCGCCGTTATAGTCATTTTCCCGGCGAGTTTCGGTCGCCGGGAAGTGGTATTGGGGAAGGTGAAAGTTAAGGAGCAGGTATTTGTGGTGGAGAAGGGAGAATTGTGACCGAGAGGGTTAGCTGGGGCTGATATATAGAGTTCGAGTAGAAGAGAAATCCACGGTGCTGACGTGGAATCCGACGTGGAATTTAGTTTTCTCGATATTAAACACTTGGTAGCGTAACGAGAGTTGCACGGTACTGTGTATGATTTGAAATTATTATTTATTTACCTTATGATTATTTTGAGTAATTATATAGTTTATAATTAATCTAGACATATCACACTATATTTATATTATTTATTTTTTAATTATATTTTAAAACTAGCCACAGCAAATAATTAATGATAATATAAGATGGTTTTTCTTTTTAGTTTTTTTGGTTTTTTTTAAGGAACAACATAAATGATGTGATGATATCATTTAAAACAAATAATTGATATAATCTTGGTTTAGATTAGAATTACCAAGTTTATGTGTTTTTAATTAGTTTAATAACCAGTCAATTAAAATTTGGTCATTATATTCGTCAATAACATTAGCTATACACTTTAGTTTTATAATTTAACCGTGCAATTTATCTAAAATTTATGTATTATTTATAATTTATATAATTAATGTAATAAATTATTTATTTATAATTTATTAAAATAGAAAAAACGATTGCAATCAAATTGGGTTACGTGAAAATTGGATGATAAACTTAATTTTATCCAATTTTCAATCTTATTAATCAAAAAATAAATAGTTATAAGAAGCTAACACGTGTCACAATGTCATTCGAGAAAGACAAAATGCCAGTATGAAGTGGAGACACGTAGACAGTAGACGGTGAGAGTAAGACACGTATTCTCTTTGTTTTGTAGCTTCAAACGCGGACGATTATTACGGTGTTTCCAATTTTATATAAATTGTGATTTATTTAATAATAATAAAGTCAAAAACTTATATTTTATAGAAATTGTTTATTAGGCACGTTTAATAATTTATTGTGCTAATACTCATATATTAATTTAATTTTCTGTGAAATTATGAATTCATTTATTTTTACGAGTTTTAATCAATTATTTCTTATTTTAAAAATATCAATTTTCTCTTAAACTATTTCTTGAAAAATGAAATCTATTTAATGTTCATAACTAATATTTGTCATTATATGGTGCTCCCATTTTACGCGTAATTAATTATTCATTATATTAACAAAAGAATAAAAAATACATAATTAAATTATAAATTATAGTTTATATAAATACATATATTCAACTAGGATATGAATTATGATGGAGACTAATAACAAAAGTAATAGAAATCATATCAAACAAAGGAGGGACCCTTCCCTTTCCACAAGGTAAAATAATATAATGATATTATATATTTAATTTAAAATATTGGAAATAATATATATTTTTATATTAGAATAGTTATTGGCCATTCGTTTTTTATTTTATTCTATTTTTCAGTATACTAACATTCCAAGGGTTTCATTTTGTATTAAATATAAATATATATATATTTTTTCATAATTTCTAATTATTGTTCTTTATTTTTTTTTTTTTATATTTTTGTCTTCTAATTTTACCCAAAAAAATTGATTAAATAGAAATAATTAAAAATAAAAGAGATAAAGTCCAAAAGTCAATTACGAGACTAAATGTGAAATTTCACTTTCAGTCTTACATTTGCTGTGTTTTAAGATTGAAAGTAGCTATTAAAATAAGGAGAAAAGTGTCATTTTCTGTATTAGTCATTTAAGGGGGAGACTAATTCGCGATTAAGAATTTTAATCAAGTTGATTTCTTAAATGCTAATAGCTTTTGGTGGATGCCTGGTCCAATCCATATTTAATTAATATTTTGGAAAGAATAATTGAGTTTGTAAATGTCTAAAATGAAATTATGTTTATTAATTTTTAATTTGAATAATTTATTTAATTGATTAAATGAGACACAAAAATTTATTTCTAAAATTAGTTCAACCGGTAATATTTATAATTTATGTTGATTAGGTTCACAGTGAGTTTTACATGTGCTTATCCAACACTTCTAGTGGTTTGTTTTTCCTCTCAATTTGTCTTTGATTTATTCGATTGTACATAACTCATCTGCTTAATTTTTGCTGAAATCATATGAATTTGATATTTGTCGATATTTCAGATGGACCTAACTCACATCAGTTACACATTCTAATCTCAAATACCGAATCCATATTCAACTACCTTTAACGGATTTACTACAATCATAATTATAACGTACAATATGTAGCATATGTTGTCTCAAACGCTAGGTTAAATTATATCTAACGCTTTGCTAAGAGCAATTGGTTATTAGCTCACATCTACCCTAGTTAAACTAAATACGTCATCGTTTTTAGCAAATAACTTCGCTTCATGATAAATACGACCTAAGTCGCATTAGTTCGGAGACTTTTTTGCAAATAAACTTAGAAGAAACACCCTCCAAAATAGATGAGAGTCGAATGGTGATCTAATGAATTAGAAGGAAGGAATTGTGTAGGTGACTCATATCTTCGAGACTCATAAAGATTTTCTATAACTTTTAAAAAACCAAAAAAAATAATATTCTTTAAAAACCCTCCTCATCTTTTATTGGTCTTGTTTGATGATCTCTAAGCACACTCAATTCCGTTATTATTTTTTTTCATAATTTTATTTTTTATTTTCATGATAGATGATGCATTTTTTATTTTTTTAATACCCCACAAAAGTATTATTAATAGCCTAAAATTTCTAGTGACATCATGATTGATTAAAATTTTGATCAAACCTAGAAAATTAATGTGACATGACATGATATTATATATCAAATAATAATTGATATAATTAATTAATTTATTATATTAATTATAATTATCAGACACATCAATCAATAAGTATTTTAAAATAAAAATAATAATAATATGGTAAATGTCAATTAGACCAAAATTTATGTATCAACTAAAACAATAATGATTATTATTATTTTATATAATTAGAGAGAGATGATGAATGAAGAGGACATAAAGGTGTTGGATAATGAAAGCTACAAATAAAATAATGATATTAGGTTGACGTCTCTAAAAAAAAAAAAAGAAGACATCTGATTTTAGGGTTTTGTGGTTGGATTTTTGTTATTTTTTTTTAATTTTAAAAAAAAATTAATTAATTCAAGGAAAATCCAAAAGCAAGGGCCCATCAAAACATTGTTCCCCATTCTTAACTTTTGGATGAACACTTGAAATATGGTGTGGTTGAAATGGTCTTTCGCATGATGTGAAGAAGAATGAGGCCATAATTTTAGGGTTTTAGAACTTTGGATTGGACCCCACTATGATCATGCTATGATATTATTAATATTATAATGGCTCAATAAAATCCTTGTCTACTAGATTCATTCAATAGTGTTTTTTTAAATTATTAGAACTAGATGGCAACTACTGGGCTTAATTATTTTTTTTCGATTAATTTGGTTCGGGGAATTTAGATTGTTACCAAAATAACTAATGTTGTCGCAAAGATGTTTGTGAAATGTGCTTCCTTTACCGAATAGAGCCTGCATTAGCTCATTCGCTCCCGTTCTAGAGCACCGAGAGTCCATCGCTCCCAATTGCACTTGTGCACTTACACAAGTCCGAGAGCCCGTTCATCCAGACTGGAACTCCGCCAAAGACAATTATTAATCATATCTTGCATAATCTAATTAAATCAATCAAATCTTTGGTTAGTGTTTTCAAAATTTATACTATTAATTATTTAAAATAATGATTATATGATATAATATAAATACGTTTACTTTATGTACGATAATAAGAACAAAAATACAGAGGAAATCAAGTAGTTAGTTAAAAAAAATATTAAAACTAGATGATTTTATAATGCAAATGGATTAAGCCAAGAAGGGTGATGTTGAATGCAATTTAACATCAACTAGAAACCATTGTTCAGGCATGAACTGTGACTGGAATGACAAATCACCCAACGATGTCTCAAAACAAATCTAGAAAATTGAATCAGAATCTCTCACCAAGTGAGGCAAGATATTAGCTCAAAAGGGTTCATCTCAACTCTCAAGTGTTTATTTCGATCCGAAAGGCACTTCAATTTTACATCAATCTAACACACATTCAACAGCGTTTAAATATAAGAACATAATAAAGTGGAAATACATCTTTGCCATATTATCGACTTGATCCTCATACTGCAACATCATAGAAAATCAGGCAACAACAGACAGGATCAAACTTAAGATGAGAAAGAGGAGCCGACTAGTGGATATTCCAATCATAAATAACTTAACTGCTAAGAAAACTGCGTGATTATGGAACATTCATAACCTGGATAGACTGCAACATGTCCGAGACAGCAATGACAAGATCACCTGATTTGATTAAATTCCGGGCTTTGAGCAACGAGAAGGTCTTGTTAAGGTTGCTTTCCATGTCGTCGGAGAAGCTCAAACGGAACGGGATAAGCCCCCATTGTAAATTTAGGCGCCTCCTCATTGATGTTGTGTCCGTAAATGCAAAGATTGGACAATCGGGTCGGCATCGAGACAATAGAGACGCCATCTGGCCTGTCTTTGTATAGACGAAAAGTGCATCCACCTCCAAATTGTTAGCTGACAATGAATAATAAAACATTAGACCATGAATGTAATGTATAGTATCCACTAGAGTCGTCCAGAAAAAAACAAATAAACCAATCCAAACCATTATCTATTAAGAGTGTTTACCCATTTTGGCAGCCGAATTACAAATCTCTTCCAAAATACTGTCGCTAAAGGATGATCCAATATCTGGTAGTTCCATCTGTTCATGGCGCTTTTCATCTCTCCACCACTTCTCAATTCTTACACTAACATTTCTTAAAACAGCCAAAGCCTTCTCTGGATATTGTCCCATAGCCGATTCACCAGAGAGCATCAAAGCATCGGCCCGCTGTCTGACAGCTTCTGAAACATCAGCAACTTCGGCTCTAGTTGGTGTAGGGTATTCAATCATAGATTCAAGTAGTTGAGAAGCAACAATGACTGGCTTATTTAGCTGCCTGCATATATTGACAATTCTTTGCTGTGCTAATGGAACCTGTTCCAACGGTATTTGAGCACCCAGATCTCCTCTGGCAACCATTGCTCCATCTGATATTTTGATAATTTCTTCCAAGTTCTTTAAGGAGTCAATGCTCTCAATCTTTGCAATCACAGAAATGTCACTGTATCATCATATTCAAATATATCAATATATCTACCATTAAGGAAATGAAATTTATTGAAGTGGAAGATAGAACTGAATGAAATATTACAACTACGTAAACCAGTTCTTAAAAGATAACTTTATACTATTCCCCTTATTGAAGGGAAGAAGACTCTGTATCCTATGAAAATCGATACACACATAAACTATGTGGACATACCCATCGCGAGAACGGGCAGCAATATAGCTCTTAAGATGTTTAATCACTTCAGCAGACTTGACAAAAGATATGGCAATGAATTCAACACCCTCTGCAATTCCAAAGTCGATATCCAACCAATCCTGAATTACGGGAAAAAAAAACTTAAACAATATTGATTCATTGAAGGAAGTAGCTAGCACGAAAAAAAAACAGATGATCCTCAATAAAAATGGAATTAAATACACAGAAACTACAATACAATATTGTGACCCAAAATAAGAAAGGTCGGCACAAGTATATATTGGTCCATCAGACATTATCAACATTAGCCAAGGAAATTAAACCATACTCTCCACATGCTTACTCAATATGAACTTGGTTTCTCAGTTTAGCTGAACCAAATGCAAGAAACACTCGTCAGATCTCTATTTACATGGTTAGGAATAAGTAGGACATTTAGTAGCAATGTATACAAAAACTAAATAAACCCAAAGGGTTTTAATATAGAACATTTTCTTTAATATACTTATGTAGGAATGTTTTTATAGGACAAAGCTTTAGTTGTGTTTTTTATGGTGTCTTTTGCGAGGTGCAGTGGGGTGGTGATATATTTCTAAAAATGTTAAGGCTCTCATACTATCTTTATGAAGAAAAAGTAACCTGAGAGGGAAAAGGCAAACAAAAAGGACAAAAGGAGACAGGGGACCTTGGAGGATATTGTGGGAAGCATGGCATTGCGTTCCCGCACCAAATGTCCGTCCCTCCAAAATGTCAGATTAGCCCGAGGCAACAATAGTCCTGGGTCAGTGCAAAGGCACTTGACATCGGGACCAATCTTCTCGATCACTTCAAATCTCACCATTCCTCCATCCACAAGGAGCTCATCCCCCAATTTAACATCTGTATCCCATCATATCATAGTGGAAAATGAACAAAATTTATGATAAAAAGAAATGTAGTAACACAACATTGTTTCCAATGAACTTCAATGTTAATAGATGGAATTCATAATAAACACCTTCAGCAAAACCATCGTAGTTCACATGAATGGTGCGTTCCGGGAGAGTGGAACCAAAAGATCTCACGCTGAAGGTCCAGATTTCACCATCCTATAAAGAATAGGCAATAATAAGTTCTCTTATGACAATAAAAAACATCTGTATGAGAACAAGGTATCTGTACCAGAATCTCCATTTTTTTTTCTAGAGTCAATTAAAAAAATTTACATTGTATTCTTCCATGAAGTTAGGATTCTATTATATGAAATTGAATCTTATAACATTCACTAATTACCATCGTTCCATGTTAGAAAAGAAAAACAGTTCAAGAAGGCCAATACAAAATAGAGTGAGCTCCTGGGCTTGTTCCCAGTGGGAAAGTAAATATCTATTAAAATAACAAATAACGTAACTAAGATCTCAAACTTTTTACCAGAAAAAAAAAAAAAAAAAAAGCAAGCTCCCAAACCAAACAATTCTGAATTTTCATAGATACAGTAAGCATTAGTGTAGTCTTGAAGAAGTCAACAGAGCTTCATCTGTTTGTTAACATATTTAAATGCAGATACAATAACAATACAGAACAACAATTCAAAAAGCGAAATATCCCTAAACTCAGAAAAACCCTCATGCTATCTTAAACTTTCATCTTCATGGAATCTTAAACTTTAAAATAGTAAAAATGAGACTTTCATCTTTTTACAGCGGGAATTCCAATCAAAAGCAGACAGTCAGCGAAATAAAAAAGCTAAATCTAATGGAATTGTTAATTAACTAGGAAGAAAAAAAATCAAACGCCACCTAAAACATGATAAGACCAGGCAAATGACCTGCTATATCAGAGACTTAATTCCCTAATTTCGAGGTACATTAATCTGAACAGTAAAAGAATCAACTTAATACATCTGCTAGTAAAAAACTTCAACTCACCTCAGCTTTGGCAGAAGATGCACCACCAAGATCCCCCATGTGAATTTCACTACCTTCGGTGTCCATCATAATGGCAACGGCAAACCCTTTCTCTTCATTGAGCCTCCGCACCCGTTCAATCACCGTCTTATGCCACTCACGTGTGCCATGGCACATGTTGATCCGAGCCACGTTCATTCCTCCGACTGCTAGAGCCTCAAGCTGCTCGAACCCACAAGTGGCAGGGCCAATGGTGCAAACAAGCTTCGTCCTCCTCGTGCTCCTGAATCCATTCTCCTTAAGCTCCGTCTCTGTTACTGCATCGACATCGATGGAGCTCGAATCAGATACCACCGGTTGGTAGTCACGCAACCCAGGAGTTACAACTCCAGCTCCGACGCTCGTTCCATTAGCAGACACTAAAACCGGTGAAGAAAACGAAGACGGGTCGAGATCCGAAGAAGCAGACGCCTTTATCGAAAACCCATTAAAGATGGCTGGAAAACGGAGGTTGGAGTTGGATGAAAATGGAAAAGGTTTAGGACAAGATTGCTTAGGCAGAGCGAGATTTGGGGACCGAGTGGACGGGGTAAAGAAGTGTAGAGACTGTGACATTGAAGCCGAAGGAGAAAATTAACGGTTAGAGGACTCGAAGAAGACGAATTACAGAAACCCAGAAGAGAAATTAAGGAGACAAGCGAGAGAGAAAGAGGCGGAGATTGCCAAGGGAATGGGGCTATGGAGCTTTGGATGTGTCGCCAGACGAACAAGAGGGATCCCATCCAGATGGCTGCCAAGTACACAAGAGTGAAAGGATCAACAGCAGTCATTCTTATTACGTGGCCTGTGGTGATTGGATAGAATTTTTTATTTTACTACTTTTGCTTTGATTTTAATTTTCTTAATCTCAATAAATTGGATAGTCTTGTTCGAAGTAGAGTGGCTAAACACGCGCAGAACCGCTTCGCATCTAACGAAATAATCAAAATTTTTTTTTAATTTGAGTCGACTTGAAATTTACCAGCTGAGTTGATTTAACGAGTAGCGTTTCACAAACATTGCGTACATAAATAAAATTATAATCATATTTTATATATTTTTTTTAATTTTAGTTATTAAAAATATAATAAATATTTTTTTATTGTAAAATTAAAATATGATAATTAACCGTCTAAATTAGAAAATTATTTAATTAATATAAAAATGATATGTAATTATAAAAAAATTATTTAAGATAAATATATAAAAAAAATATTATTCATTATCAATTTGACACTTGCATCATTACAAATTAGATAAATATCAACTAATTTAATACTCACGTAATTATCAATCATTTGTAAAATATCAAAAAAAAAAATCAAAATTCATATTATAACACATACAAATTTAAATGAATATTTAATCTCTAAATATACAAATTTTTAAAGTCGTATAGTATTTTATCATCTTCTTATTGATTTCTAATAATGACATTTTTAGAACGCGATTCCACTAATTGGATCCCGACGAATTAGAAGATTCTCAAAGTGGGAAGGAGTCGAATGTCGAAAAGATACTCTTATTGGCACTCACATCGCACATGTATAGATTGTTAATAGTTAATAAAACATATTTTTTTAACTTGATATTCTAAATTATGATGCCCCGTTTAAAATTATTTTTTTTTATAAATGCATTTTAAACATAAAACATCCATTGCAATAATAAAATAACATACATTTTATACCTTGACAATTTACATGAAAATCTGAATACTAACGTAGAATCTACTACAAAAGTAGGTCGCTACATCTGATCTTTCAAAAAGATTTTTATACAAAGTAAATCCAAACATGCCACTCAAACAAAAAGGTCATCTACCTTGATGGTTGAACTTGTCTCTTCGCGTGTGATGTGTATCACTATGGAAATAAGAAGAAGATAAACTTAATGTTCTCGTTGGTTTGAAAATCCCTAAACCTCAAGAAGAAGCAATGGATAGGATCATACAGCCTTGCCGGAGAAAGTATGGGAACGTGTAGAGTTATGTGATGGTTATACATGTTGAAATTATAGTGTATTACATTTTTAATATAAAATATTTTGTTGTCAAAAGACACAATAGAGTTTTCTTGAAAATATTATTTTAATCCTGCAAAAAGTTCATTCTATTTGCATTGAATTTATTTGATTAAAATGATTTCAAACAATAGTTGAATGATCTCAAAAGATTGATTTCGAGCAAGCATAATTTTATAACATTTACATGGTTTTCAAAATAACATAATTTATATGATTTTTAAAGAATCATTGTTGTATAAGATGGTGATTGATCTTATATGGTGTTAATAGAGTTTATAGATGACAAATGAGCCGGCAGAGCCAGAAGTAGTACAGTTCACCGAACTTAACGAATTAAACGAGACAAGTCGAGCCGACTCAACGAGGCTAACGAAGCTTAACGAGTCTAGTTTAATGAGCCTACGTATATAAATATTATCGCTTAATATGTTAAATTTTTGAATAAATGCCGGAGTCGAGAAAGATTTCGATTTTAAATTAAAGTGGATTAGTGTGAGAATTTTATGAAAATATATTATTATTTTATTAATTAAAATAATATTATAATTTGATAAAATATTTTATAAATTAAAATGAGAAGGACGTGGTTTAGGTTAGAAACCTTTTTTCTAGTTCCTTTATGGCAACGCAGCACAAAGAAGAAAAGGGGGAGAAGAGAACGGAGAGAGAAAGAGAAGGTGGCTGGTCGAGCTTCGACCGACACGTTTTTGGTGTCAAATTGTACGAGGTGAGTGTCAATAAAAGTATCTATTCGATGTTCGACTCATTTTTACTTTGACAATCCTCTAAGCCTGTTGGGGTCCGATTGATGGAATCGGATATTGACAATCGTCGTTACAATCGTCGTTACAATCTTTCATACAAACGAGTGTCTATATAAGGTTGAGTACAAGTCATACTCGTTTTCATCGTACACATATTTACTTGAACAAAAACAGATTCTGATGATAAAGTAAACATCTTGGGTGTTAATAGATCAAATGCTATTATAGAAAAAATATAATATATAATGAAAAATATTTTTAATCAATTTAAAATATTAAAGTTGTAATTGTGAGAAAATTGATACTAAATATTAAAACAAATAAATAGTTTATTCACATAAAATTAAAATAAACATTCGTATTTAATTCATTCAAAATATAATTAATATCAAATTATTAAGTAACTCAGCTCTACCACCGCAATTAGAGATAGTCTGTGAAGAAAATCGTGAACGAATAACATTAAATTATTTAATTTCATAATAAAAATATAAATTAACAACTTAATATATTATTTAATCACTATAAAGTAAATGAATGACATGTAAATTAGTAAAAATTATATTAATTATGAAATATATTATTCTTAATTTATATATAGAATCTATTTTATATGCATAAAAAAAAAAAAAAGAAGAATATCAATCTAATAGTTTTTAAATTTTGTTTCTATTTTATTAATTATAATTTTAAATTAATCTATTTATCGATATTGTTAAAATTACTCGTTAAATTTACAAAAATTGAAAGAACAAGATGAAAAATGAGATAATAAATTAATGAACATTCATTTTTTAGCATTGTAAAATAATTTTTAAAAATCAAGAAATGTATGAGTTATATCACAACTACATCTATCAAAATTAATACTATGTGTTTTTTTATTAATAAAATTACAAATAATTTGTCAATATAATTATGTATTTTTCAACATTAAATAAGTCAAATTTTATTTATTATCTACATCAATTTTTAATTTTTTTTATTTAAGTTAGACAACTTTATAAAAATCTTTATATTATTATTATATTGAATTAAATCTAATTATATAAAAATTTAGAAAATCTAATTAATCGAAGATGAGACGATTAATAAAATTTTTTTATGCATAACCATATTGACAACTTAACGTGGGTGTTAACGTAATGATTAAAAATGTCAATACTGATAACGAAATTATAATACGAAGTTCAGGTTATTGATTTTATTAATACTCTGTGTTTTCTCGTTAGTATAGTATACAATTAAAATCGGTAATTTTTTTTCCTTTTTTTAATGATCCAACTTAGGGTTTTCAGCTCGTAATCCATTGTTAAATATATTCGTACAAATCTACCATTTTCAACCACAGCACAAATATCAGATGATTAATTTTTAAACTTATTCTAGATTTCTCCTCAGTTGAAGCTCATTTTCGGTTGGTTGATTGTTGTTAAGTTGGAAGAGAATGGGAACTTTGATATCGAACTTTTGGTTCATGTGGTTTCCTGCAAAAAGAGTACGAGATTGTGGTTGTTGGATTGGATAATGCCGGCAAAACCACGACTCTTTACAAATTACACTTGGGAGAGGTTGTCACTACGAATCCTACTGTCGGAAGCAATGTGGAAGAGGTTGTTTACAAGAACATTCATTTCGAGGTTCGGATTTCCATTTCTTGTTTATGTGCTACTTTAGTTTGTTTCTTACTCATTTACTTCCAATTTGATGTTATTGAGATTGATTCTTTATCTAAATGAGATGTTTGTGCTTTATTATTATATGTTTTGCAAGTGAACGTGCAGTAGTTTGACGATTTGATTAGATGGGCAGTAAACTTTGATTTTCTGTGGGGAAAAAAATGATAGAAATTTCATGATTTCAAAAGTTCAAAATATATTTCGTTGTTTGTCCTCATTTTTCTGTAAACTGGGAAGGTAGCATGAGTTTTAGTTAATGGATTACGTGATCTACGCCGTTATAGTTACTAGCTATAGTTATGGATTATTCGTTTTTCTTTGACATGAATATATTCGAGCTGAGAAAAAGTAGAAATTAGGTTTTTCTTTTTATCAGAGAAATCATCAATTACTCTTGATCTTCTGTTAATTATCTTTTTATCATTCTCTTCATGGTATTTATAGTTTCGATGGTTTGTCTATGTGAGTTGAAAAACTGGGTAGGTGTGAGATTGTAAGATAGATAACAATATGACCCGCTATTGAAAGTTCTATATGCTTCAAACATTGAGATTTAAATTCTCTTTTAGCCTTTTCAGTTGTATTGTGTGGTTTCTGCTGACTATTTTATGAGTTTTTTAAATAAACGATGAACGTGAATTGGTGCATTTGAATTGTTATCTTAGTTTATGTAGTATGAAAGAGGGAGAGGAAGAAAGATTGTGTTTACTAGAGAGGATGAGATTAAGCGAAGGCGGGAGAATTAGATAGAGACAAAGAGAGTTTTTAGATTAAACAAAAAGAGTGAGGGGGTGAGAAAGAGTAGTAGAAAAGATAAAATAAAGGTGAAGAGAGAGGGATGGGCAAGATAGAATGAAACTTGAGTAATGGAAATAGAGAGAAGTAGAAAAGATAGAATGAGACTTGAGTAAATCATATGGATTGAGAAAGGTAGAAAAATACAGGTGTAAAGAGCTTTTTGACCCCAACACCCGAACTTACCCGTGTTGGTCACTGATTGACTCTGTCTCTCCCCCCCCCTTCATCGTGTACTCTCAAAGAGAGAGAGAGAGAGAGAGAGAGAGAGAGAGAGAGAGAGAGAGAGAGAGAGCATCACATATCATCCACGTAATGAACTAATAGATGTTATAACGGCAAAAGGTCGAGTTTCAAATTGTTAAAAAAAGTTAGAGATATTTGCTCTAAGTGACCGAGAGGTCAATTTATCCTAATTATTTTGATACTATCGTTAGTCATGAATCCATTAGGAAGGCCTCTTTAAATTCAAACTTTGGACATTCTTGCACTTTCATTATATCACACGAAATTAGCTGGTTCAGTGATTTGTTTAATGATGTTTACCATTAGGTTTGGGATCTAGGAGGACAAGAAAGACTAAGAACATCATGGACAACATATTACCGAGGAACCCATGCCGTAATAGTCGTAATAGACAGCACGGACAGAGCAAGAATCTCCTTAATGAAAGATGAGCTTTTCAGGCTTCTGGGTCATGAAGATCTTCGAAATTCCGTGATTTTAGTCTTTGCAAACAAACAAGATCTAAAGGAAGCAATGAATCCAGCTGAAGTGAGTGAAGAAGCCCTTTTCACTCCACAGCATAAAAGATCATGATTGGCAAATCCAGGCTTGCTCTGCTTTGACTGGTCTTTTTGATGGTCTTAGCTGGATTGCTCACCATGTTGCAGGAAAATTACCCTCTTGAATTGGAAAGAAAAGATGATCATTTTAAAACATTTTTCTCCACTAGTAAAGTTATTTTCTACTTTTTTTTCCCTCTTTTTTGTGCTTGCATTGAACGTATATTTTTTTGCCATTTTTGGGGTGTCAAGTCGCGGCGATGTTTCAGTTTCGTGGTTACATCTATGCGCTTAATTGGTTGTAATTCAACTTTTTCTGCCAAATCTCAATGTGCTAGCAAATTTTGAAATTTTTATTAGGCGGATTTGGTCATACTTATAACATGTATAAATTACAAATGAACAATAAATATATGATATCAAGCAAACTTATTATCCGTCGGGATACATATATTATATGTGAGAAGAATGTGAGATCTTCATAATTCTTTTTATGATGTATGTATATTGTGTTCGTTGTTGTGTTACGTCACGGTATCAATTTAAAAATTAAGATAAAGTGCAATATATTTCGTGTACTTAGGAATCAAGGACAACTGATCCATTACGCTTTGCGTCATTAGCAAAATGGATCCTCCTCTGGTAAATTGAGTTTGTGCACAAGAAACCGAATGAGTCAATATAACTAAATGCATTAAGTTGTTCTCATGTGCGAAAATGCAAACTGTTTAACGAATTTTACTAAGACAAAGACCATTTTGCTATTGACTATAGTAATAAATTTCGTATGCATAAGTAGAAGAATAAGTGCACTTTACCCGAGAACGTATAAACAAAGACGAATTTAACAGATTTTATAACATTACGAGTTAATTTACTAACATCTAAAAACTCGAATTCTAAGTCATTAAGAAAAATGTTCAAAGGAATTAGTACTTGATTTTTAAACTCAGCGGCTAAATTCAAATTTATACCTTCAACAGGGGAGCAAAAAATCGAATAAAATGATAAAAAATTGAAATGAATATTGTACAAACTATATAATATATCATAAAATAATTTCCAAGAAACTTTATATTAGAGCTCATTTGATCAAACTTCTGACTACTGCTATTAAAGACATAATATACACATCACATATATTCCAAGAAACATAACTATCTAATCACAATGCACAAGTGCAGTATAAGTCTGTAACATGAATCGATCTTCCCCCAACAAATGAAATTGGGAACTCAAATCTTTGTATTATCATCGAAAAATCGATCATTTTCTGCCATTTTGATCTATACTTCTGATGTTATGTCAAAAAAGAACAAAATATAGTCAAAGAAACCAGCATCTGCAACCTTTTGAATCTTGAGGGCCTTCAAACCATCGGTCCCAAATCGGATTTATCGGGCCGCTAGTTCTGCAAAAACAAGAATTTCACTGATTTCGACAATAATAGATCGACCGACAAGAGGGTTTCCCCAATAAGAAGCTGGAAATCAACAGCAGCTAATAATAAAAGACATACTCTGAAAGAAGTGGATCTGGTCTTGTTTCGACATTGCTCAGCATTCTGACAGGGAAAAAAAAACATTTTTAGTCTGCGAATGTAAATGAGAATCGTTTCGTTTTTTGGTGAACTATACTTTTTCACTTTCAAACGCTTTCCATTCTACACTTCAATTGTAATCGTGTTGAATAATAAACTGAAAAAAGAAATACGAAAACAGAAAGATTTCAATGAAAAACTCCCATTCGAAAAAGAAAAAATCACAGATAAAAAAGAATATTTTTCAGCATGAAAATCGATATAAAATGAGTTTTACAATTCAAACATATTTATATTGATAAAATGAATTATAAAATTGAAATTCATACGACGACTAAATAAAAAAGAATTCAGATCCCTATAATCTAACATATTTTTATATCTCTGATATCTTATGTGCCCGTTTCTATCATATTATTCTATTGATTATGGTCATGTTGTTTGGCCAACAACAAACAAACACTTTATGTGTAGCATGAATTTAATGAAAAGTTCTATCGAGGTTGATACGTATGGTATTTTCTCAAAGCTAAGCGAGAAACATCCACTTTCTCAAGCATTTCATCCTTAAATTCTAGTTAGAATTGCAAAAGATTAACTAAAAAAGGGATAAAATTAGTTATACTCATCTTAATTCCTTTATTTATTTATTCATCATGACGTTCTAACGATATAACAGGAAAAGCACAAACATTTGAACAATTTACGATACCGTTTGCAAAAATTAACATGCATTACGCATTTACACTTACTCTTTACAAGCAGCCGATGCCTTCTCCATTTTTTCGAGCAGCTCAATATCTTCCTGCAGAGAAACAAAATTCAATTGTACTATCTCACTCTACTAAAATAACATAAAACAGTTTTACCATAAAGTTTGAATTCAAATGTCCATATGGAACTTTAGAAACGCCTACTTGAGACATGTTGAACAGTTACTCAGTAGAGGCCATTATAAGGAACTTGAATAGAAAAGCAACAGAAAATTCTCAAGAGATATCTAAGTTTAATCACTAACTTATCAAACTTCCGTCTACTTCAAATTATTGGTGAATAAACAAAAAAAAGATAACTAACGAGGTTGAATTTTTGGTAGATTTTGCTCATCATACTCAAATAAAGTATTTTGACAGAGCGATTCAAACTAGTTTTACACTTCATAGATTTTGGCAAGTATAATTATCAAAATATCTCATGTGTTAGGTTTCGCACGATCATTTTTCGCACACGAGCTGAAAAGAATGATCAGACATTAGACTTATCGAAAGAATATTTGTTTTGATTTAACCAAGTTTCCTAGAGGCCAATTTGACATGTGTTGACGGAAGAATATCTAATTATTTGATCAATAATGAATTAAGTATTGACATTTAAGTCGTTTCAGTCCCAAAAAATTATCAAATACCAGATAATTGCTTAACTAGTATACATAAATAATCAATTTATCAATTGTTATCCATGAGAATGATACTTAATGGTCCGTCCGAAGGAACCACTTAGATGATGGAATTTTCATGACAAGGATATTACTTCATGCTGTAAATGTAACATCATTCAAGCTTCAAAGTAGTTAAACACGTACACAAAAGGTCATAATCTAAAATTTTGTGCGTAAACTTTCCAGATATATTATTATAAAAAGTATTTGAATGCAAAAATATTCCTTTGAAGAGAACATAATTATATGATGTACAAGAAAATCTATATAAGATGTGTTAGAATACGATGACTTGAATTCTATTTGAATAAGATGGAAAAGTTTGTGGTTCAACGAAAATTTCAGAACAAAATTGTTTCACGGGTACGGACCGCATTTATTTCATATATTTTCTTCATATTTTCTACGTTTATAACTCCCATTGTGTATTTTGATTTCAAAAGTGAAATTCTCTTATCTACTTGTGGTTCTTTGTCCATTAAGATTTTTCATGTGAAATCTCAATGCTTGTTCTTCATTTTTCTTTTTCGTATTCAGGCTCTATCGACAAGATGTCCTTTTCCAAATGAACTAAAACAAATGAGCACAAAAACGAGCCTTTCCTAACACGAAAGTTTGACGACACCTTAAAAGTCTCCCATTTCTTCTATTTTAGTTCACCTTTAGACTTCATCGCCAACATTTTCTGCCTCTAGAAGATTATGGAATCAATCGAATAATCTTCAACAATTTGCAGATAAAAGACTGACCAGATAAAATAATTTTCGACAAAGTTGCAGATAAAAGACTGACCAAAGAAACAGTGGGGTGCAGTAAAATTCGATAGTCGCAAATAACTATGGACCACTTACATTACTAAAGACAAAAATCCAACCAAAGACAACTTTCAAAATCTAAAATTCTTGTTTTGTCCCATTAATTAACTTACATGTCTTAGAAGCCATAAAGAGAACTAGCAAACAGCTTAAAACACCGCAATTCTGCAGACATTTTCACCAAATTCACTAGCTAGAGCTGAGCTTATCATTTATTTTTATTTATTTGTGTATGCACCTCCGCTAAAACACACAAGACTTTAACATTCAAGACCAGACAAGGCCCTCAAGTGATCACACTCAAGACCAAATCAAACTATCCTTCAGGGCTAAAAAGTTTATCATCAAAACCTTCCAAACTTTTCTGGTACTGAACTTTATAAACTAGAAAGAAATTAGATCCAAAAACGGAGGATCATATATTACCACATTCAAGTACGAGCACAGAATCAAACCAATCAATCCAATAATATCAAACACAAAGAAGAGCCAAAGACACCTCCCTACAGCTAAGTCAAATATAGAAGTAATACCTCTAGAAATCTAGTTTCTTGTTCTAGCCGTTTCAATTCGGCCAGTATCCTGTGCCTTCCTCTACTATCAAGGCCACTCAAAGATTGCACCCTTTGGGTTATCGGACTAGCGGATTCGGACATACCCAAATGTTTGTCAGGAGAGAAAAGGCCGAACTTTAAACCCAAAATTTCCAAACCAGTGATCATCAGAGAGACACCATTGGAGATGAAAGTAAAGGTAACCCAGAAATCTTCATTCTGACCCCATTAAACCCTTTTTTTGCTGTAAGAGACGGATCTAGAGAGAGGATAGAATTGTGTTTGTGTTTGTGTTTGGTTTGGGGTGTTGTTTTATTAGGCGTATGTTATGATTTCCTTTTTCCTCTTTTTAGTAGAAAAGAGAACTTTTTCTATGTCGCGTCCTTTATTTTTTTGATGAAAATGGGCTCTCTTTCTATTATTTTCGCATTGTCTTTTTTGGTTCCCTCTCTCTCTCTCTCTCTCTCTCTCTCTCTCTCCTCCTTTTCTCTCTCTAAAACAAACCTGTTCAGCTGTTCGTCCAACTCTGCACAGTTCCACGCGTTGTTCTGGGTAATACAGAAATGAGTAATCGACCACTGATACCAAATTTTTCTTCAAATTCTAGCAAAGAAATAGAAAAGATCGATTTTTCTTTAATTTCTCAAGAGAACCTTCAATCATTTCTATAATGCTATTGACTGACTCTTGCCCCAAAAAAAGGTTCAAATATTTAAAAAAAAATAAAAATACCGCACAGTTCGCACGCCATCAAATATCAGTTGTGTGATTACGCTCTTCCTCGTCAGCCGATGTTGACGGAGCGTGTTGTGCAAAGCAGAACGAAGCGCGTCGGATGGGAGCCTTGTGCCGGACGTTTCCCGGTGGTGGACACATGTAATCCACTGCCAGAGTTGGGATGTCGTTGTCCTCGTTGAGACAAGGCCACTGCCTCTTGGAGAGCGGGAGACGACGGCATGTAAGACGACACGTGGCCGACCGAAAGTAGATTTTGGAAAAATCCAAATCAGCAGAGTAGATTTTAAAAGTGTTTTTTAAACTAATTTTTAACAAAATCGTTTTAAATAACCACGCTACATAATACTCCAAATAGGAAGGCATAGTTTTGAAATTATGTTGTTCAACCTCTAATTTATGCTTCATTATTTGTCGTTAGAGAATCAAAAGTATCATCGATTAGCTTAGCGAGTCTTGTACTAAGTTACCAATTTATTCGTATTCAACCATTTTTTTTTTTTTTTAAGGTTTAGAACATCGATGGTTCTATCACAAATTGAACTGCTTATTTTCCACTATAAGGTTAAACACATGTTATAATGATTCTAATTTAATAACGCATAAATATAATGTTTTGTCGTTACTAAATCAAAATCAAACTACATTAAATTTATAATATTTATATAATTTTTAAATTTTTATATTGATAATTACGAATTGTTGAACTAAATTAAACCAAACAAAACAAAATCAAAATAGAGTTGAAATAAAAAAAAAAAGAACCAAAATCGAACCAAACAAAACAAAAAATATCGGTTCAGTTCAGTTTTGATTTCAATTGGGGTGAAGCCAAAACCGAATCGAACCGATTCTCCCTCTCGTTAACAATCTAATTGTTTAGTTTATACCATATTGGAACATAGTACAAGCCCATTAAAAATGGGCCTCCGGACTTTTTAACTAGCCGGCCTTAGAATAAGAGTTCAAACCGTTGGAACTTGGGTCACATGGAATTGGAAACCTTGCTTACATTTCAAGAAAAAATCTCTCTTTCATCAAGAAAAGTGCCCTGCACCGCCATTTTCAGGACTTCACACTCGCTCACACCTCCTTATTCCTTCTTCACAGACCTCCAAACACCTCTCTAGTCTGCCAGTGATTGCACAATGGCATATCGTCTCGGATATTGTAATCGCGCTTCTCATTTTCACCGTCTGGATTTGGATCACAAGTCTATGTTCGTTCTACCTTTTGAGCCAGCACTCGTAGTATCCGCTCGGAGAGCGAGTGCCAGAAGCGCAGGTGTGTTCAAACTTATGGCCTCCAATGGACGCGAACCTGAGACATACCTGGACATGTGGAAGAGGGCGGTGGAGCGAAAGAGAAAGGAGGACGAGTTCAATAGACTTGTGGACAACTCGGTTAGCAATCACAGTAGCAATGGCGAGGATGAGGATAAGAGCAATGGTGGAATTGAAAGGAAGAGCGAGGAGTTCAAGAAGATTGTCGAAGTTCCAATGGAGGAGAGGGACCGGGTTCAGCGAATGCAGGTCATTGATCGGGCTGCTGCTGCCATTGCTGCTGCGCGTTCAGTTCTGGATGAGACTGAGACTGGCCCCACGCTGCCTCCAAGTTTGGGAGATTCGAGTAATCTGGAACTGGGAATTTCGAAAAGTGAGAGTGGTTATACCAATCGAGAGCAACAAGAAGGTAATCAGACTTGGATTATAACTTCAATTTTTAATTTTTTTGGAAAGATAAGAGTAAAAATAAATCTCTGTTTATAGTTTTTTATCAATCAAAATGGAAGTTGATATCCTTACAAGAAAATGAAAACATATTATTGTAACAATGGAAGATAAGAAACCCTGTAAATAAAAAAGTATCAAATGTGACTAAAGCCTCCCAATTCAAATCAATCAAAGTAAATGAATACTTGAAAAACAAAATTAAAGAGAATGCCATTTTTTTCAATCCAGAATTTGGTTTTTATCTCACTAATTCATACTGAGCTCTATCCAGAAAAAAAAGGCTAATGTTATGTTCTAGCACCCATAACATTTTCGAAGATGATGCTAAAATGGAGGGCTCTTAAGGGTCCAAAAAAATTACGATGGATAGAAGATCAAGTTTTCTTGAGAAGAGAACAAGTTGTGGTAGCTAAATGGTGTTATTAGTCCGATTCTTTCATTCTAAATCATGGTAATGTAATATGTTGCAAAATTAATACGATATGAATCGATTAAGCTGAATATCTATCTTTATGCACTTTTTTCTTCGTAGTTAATAATTTAATAAATATCTTCTCTTTAATTATTTAGTTCAATAATGTTTTTTATGTCACCAGGAATTCATAGTGGAAGCATTTTTTCCCCTCGACCTGAGGTTTCTGGAAATGAAGCTCCGGGCCCAGATTTCTGGACTTGGACCCCCCCTATGGATGATGGTGATAGAAGATTCAATCCTAGCAATTATGTGCTGGAAGAAAGAAAGATCTCAGAATCTCTTAATTTAAGTAATCCGGTGTTGGAGAAAGAACAATATGCAGGTTTTATTGAGATTCCACTTGAGAGTAAACTATCTGGAAATAAACACAATCCTCTTCTACCACCTCTTCAGTCCTTGAAGGAGCTTGAAAAAGATGAACCCTCAGAGACTTTACCACCAGAAGATCAAGATCTAAGTATACAGTTTTCAGAAAATGCGGCTGAAGCAGCTGATGCTCTTGATAATTTAGATAATTCATTGCCTGAGGGAGTTAATCCAGATGGATCAAGGTGGTGGAAGGTGACTGGTGTTGAGAAAAGACTGGATGGTGTTATTTGCAGGTGGACTCTCACGAGGGGTGTTAGTGCTGATGAAGCAATTGAGTGGCAAGACAAATACTGGGAGGCTGCTGATGAGTTTGGCTATAAGGAACTGGGTTCAGAGAAATCGGGACGTGATGCATTTGGGAATATTTGGCGTGAATATTGGAGAGAGTCTATATGGCAGGTTGGTTTGAGTTTTTACTGCACTTCTTTTCAATTTTTACTCGAAGCATTTTTGTGGGCCTAAGTGTATAATTAATGCAGTATGTAAAGCTTTGTCTTCATTTTGAAAACCTATTGTCTTATGAAGAATTGAAATGGGAGAAGAGACTGTTATGCAACGGTAATGTGATGCATATTTTTCTCCACTCGTAGATTCTCTTCTGAAATGTTAATCCATCCATAAGACTCCCTTTGTGAAATATGAGTAACAACAGAAGATTTTGTGTAAAAAGCCATGAAAATTGAAGACGTTGAATGCTTAGAACCTGGATTTTGTGTGCATGGGTTTGAAATAATAATTAGATTGAGGATACAACATCGCTCTGAAAGATACTGTCTGCCCATGCTAATTTGAGTTGCTCTGACATGAGCTTTCCTGGATTAGTACTGTGTCTGTTGTTTAGAGGACAGTGATTCAGCCTAAATCTTTTGTTTATTTAATGTTTTAAGTACTTTGGACTGCAGGATCAGGGCCTTGTGCATCTTGAAAAGACTGGAGACAAGTGGGGAAAGAATGGAAAAGGAGAGGAGTGGCAAGAAAAATGGTGGGAAAAACATAATGCCTCTGGTCAAGCGGAGAAATCGGCACATAAGTGGTGTAGTATTGATCCAAACACATACGTCGAGGATGGTCACGCTCATGTTTGGCACGAAAGGTATTAAAATACACTTCTCAAACAGTTATGATTATAATGATGGGCCTTGTCACGCAATATATTGTGTGCATCTCATTTTAAACGTCTTTTTGTTTCCTCATGAAAAAAACATGTTTGTTTTGCAAGTAGATAGTTATGATGATAACTATCCTTTCTGTTGGTCCCTCCTTAAACATTCCCCATAAACATGGAAGGTGGTAATGTCTCATCTTCCTCATCAATGAGGAAGGTGACATTGCCTAACCGTCCTCGTAAATGAGGAAGGTGGGAAGATGTCTCGTAGTCTCTATAGATAGAGACTTTAAGCATGGTATCACAATCATCGAAAAAAGGAAAAAGAAGAAAGATTTCTTTTTTGAAAAGAGGGAGAGAAATAGTGACGATTTTTGGAGAGAGAGAAAAGAGAAAATCTGAGAGAAAAATAGATAATATATTTTTTATTACAGTAAAAATTCTAACAGAGGTGATTTCTCTTAGTGAATATTTCTAAAATATTCGATATCTAGAAAACATTGTAAATCTTATTTTCATAGTGATATCTTTCTGGACTCGGTATTCTTGATTTTTTCCTGATTTGGGTTTCCACGTAAAAATTTTCAGTGTTTATTTTAGCCATTATTTCTCTTACTTGACCAGTATAATTTGACGGTGTGGAACAATATTTTTTGTATTTTTTGGATCGCATTTGTTATCGTTTCTCGTATCGTTTGGTTAGTGGTGTAATTGTACTGTATAAGTAAGTTATGTTTATGAGACTAAAATTTAAGTAAACCATTTGTGACCCTTCATTTTTTATTGGAAACTTACTTATTGTAACCCTCAAACATTTATTGGAAATTCTTTGAAAAGACAATTCTGCTTAACGAGATTGTCAAGAGCATTTTTTTCTAAAATTTATCTTGATCAATAGTTTTCACATTTTATAGTAGTGGTATTATTATTATAGTTCTTGCCCATTTTATAATTTTTCCCAAGACTTTCCACCATGTTAAACTGTTGTTTTCCTTCTAAACCTTTCAAGTAATCTCATACAATTTTACAATTGTCTCTCTTTAACTTTCCACTTCTACCGTAAAGCTTCACTTGGAAAGAGCGGTTTTAAAATATCTCTTGCTCTTGATGAGGGTGCCTCACGATAGTTATTCAATGGGAAAACTAATCTATGCATGACATGAGGCAGATATTCGAGAGTTAAATGCGATATGATCTCGTACCATATGATTTATTGGAAAAATTTTACACACTATTCATTTTCATAACATCTCTTAATCTTGATAGGTGGGGTGAAAATTTTGACGGCCACGGTGGCAGCATGAAATACACCGATAAATGGGCAGAGCGGCGAGAAGGTGATGGTTGGACAAAGTGGGGTGACAAATGGGACGAAAATTTCGACCCAAATGGTCACGGCGTGAAACAAGGAGAAACATGGTGGGAAGGAAGACATGGAGAGAGGTGGAATCGGACGTGGGGAGAGAGGCACTCCGGGTCGGGATGGGTTCACAAGTACGGAAAGAGCAGCAGCGGAGAGCACTGGGACACCCACGAAGAGCAAGAAACATGGTACGAGAGACATCCACATTATGGTTTCTATCACTGCTACGACAATTCGGTCCAGCTTCGAGGCGTTCCGAAGGCATCGGAAATGAACTCCGAACCGGGAAAGGAGGGTGGCAAGGATAGGACCTGAAATTTGATCTTCTTGTTACGCTGCAAATCATGGTATGTTTCTGTACTCTTAGTGTCTTGATGTGCTTCGATTTGTTCGTTGATACGAGGTTATACACCTTGTCCATGTCTTTTTTCAGTATAATTTGAGATAACTTCTTGGATTTGTCCAAGATTATATATATATATATATATACGGTAACAATTTTCACATTAATAAAAAAAAAAAACAAATATGAAAAGTTACATTTTTAAGTTTGACAAAATTATCGAAAGAAATAAATACATAGTTTGGTGCCATGATATAGATTTTTTGTTCTTTCCAATTGAACTTGCGTTCATAGTTTACACAACAAAATAAAATATAGATTAAAAAATTGTTACAAAATAAAGAATAGTGCCAAGTCATGTGGTTGATGTTAAGTTTTCTTAAATAATATAAGAACAAAGCTCTCGTATTTCACAGATTGGAAAACCCGACCAAGATTCTCTGTTGAAATTCTTGCTTCATTCCCATTGAAATTACAAAGAAAACGACCACCTTACGTTTGTAAGCCTTAATGTTTTGTAGGCAAATTATACAAGAAACTACCATTTATTTGTATGCAACTCCAAAGCACTTTGGACTCGGTTGAGTCATAATCGATTGAACCGGATCGAATCGGGACCAGAGATTTACTTATATATGTTTTTTTTTTTTTCTAGTTTTGAAGATTTTTAGGTTTTTATAACCTTTTGAATTTCAACTTCTGGATCAAACTATTCGTCAAATTTCCAAAAGTTGAATAAATAATGGAGCTCAAAATTGACAAAAACTCGTACTAATAAAACCCCGGTATGATTTAATTTTTGTCATGCAACATTATTTCTTTCACTTATAATAAAAAGTGTTACGTAGCCACATTCACACGGTCCTATTTTCGAATAATAATAATAATTAAATTTATTTTATTTTCAGAAATCAATTAAAAAAAAAATAAAGTCAATTCATGATATTGGGACTTGGGAGCAAAGTTGCATATCAACCATGATTTCAAGTCTACAGACGAAGACTTCCCCAAACGCGGTCCGCGGATCCCTGTTTTACTCGATCAGACGCGGTTATCCTTTACCCTTATTTAATTTTTCTGATTAGTCTAATCACATATGTATAAGCTTTTTCTGTATAAAACCCCGCCCCCACTTCTCCATATCTCCTCTTACTCTTCGTTTGAGTTTTGCAGGAGTTCCCGGAAACCGCCATGGCCAGACAGAACCCAGAATTCGTTTCAGAGATTAAAGAAGCGTTTGGTGTTTTTGACAGCAATGGAGATGGTAAGTGTTCTTTCCCAAATAATTTCTTCAGTACTTTCCGTTAACAGATTCTTTGGAGAATGATGTTGATTGATTTTTCAGGGCGTATTGAGAAGAAAGAATTAAGAACTGTAATCCAGAAGTTGCTGAATCGAAACCCTAGCGACGAAGAACTGACCCAGATGATGGAAGAAGCAGATTTGGACAAAAATGGATGCATCGAGCTGGAGGAGTTTGTGGAGTTGATGACCAGCAACATGAACGTAAGAAAACCAGTTTTTAAAAAATGGGTTTTTTTTCCCCCGATGACTCCATGTTCAGATCTTCCATTTCCATGGTTATAATTTCTTGCCAGGAAACCGAAACTGAGGAGGAGCTGAGAGAAGCTTTCAAGATGTTCGATAAGAACGACGATGGGCTCATATCAAACGAAGAGGTAGAACAAATTATCAAAAACCAGCTTCAAATTCCACTTAAACTTACATTAATCTGAGTTCTTGTTTCTGCAGTTGATGGCAGTTTTGATGAATTTGAGGAAGACGATAACAGTTGAAGACGTGAAACAGATGATCGACGAGGCTGATCTGAATGGAGATGGACATATTGATTTCTTCGAGTTTGAGAAGATGATGAGGACCAAAATATAATAATATTAAGGATTTGGATTAATTATACATGCAGCTGGATTGACTGAATCCTTACACAGTGTGATTCCCGTCTATCAAGATTACAAATCTTTGCTTAGTTACGAGATTAATCCTGTGGCTTTAAGTATAATTAATTTGTTAATCTCCATATATGTTTGCGTTTGCATCACATCAAATGGAATGCTGTTGTTGATTTATAGTAATAATGATGATTAAGCATACCCTCTTCTTTATTTTTATTATTCCTTGAATATATTTTAATAATGGTTCATAATTTATGTTAGAAGCAGCGTTTACTTGTAAAGTCCATTATAAAAAACTAAAATTGTCACGTCCAAATTTACGCCACTCCATGTATCATAATTCACATGACACATATCCGTGCTAAGAAATATATTCGACGACCACTAAACTAACCCAAGTCGATTTTTTTTTAAAGCTTAATAAGATATAAATGCCTTTTTTTTTTTTTTTTTTTTGCCAATACAAAAGGCCAATAAACCTACTTATAAAATAGTAAAACGATATGAGAATGTGCCATCCCTGCTGATACGAACGGTGCCCTCACAATTCACAAAAATTTGAAGCCATGTACTATTATCTTTAATAATAAGAATTTAGTTATGGAAGAAAATAAACCTCTTGAAACCCATTGCAAACAACTCCATAGAAACTACTAAAAATCTCAACATCTTTAAAACAAAAAACTCCCCCATTTCTTAAACACGTGAAGAGGTAGGTGGAAATGAATGTGTAGGTGGGAAATGGTAGAAGCATACACATTGTGACAAGCTTTTATAGTAATTGACATGAAACTTCAGTCACCTTTTCCCCTTCATTTCTTTGCAAAACACCATTTTCTTTCTAAAATAAGTAGTAAATTAAAACATCAATAAACTCAAATCAAAGTCTATTAGCCAAATTCAAAATAAAATTGAATTTATTATTATTTTTTTTTTATGTGGCTTAATTATTTGAATGGTCCATTTACATCTACAAATAAAAGTATAGATAGTCAAGCTTATTTTAAAATTAATCATTCCCTATGATCATGAGTTATTTTGTCTACGATTTTGTTTGTATTTATTCATTTGACACGCTTTTATATATTCTTACGATGTTTTTATTATGGTAAGCACATTACATGAAGATACACACATGTATCCCACCTACTAGCAACCAACAAATAAAACGATATATGATATTGTATTGAATATGTGGCAGCTCGTCGTATGAATGCAAAGAAGACTCGAAATTCTGTTGATTGTGATGGTTTAACTTATATTAGTGGGGGTGTACAATCTCACATCGTTTGAGAAAGTGAAAATTAAAAGGTTTATAAGTAGAATTTTCTTTCATACCTAGCAGAACGCGTTTTGGGCTGACACTAAAAATAAATTGGTGCAGACTTTAGCGCAAATTGAATAATATTGTACTGGGGGGGCAACGGGGGAATCCATCGAATCAAATTTTGACCGGCTAAGTACATAACCCTTCCTTCGTGACGGTTTCGAGGAGTAAGGACCCTAGTCTTTTGAAATTCTTGTCCTACTTGCATTAATTTCAATTAGTAAATAAAATAATGTGTTCTTAGCAAGTGAGTGCCTTGAAAAAGATTCTATAACTCAAGATTTGATATTTTAATAAATAAAAAGTTTGTAGAAGATGAAATACATGGCCTCTAAGCTTATTTAACAAATCAACAAGAAATTATATTATGAATTTTAGAATTCATGTACTTTCAATTATATTATATTATATTATCTCGCGATTACATGTATGGCGAAACCGAATTATATTGTGTTTTTTTTTTAATTTGTAGTGATATGATGATTTTCTCTTCCTTTGTCCAAAATTTTCCTTACTTGGGTTTTCACGTAAATCTACGTATTATTATCTTTAATTTCACACTTAATAAACAAAATTACACAAAGATTAATACATTTAAATCAGGCTTAATACAGTATATTGATGAAAACAACCAAAATAATAATTTTCAAATACAGTTCTAGATTCATCATAAAATAAATTTCAAAATATCATAGAATTGGATAATCAATTTTTAAAATATAATATTGTGCTTTTTAAATAAATGTTTTTCCTTTACAAAAGTAGATAATAAATGTTTCAACTTCCGTTAATTAAATAATTGAGAGAATTTCAATTTACCTAGTCAATTGAACAACATGAGAAAAATCTCGATAGGTTCGTAAAAGTCGTAGAACCTTAATGGTTCACTCTCTAATTGAAATCAATGCATCGTAGTAGCTTTATTTCGTTCGTAAGATTAAATATCTTAATTCCGGTCATTGATCAAAATAAAATTAAAACAAAGTTCAATATCAAAAAGAACTCTAACTCGCCACATAAATATATAAAACACTAAAATAGCAACATTATCTAATTAGCATTTATCCACACTTGAACTTTCCTTAATCTTCATAGTGGTTGATGATTCATCCTACACTAAAAAAAACTTATAATTAATCAATTAATTAAATGGTATAAGGCCCCCCAAATGACTATGTAATCATCATTCACATTTTGCACCTCATAAGAATTAATATATCTTAAAAAAAATATTCAAATGGGTGGGTTAGGCCGAAGTCCCAAGTACGATCTCTCCTTCCTCTGACCCCATGTCGTAATCTTGGTTCTCGTCCTTGAGAATTTGATAGTAGCGATTTATTTTAACATGTGTACCCGATGTTCTTTTCTTCTCTCTCGAAATTCCTTGTTATAAAATATTTTCTATTTTGGATGGGTGGAGAAGTGGGTTGGGCTTTAAGAAGCCCATTGTAGTGAAATGCAATAGCTTGACCTGTGGGTTTCTCTAATAACCCAATTGCATTTAGAATTAGGTTATTTCCCCATAATTTTTATGAAGAATGGGTGGTTTTTGTATGAAAGTCCTTGAGCCAATTTTCGATTACTTAATGCTAATATATAGCTTTTCTTTATCGGGATTAGAACTGAGAGAATCGTCGGTACAACTAATATCCATCAGATAATATTATGTTTACTTTCTTATCTATTCTTTTAAAATACTCGTTGATTTGTCAATCAATAATTGATATAATAGATTATAAATAGTAACATTACTCATATCCATTGGGTGGATTTTTTAAGTTAATGTAATTGACCAAGATTCTTTGTCTTGCATTACATGATGTCATGGGTTTGATCATTGCATTGCGTAATCAGCAACCCTAAGAAAAGACCCAAACAATTTAGAGTATCAATTTGTAGATGAGTTAACAAGTTAACATGTATCAAATCAAAGTTTTGGGATTGAATTTGATTAAATGATGGATTTTTATGTCTTCGCGTATGTATGCGTTATGTGTGTAATACATATATACTATATAGTGACATTTTGTAATTTTTTGATCGTTTAATTTTTAGATAAAATACGTTTCTATGGACATATTAACATGACACTTCATATATTGTGATGTCAACTAGCAACTCTCTCTCACTCTCTCCCTCTCCCTCTCCCTCTCCCTCAAGTCTTTCCAAATTTAGTGGTAATAAGTAAAGTAAAGCGACTTTGCATGGAAGTGGTAAGTAAAGAATAGTTGATAAAAGAATAGCTGCAGAAATACACAAGAGGGGGACCCAATTAATTATGTGAAAAAGCTCCATGAATACATGTCCTGAGAAATACAGATTCCTCCAATTTTAGGGCTATTTCGAACCCTAAAACTGGAACCTAGAGAGAAGCAACACCACGTAAATATCTAGCATGAGAGAGAGAGAGAGAGAGAGAGAGAGAGAGAGAGAGATAGAGAGAGAGAGAGAGAGAGAGAGAGAGAGAGAGACGCATGTGGGATTGCTGAGAAAATCTCAGAAACTTAAAGAGATGAACGTGGCTGTAACATCTTTTGAACTGTAGCTCGAATTACATACAGTCAAACCAAGGAAATATGAACAAAAATTGTGTGATATTACACAAAAATCATCATAAATCTGTTAAACAAGTGAGGATGTACTACAAAATTCTGAAATCCAAAAAAAAAAAAAAAAACTGAGAAGATTCATCATGTTCTGCAAAATGTGTGTTCATTGCAAGATAAAAGTATATAAGATGTATCTACACATTTCATGTTCTCCGAGCTCGGGTTACCAAAGAAGAAACTGAGAAGAAAGCATAAACAACAACAGGTTTTCATTTTCTTTTCTTTTTCCGAATGTTAAAGATCTGATGGGTGAATTGCAGAATGAGATCTCTACATCAAAATTTTTAATCCAGTCAATCCAAATCAGCTGATTGAAGAAAGAAGTTAAGACAAGGTACATGAAGATTTACGTAAAAAAACCAGTGAAAGAGAGAATAGGTCAATCTGAAGGAGACGAAACCCTAAATTTGTATCTGATTCAGCAGTCGAATATGGATACATCAGCTTTGTGGCAGATCTTGAAGCCATGAAGCTGCTTACTTCAAACCTAAATAAAACAGCAGGTGACAGCGAATTTCTTCGACAATAAAAAGAAGATTAGAAAATTAAAGAAATTAATCAGATACCCAGAAATTGAAAATGAGTTACCTTTCGGAAATGACAATCGAGGAAACCCCTAAAAGACACATGAAAATTTTCGTGGGATATTAGGGTTCTTCGTACTACCAGAAACAGGTGAAACTGCCACATGATCTGATCCAAACTCAACAATAGGAGGAAGGTTGAGATCATGCTGGCAGCTTCAACGGCAACTGGTGCACGAGTTCGAAACATAAGCTCTCTCTCTCTCTCTCTCTCTCTCTCTCTCTCTCTCTCTCTCTCTCTCTCTA
>CM039521.1:21944291-22034273 GCA_022433055.1 Begonia peltatifolia
CTCTCTCTCTCTCTCTCTCTCTCTCTCTCTCTCTCTCTCTCTCTCTCTCTCTCTCTCTCTCTCTCTCTTTCTCTCACTCTCTCCCCAGTATGACTGTGCGGCTAGAAAGATGGAGAAACGTGATGGGTGAACAAGGTATAAATAGGAAGAATAGAACTTATTAAATTATTATAAGAACAATTAAATACAGATTATCATCAGCCCCAGGAGCTTTTGTTTCCCTAATATTTACATAATGATCAATTTTGAATTCTTAGACGTTAAAGTTTTTCATTTACGCACTATATGGATGTTATTATCCGGAATTAAGGACCAAATCATCATAAATATTGTAAATAAGATTGATGATAACTGTACAAAGTGTCAGGAATTCTTGCGATAGAACTGTGGATGAGAATATGGATTTTGGAAGAAACCCACTTTCTAGAATGTTAGGCCAAAGTGACAGGATGGCGCAGGACTGGTAGATCATAGTTGCTGTTCTAGTCATTCATTGATGTGTCGTGGTAGATTGTTGCAGTGTTTTGGTTGACCTCTTAGTGAATTTTATGGAAATTTTGTTTCTAATCGCGTTACAAGACCCATTTGTATTTCCTAGTGTTTTACATGAGATTTTGAGGTTGGTCAGAAGAGTAAATGTCGTTGAGGTACAAGTTTTTTCACTATATTGCATATGCATTATGGTTTTCAAAATTTTTATTTTATAAGATATCACGTATAAAATCAGACACATCTTATATAATAGCATGTCAATTTTTATACTATATGTACGTCAATTTTACATATTTATTTTAGCATACATGAAATTTAATTTCATTTTATACATTTGTTGGACGAATCTCTAGTAGTGTTGGATTGTGATTTGAACATTTGGTTTATTACTCACCTTATGCTGCGTGAAATATTTTGTTTGTACACGCAATGTATTATTTGCGACAGTAATGACGTGTCCATGGGTTCGAATCTTTAAACCTAGCAATAGTGTGTTATTGTTTAGTTTGATACATGATAGATTGATCTTCGAAGAGTCATTCTTTTTCTCTTACACTACTACGTCCATTCAGGTCCAATACGCTATTGATTAGTCTATGGATAGTTAGCATTTCTTTGTTTCATTCGCCTTGCATTTATTTGATGTGCAAAGGTTTGTAAGTGACCTTATTTTATTTAAGAAATTTTTTACTGAAAACGATGGTTACGCTATTTTCTATATAACTACTTATGTATGTAACAATTGTTTTTTCATCCCACAAATGACTCGTGAAGCATGTTTAAAATGAATAAAAAAGAATTGAATAAATGTAAATCCATGCACTGTATTTTTTTCACTGGCTCGTTATTTTTAAAACAAAATGATAAAATTAATTTTTTCATATATTAGGTATAGTATATGACTATTTACTGAGTCAATTGCTCACCTTAAAAACTCCCCATTTCTTTCTAGAAAATAGCGTGGATGTCAGAAGTAACCAATCCTCGTGGAGTTTCCTTTTTGTTTCTCCTCTTTTTTTGAGAATTTATTTTATTTCTTTCCACTAGCGGGGAATTCTTTAATTCGTTCTTGATCTATATATTATATTGGGTGTAAGAAATTTTACTTCATGGACAATATTTTTCTTTGGTTGTATGTTTTACTATCTTATTATTTTGTAATTACTAAGTAGATTTCGGACAATCTAGTGTAAGCTATAACTTTAATTTTGGTTAAATCTTCGGATATCTGAAAATCAAGTCCCTCGTCCCAACATTTTTGTCTGGACTCGTCTCTAGGTCGTTATAATCAAATTTGACTTAACCCCCTTGGGATTTTGCATGAGTGAACATACGACTATAACAGTATGTGTCTACATACTTGAGCATTAACAAAAAATAGCTTTTGATGTCGTATCTTTTGATAGAAGCCTATAGTTGTGTGGTCGTTGTAACTTTTGTATGCCAATTAGCATTATTGCATGATCAATGCACAATCACATTTTTTAAATGAAACCCACAAAAAACTAAGACGACATATTTTCATCATAATCTGATACAGTAAAAAATGCTTTAAAACTTGCTCCGATCAAACAGTTGAATTCTCATTCGCATTGCGACCCTAATGACAATAATGGTGTGAAGTTCAGACGAGAGTCAAAGGATCAACGCTACAACTTCATGTCATATTTAGATGTAATTTGAAATAAGCAAATGAAAAAGTGGGAAGAAAGAACAAGAAAGAGTGGTCCCTTGCCCAAAACAATCATCTTTCAAAGAGTTGTTAGAACCGAGGCTAAGGCCTGAGCCAGTTTACAGAGGGTTGATGAGTGTTACCCATTATTATACGAGAGTAGTAATTGCTCTTTAGGTTGGGGCCCATTTGCAGGGTAGGGGACCCTTGTTGTTTATCTTAAGGAAAGCTCCATGTATGAGACAAAACCAAAAGATAGCGTCGGGATCTCCTCTCCCTCTCTCTCTCTCTCTAACATTAGTAGTTAAGATACAAAAAGAGAGTATATGTAAAATCCCATCTATGCTTGCAAATATCCAAACTTTACAGGTGCCTTAATGTATTTTCGTGAATGTTAAACCTTCTCAAACACTCAAATTTCTCTATCCACATCAATTTTCTAGTCTGCCAAACACATAATAAGGCCAAGACCTCCGTCCCCTTCGAACAAGTACTCAACTATTCCAACTACCACCATAAGAAGCTACAAATTGAAACACTGACACACTAACTGTCAGCAAAACCAAATTAAAAAAAAGAATGGTAACTCTATACCGACACTGCAATATGTTTGGGTATTTCAGATATACATAATCATAGCAAACTTAAATCACTAGAACCAGACATCTACATGTGGGCGTTGCGCGGAGATTAGATTAGTCGATGACCTATGGCCATAACTTTCGTAGCGACCGTCTTTTTGCATGGAAAAGAAACCCAATGAAGGTGTTCAATCATGTAAAAAGTTCTATGTATGCCTCGGTTAAGAGACATGCATCAAACTTAATCCTCAAGTCTCACAATTTAAAAAATGTTTCGGTCAAAGACTGAACATAGTCTCACATTATACCAAGAAGTCATTCTATTTCTATTAACCCAACATTACTTTTACATAGTCAAGCACATTTATCTTGAGAGAAGAGCGAGAGAGCTTAAAGGCCAAGTAAATGTGGTGATGAAATTAAAAACATGACGCATGCCTGGACCAAGATAGTGAATAGAGTGGTCCTTCAAAACATTACAGATCTACAGACAAAACTGTTTGATTTTCAGCAAAAATAAAAAATAAAACTCCCGAGTCGAGCCGAACCAAACCTACCGAGCTTGATCTTAACTGAAGCTCGTTTAAGAACAAACACCCAGTTCCGCCTCTTTCAGCATTTATGTTTCTCATCAGTTTAATTATAAAATAAATCACAGCCAATTAAAGTGCGTTCGGATGTTTCATAGCAAGTGAAATAACACCAAATTTTCATTCTTCAAATGAATATAATCATCCTTTTATAATCCCAGGAAAATTTGGTAAATTCGATGCACTTCCTACTAATGAACAGTGAGACTAACCTTAATGCGGGCCAAACGTGTCACGCAGAAAGATCTGACATGTATATGATTAAGATTACTTTCTGGGGATACACCAATTTGGGTTAGAAACTTCTTCAGCCAGACAGCTTGGTTGTTCTTGCCGACAATGATTCGTAAAGATTATCAGCTGTTGGCCTGTCACTAGGATTCTCCTGTGTACATTGGTGGTATAGATCAATCAGGAATTTATGATCATTCAGTTCGGCTTCTGAGTTTTTGCTTCGATCAGTATCAGAGCGAGTTATTGAGCTGTCGTCTAAGGTTACCAAAGTTTCTAGCTCATCGGTCAATCGTGGACGTTTTCCCATCTGTTTAGATAAGATAAATCCATGCTACCCACATCATGATAATCACGTATAAAATCTATCCAGTATCGTGAGGAAACAAGTTAATAGACTAAATAGAAGTTAGTTAGTATGTGGCAGTGAAATTCTCACCTGTGTGGGTACACAGGCTGGGTAGCCTACTCCCCACAGGATTAAATCATACATTACAAAATAATACCTCAAAGTTACAATATCTAGTTACTGCAAAACTCTTCCATATTCACTAATGGTCATTTTAGTATTTTGTTCAATGTTCTTTAGAATAGTTATAGGAAATTAGCATAATCGACAGATGTAGCAAAAAACTAGAGAGAGAGAGAAACCTTAAGTTGGTCACAAAACTGCATCTCAGATAATTCCAAGTATGGGATTTGCAGTGTCAATAGTTCCAATAATAGGCATCCAAATGACCATATATCCACTTCCTGCAGCCCATAAAAGAATTTCTATTAATCTGAAGAATCAAAATTGAATAAATATGAAAAACAATGACATCATTAAGAATAAAGGAAGACTTTAATTGTGAAGGAATATAGCTCCATTGCTAGAAGGGCAGAAAACAAGAGAAAAATACAGCTGGCTCAACTTCTGCCCTTTTGTTTCTAAATAAACACGTCTGAAGTCTTCGGGTAAATTTATGACCCAACTCTAAAAGTTAAACTACATCTGTTTCCAACAACATTTAATTAGCTCATATGAAGAGCATTATAATTTAATTCAAAACAAGAAATATACTCAAGCGACAATTTTCAAGAGTAACATTTTGGTCTTCCGCACTGCTAAGTTAAATATTCGTCTAGTTTCTGTTTCACTTGAGTGATTTTGAATATTTAAATTTTTAAAAACAGCAGGGTTAGATACAGGGTTATGCAAGATTCGATGATCAAGATAAATTAGCGGGAATTAACATTTAATTGACTCACCACTCCATATTTATTGCCTCGATGCATTGCCTGCAGAACCTCTGGGGCCATCCAACGAGGAGTTCCAACACAAACATCTGGGGCAGGTACCCCAAAATGAGCAATACAGCAGGTGTGCAAGGAAGAACGAAGAGGGACAGCTCTATCAAAATCACACAGCTTCACTAAAGGAGAACCATCAGCTCTCTTCTTATCCAAATCAATCAATATGTTCTCACTTTTTATGTCACGATGTATGATATGTCTCGAATGCATGGCTGCTAAAGCACATGCAACATCTCTAGCAATACATACCGCTAAGTGAACTGGAACACTCTTCTCCCCAGCCTTAGACAACTTCTCAATGTAACTCTGTCAAATAAAAAATAGACACTGCATAAAAATAGAATGAAAATCAAAGAAAGTGTTTGATAAATCAGCTTAAGAAAAATTCACCTTCAACGATCCTCCTTTTATGTACTCTAAAAATATTGAAGACTGTAGGAGACGAAGTTCTGGTTCTCCATCCACAGAAGGAATCCACTTGCAAGATAGCTGATGTCCATACATCTCTATTATGCATGAGTGTTTTAAAGCACCTAACATTCTTACTTCCGCTAGCCAGCTATACTCAAATTTCCTAATTTGATCCACAGCAGAGACAGGAACTTCCAAAGTACGAACCTAAACCATCAAAGATAAATGTGTATTTACAAAAACAAATCAAAATTGTTAAATGCCAATAGCACAGCCACAATATGAATGACTTGAGTCAGAATAAAGCTTCATCATATAAATTCCAATAGACTCACAAATACACAATGGAGATATAAAATTAATCCAACAACGAACGAGAAACAACAGAAAGCATTGAGAAACTGGAATCGTATTTAAGTTCCAAAAAATGACAGACTTTCTGTTCGACCATTTTAAAGCATTGATACCTTTGCTGCTGCCTCCACGGATCCCAATTTGCATTTTACAACTGAACTGGAAGTTGATTTTTCAATTTTATCAAAAGTCGAAAGAGACGGAAAGGAACAACCAGGACCGTGCATCTCTCCAAGAGAAATTGGAACTTTGGAGCGACCAAGAGGAATGTACCTGTCACAACAAGTATACTGCTTAGACTTGTGTAAACCCAATTTTACAGTAGCACAACTAAACTGCTTAGGCTTATATGCACCTTATTTCCCTGTAGCACAACAAATTAGTTTCATAACACAATAGGGATAAAAGGCTAACGATACATTGAAAAACAAAAATCTATTTAAAATGGGGAAAAGAAGAGAATGGGAAGAAAGCTTACAAAAAGAATTAAGTTCATGAAATCTTCCATATGCTTGTCAGAAGCATAGAAAGGAAGTGTCTTGTACTTGTTTCATACGCTTATTGAAAAGAAAGTTGAATATTACCACGAGCAACAAAAGCTTAAGGAAATACAATAAGAGATTGTGTATTCAGATAGTTGACTAATTCACAATCATGTAAAAAATAACTACAGAAATTGTAAACTTTTTCAAAAAAATAAAAATCAACTGTATAAAACAAAATTTACGTGCTTAACCAAACAAAACCCACTGGCTTAAAACATAAAACTATCAAGTGAATAAAACACATCCAATAAACATAAACAACTACAAGGAAAAGAACAGAAGATACTACCTGCAAAAATATTCCTGATCTTCCTCTTCTCGTATATCATGCGGGTGACACGCATCAACTATCATTCTAACCCATGAATTGCCTCTTTTGACTAGAATAACATTCCAGGCATGCGGCGAAAAATCAAGGAAACCCCTCACTAGCTCACAAGATATTGGAGGCTCCATTCGGTCACATAAATACTACAGCAATAAAAAATCTGGTCAAACAAAAATAACCAAACATGGGGACAGAATGTACCAGATATATTCCACAAACTAGTAAATATATAAATATAGAAAATCAAATCACCTTCATCAACAACGCTCTATGTCTACATACGCCAAATGATACTTCCCCTAAAGGAATAATTATGGAATTTCGTCTAGCTTTAATAGACTGCAGAGATTTTTCACACATATCTGAAAAAATTAAGTCTTCCACCACATGCCTCATTGGTACAGCAGACATGTCCATCCAGCCCCTGTTTCCAGTTGAACATGTACAAACGAAAGGATTCTCGTAGTTAGAACCAGACACAGCTTTCCGAGTCCTTTCTACAATTGCACTTTTATCACTGCCTCCAAAATGATCCGATACAAACATCGCAAGCAATGAAGCAGTCAATAGATCATCAACATTAGATTGATTCCCGTCATTTGTTACACCATTTATCTGTTTTAAATGCTGCATCATTGTCTGAGCAGAAAGTACAATAGCATCCAACATTTCATCTCGGTCTCTGAACACACATACAAGTAGCAGTAAATTAATCCATTATACCCAACAACAAAAGATATTTTAAATGAACGTATCTATGTTTTAAAAAAGTATGAAATTACCTGTCCAAATAAATAACTTCCCGTGCATCAAGGTGGATATTTTCTTCATAGCTCTGCATTGACATGAATGGTCGGTCGCGTCCCGCATCATAGAAACCATCCGGTAGATAATCATCAGTGGTACAAAAGGATATATTACTATACTTGCACGATAGTGTTGAACTATCTTTAGCAGGTTTACAAGACTTGCATGGCTTTGGGTTATCAAGATCCCTTTCAGAAGGCCTCTTAAACTTAAATTTCATTGGTGTCTCTAGAGATGAAATATCATCTTGCTCTTCTCCACTCTTGCGAATGGAGGAAAAAGATGAATCATTCTCACAACAGTCATTTTCACTACCTTCACTTGCTGCAACGCAACAACAGTTTTCTGCAGAAACTTTTTCTTCAGAGCAGACTTCACTGTTCTCAAGACCTTCAAGTGAGTTATCATTTTCAGCATCTGTAAATTGTAAAGCATTATCATCATTGGGACAAACAATCGATGATGCAGCTTCTGCGCAAGTGTCAGAAGAAAGGGTGTTTAAACTGAAAGCCTGGTAATTTTCATTCTGCCCAACCGACAAAATGTCAGACTGATCTACTCCTTTCCATTTCCTACTGTTATTTAAACGTTCTTGACGAGCTTTCTGCTGTAAATAATATTGTCGCTTCCACCTTCTACCTGACCTTCGAGTAGCAAAACATCTACCATTTGATGAAAGTCCACCCACTAAACTTGATAATGTATGGTGGGTGCCTGCAGTCATACACCAACACATTACAAACATTGTCATGATATTACTGGCAGGGGAAAAGATTCTGGACACCACCTTTGTGAGAAAATTTTGCACTCTTGTCATTGTTTTCATTATATAAATCCATTTCGACAATAGAACTTGTACAACCACCATTTGATGTATATTCACCATTTCCTCCTAATTGGCAGCATATCCAGGCAGGTATGCTAGAATTATTCAGAAGCTTATTGAACTGAAACATCAAGAATAAAAAACAAGTAAATATAATAACTTCAAGCAGAATAAAGAGTTAAAATTTAAATTAGTAAAATTTGTTCCCAAGCCAAATTAGGATAAATAAAAGACACCGCAAATCCTATGAAACCAGGCAGACAATAAATAGAAGATACTTATCACATCATTCTAAGCTCCTATTCCACGAACAAAGATTGTGTCAGAAAAGCAATAGGACATCATTACTAGAAGCTGAAATGATTATCATAAAGGAGGGTCAAAGTTAAACAGATAGTGTGAAAAAAAAATCTGTAAATAAAATTGTCAACCATAAGATGGTTCTTATAGCAGCAAAATTTTGCAAATTTAATGTTTTGCAGAGAAAACATATATACGAAACATAGTAGCTTCTGAGATAAAAGAAAAATACGACACCGATATGCCAGAAATCTAACCCCCTATTAGGAAAAAGTGTCTACTCCAATAACATGAGTAGGAACCAAGTAAAAGGAAAGTGGGTGATAATATGTCGTTTGGCTTAATACTTAGAAAAACAAAAATAGTGACTATGTTGTATGTTGGGAAGAATGATAATCAAATAGTCACTTACGAAACGTAGAAAAGAGGAAGAGAAAAGGTAAAAATGTGAAACAGATGACCTGAGTTATGTCCTCGCTTAGGAATGCATATACTTACCTTTAGATTAAGATTTTGAAGGTTATGCATCGATGGAAGGTCAAGAGATCCCAATGAAGTCAACCTATTATTTGACAGGTCCAAGTTCTTCAACTTTTGCAGGGAGGACAGAGCTGATGGTAATTCCACCAATTTATTATGAGCAACTTTCAATGATATCAAGTCATTCAAATAACTTATTTCAGAGGGCAAAGTCTTGATTTTATTGAAGGAGAGATCTAGAAACTCCAAATTATTTAAGCAGCCAATTTCTGAAGGAAGGAATCTGTTGGAAAAATGTAAAAATACAAAATATAATCTGTCAAAACCAGACAAGATGGGGACCTTGTTTTTCCAATTAAAGGGAAGTCAAAGCATGATTCTAGCAGACTCCTGGACTAGCGTTAAATATTGTTATGGTAAATTTATGGCAAGTTCGGTTGGGAAAAAACACTTAAGTAAACAAAAGTAGACTAACAAAGACCCAAACACGGCAATGATGAAAAAATTATTTTGGAAAAGTGTACAACATAACCTTAAATCATTATTAATTCCTTCAAGCTTCCAATTTCAATTACTCTTACCCCAATATTCTTTTTTATTTAGAATATTCTTTTATAAAAATCAAACTCTACTCACGAACTAATGGTCTTGGAAATTGAGCTTGAAGTCGGATAATTAAGCGCAAGTGACATTAATTTATTAATTCCTTTGCAATATAAAGGCCGAATCTATGCCATTTTTGGAAGCTCTCACATACAGTTCATCAGTTAGAAGAAATGAAAATTAACAATCAAAGATCATAAAAGGCTAAAATGGAATCGTGTTATCATCCAAGCAATTTGTTAAAAATAATTTTTTTCACCAGACATACAAAGTCATATCACTAGCATAATTGGATACTAGCAACATAAGAAAATCAAACTCTGGTAACCATATATTATAAAATATGTGCTTATTCAAATCTACCAGACTAACCTATCACTCAATATTTGCTATAGCTAAACAATTCAAACTAAAACAAAACTTGAAAAATAGTCCACAGTTCAAGATTCAAGTTCTTTCTAACGTTAGAATATCTTTAGCTTCATTCAAGATTCACTTAAAACTCTTCTTACCTTATGGAGAAGTGACATATAGAGAGCTTCTTCAAGCACTTGAGACTAGTAATCTCACTAAGAATGGGAAAAGCTGAAGGCCGTGGTGGCACTTTAGACAGCTCAAGCTCCTTCAGACCCTTGATCATATGCAAGGGTAACCCACCGAATCCCGGTGAAGACATTTTCACCTGCAAGCATTCCAACCCCACCAAGTTCTTCAACTCCGACGGAAACAAATTAATCTCATTTCCAAAAAACTTCAACGTCCTCAACTGCCCTAATCTGCCGAGAGATTCCGGAATTAAATTAAACACGTTTCTATACACATACAAACCCTTCACCGTATCTTCCAAACTCTTCTCCAAAGGAAAGTCCAAAATTTTTCCAGAAACGTCGAGAACCGAATCATCCTCAACATCACATTCGCCACCACCAACCAAACTCAACTTGGGGGAGTTCAATTTTTCGGACACTTCAACACCTTCCAATATCTCAGGAGCATCTTCTTTAGAATTAGGGACCTGCATATGTGGTAAAGGCTAAAACTCGCCCAAAAAAATTAGATATGGAAAGAATTTATCAGAAAACAAATAGTAGAAATCCGTCGGATGACTATTGTAATAGAAGAGCTCCAAGAAAAGGAAAAGGAAAAGGAAAGAAGAAATGCGAATTAAAAGAAATGGCGGAAAAACTAAAAAAAAAAAAACAGTAGAGAGGAGCGGGAGGAGAGGAGAGGAGAGCAGAGAAAGAGACAGCTCCTCTGACGAGAAACCCTAGAAATTCAGCCCCATTGTGGAATTTAGGGGCAAGGAAAATTCCAATGATTTTACAAAAGTATTAATCATTTAAAACAAATACTATTATTTAAACTTATTATTATTCTTTTTATTACAATTACACCCCTTAATATTAAATGTCCAAGACTTCTTTGGTCGAGTATACGTAGTGGGCGTGGATTAAAGAAAGAAATATGATTTTTTTTATTAAATTTATTGATGAAAATTGATAATATTATTATTTTAAAATAAAATTAAAACTCCAAGTACTTGCACAAAAGAAATAGAAATTAGAAAGATCAAATTAAAACAATTTACCCAAGAACATAAATAGTGTAATGGGACATATTTTTAGACCAAATAATAAGAGATTAATTAATAATCATATTAAAATCCACTATATTATAGCAATTACTGTAGGGGATATATGTTGATGTTAAGCCTACGACGTATTAAGGGTGGGCACGATTCGATCTAGTCTGGTTATAGACTCGAATTGAACCCGAACAAAATGGCCATCCATGGTCTAACACAAAATACGTGTATATTTAATAGCATCATTATTAGTATAGAAAGATAATTCTAACTTATTATATGCTTGCACTTAATTTAATCTGTCGGCTTAATTAAAATATGATAAGAATTCTATCGAAATTCATAAAAATAGTGCAGACCCACAAGAGATCTCTCGTTTTGATTTTCTCCCCTTTCTTTCTTTGATGGTTGTTACGTGTTGAGTTCTATCGGTGCTTTTTTGCTTGATGAGTTCAAACTTCATACACAATTTCTGCTTTGATTTATTTCCGGGCCACAGTTCTGCCCGCAACAGAAGATCGCTCGGGATTCACTGAAGCCTCTATTTTGCCGAATGAACCTCTGATCTTCTATTATAGCTTAAGTTGATCGGAGTGCGGATAAAATCAGGTGTCCCGTATCTGCCGACCGATTTGCCAAAGCTACACTTGCTCCAACATTTCCAACATAGCGTCAAGCTTTTCTTCGATCACAGGTATCTTCTGCAACGCACTTCTAATATACTGAAATTCATGTCGGATTACTCTTTGCATAAAATTTAACTCTTCCCTCCATCAATCGTACACCGTCTTTGATTATGTTCCGAATGAAATACTCTAATACCAATTATTAGGATACACACAATGGAATAACAAGAACACTAATCCAAATCTGATAAATTCCAAACATAATCAAATTAACCACAATATACGACACTCACTCGCTTTCGAAAAGTCTGCACCCAATTCTTCAAAATGACAAGTGTCTCTCTAATTCCCCCAACCCCCTTCAAATACCCTCTCTGTCAACAGCCATAAATATCTCATCAAGAACATCCCCCGCTAATAAACCATAAAACATTCATAATAAACTGTAAAATGACATAAATAATGGTAAACATGTCTTCGTTGTTCCTTTCCAGTCTTCTTCCTTCTTGCATACGTGAATTGCAAAGGATGGTGCTTATCAAAATACTAATCAAATTTACTCAAAATAATTATTCTAATGCAAATGCATTTTGTGATCTTCCTCTAACTAACTGTTATTAAAATTAAAAACTAAATCGCAATTGAACATTATCCTAACAAGTAATATAAAGCAAAGACAGCTCTTTGAGAATTACCTAAATACATGTTGTGAAAAATATAAACTAAATGCAAGTGCACATTATCTTAAAGTTTCAAAAATTAACAATCATCAATGGAAATCCTTTCCCAGTCACAAGCACCACCACTAATAATCATGTAAATTTTGAAAATTATTATCGACTTCAAGACATATTCTTTCCCACTCAATTCATTGACAAATGAACAATTGTACCCAGCACTCAAAGTGTAGTCAAATGAACAATATACGATATCACTAGAAAATTTTTGTTCGCACGAAAGACGTAATGAAATGAACTAATAATTTCTAAGCTTTTTTGTAGCCTTAAAGCTTATGCAAAAGATATAAACTTAGTCAGGCTGTTCAGAAAATTAGTCGAGCAATTCAGACCCGGTTATAGGCGACAAACTTGCTGAAGAGGCGGCGAATGTGAATGACTTGTAAAACACTTGCAATTCCTAGCATAATGTACTCTCCAACAGTGTATAGTATCACCCGATTTCGTGTGCTCTCATTGGCTGCAGCAGAGTAAGATCAGGAGCAATCAGTGACAAGAACAGAGGATCAAGCTTCCAAAATAATACAAAAATGCATTATTTCTATCAAAACAGCATCCTTGTGAATGCTTATGAACAATTGTTTCAGCAATCAAATAAAGGTAGACAAGGAGCAAAATCTTGGAATAAATTTAAAAAACAAATAGCAGTACAAAAACCATTAGATAGAATCAATCCCAGCACTTTAACAAAAAATTGAAAACGTTAAAAAAACAACACCTGATCTTGAAAGAGTTTCCAAGAAATCTATAAACAATGTTGTTTTTTCCACAAGTAAGGGAAAAAATTTCTAGACCATAAGGATTAATTCCGATGCACGTGCAGGTACAAGGGAATTTCAAGATACTTAAATATCACGACCGGTGGAGCACTTAGTCACTTGATATTAGAGAATTAGTACTGTCAAAATGATTAGTGATTGAAGTTCATCTAGATTCAGAAACTGTTGAACAAGTCATTTTTTATTGACATGATAATTTAATTCAATTGATGATCAAAGATTTGAAACCTTGAAAACAACTAAGCAAAGAACCAAACATTTTTTGCTTTTTTTGTCATATATTTATTTTTCTACCCTCAATTTCTTGAACTAGAAGAAGGTAGAAACATTGCAAAATTATCAAGCACATCACAACAGGGCGTCTTATTTTCCATTTTGTAGATCTATCTAACAAATCCACCATAGACTAGATAGACAACAAAAGTTTTGATATAATTAAAGAAGTCTAAGCCACAAAATTCCACAAAATAAAATAAATTCCGATCATCCATAATCATCAGTTTATTCAAGCAAATAAAAAAAGACATACTATGACGGTGTCGTGTATCTTGTGCTTTCATGTATTTCTGCTCAGATGAAACAGACTCCAATGCCTCTCTAAGGTGTGCAATCTGAACAGTTACAGGGTCGAGATGTTCTGACAGAAAATATAAGACAGATGTACATTTTCAGATGAGGAATACTCAAAATACTCGAGAATTGAAAACTTACATTTCGGCATGATTTTTAAACATCCAAATAATGTTTACCGTCTTTGGCAAGATTATGGTCGTTCGGAATATGCCCAACATGTATATGAAAAGAAACTGTCTCTAGACTTGAGTAAGGATTATGAAAACAAAATTTGTACATTCCAGCACGTGAGGCCTTGAATATGAACTTATCTCCTGATGTTCCCTTAAAAGTTTTAACAACATTACCTCCGGGAGAAGTCGCCTGAGTAACATATCTAGTTTAGCAGATTCAGAGAAACCAACAGATAACACTACTAAGAAAGTGTGATGAGTTAAAGATATTCACGCATAAGAAGACAAAGACTACATTTAGTCAAAAAAATTTCTCAATCAGGCACATAGTGTAAGAGGCCTTTAGCTATTTCGTGGAGATTTCCCCAACTGTTAATAACCCTGAACCAAATTTTTCACTCTTTCAATAAAAAAATTTGAGTAGTCTGTCAAGAAGATACAACTATGATTCTTAGAATACTGGATTCAAATATCAGAGCCACAAATTTCTCTTTGTTTATCCTTCTTACATTCTTTCAGCCAGTCCAAATTCTAAATTTCATTTCCTTTGTTTCCGTTTAGCCAAATGTCATTTGTTTTTGCATAACTTTAAACTACTAAGGGCATAATTCCAAAGTAATTGACCCACAAGCACACAAATCATACTCAAATAAGTAAATGAAAATCCAACCCAATGAGAGGAAAATTAAGTATAGAGCCATGAGAGAAAAAAAAAAAAACAGATATAACCAAAATATCTACAAAGAAAATGAAACTCAAAACCAAAACGATTAGACTGCGAGAAGCAAAACTAAGAACATATATCGAAGAAAAGAGAAAAGGATACCGTAAAGTCAATGCCGTACTGACCGGAGCCCCAAAAAATATGATGATCGAGAACGACGAAGTTTCCAGATACGATATCTCCGTCGGACAAAACGTATTCGTAAACACACTCAAGCTCCTTAACCGTAACCGATAAAGAGTCAATTCCACCGATGAAGCTAACCAGAAGAAGAGAGAGCAACATGCAAGCTTTCTCTCTCGACCTCCTCTCCACCACCATCATCTTCTTCTTCCACTTCTTCCTCTGCTGATTTCTCGACACTTAGAAAAACGTACCAGGTTTCGAAACGACTCCATTTAATCAGACTAAAACGTCAGTGCCATTAGAGTGTTATTTATTACTTAAAAAACTTTTATATTAATAATTTATCAATTATTTAAAAAATAAATAAATATTACTTTTTTTAATACTCAGATAAATTAATTAATTAATTAAAATTTATAATAAAGCTATGTTGTGTTATGTAGACCGCTGCTCATTTTTTATAATAATAAATGTGAAGTAATATTCTAGCTTATCAAGTGATATCGATAATATAGGGCGACGTTAAATCCCGTCAAAATTTGATCATTTTGAGTTATAATGTTACGTAATGTGCTAGACAGATATAATTGTAATTATTCTATTGTTTGGACTCGCAATAATAAGTAATTTGTCTATAATTAACACTATTTTTAATAATCAAGATCTCATTCAATAATTTAATTATAATTATCTTTCTTTCCTATTTGGATGACTGAATATTGATGGTTGTATTTTGGCTCAAACAAATGTACGTGATATTATTTGACAAAAACATCGCGTACGTGGCATGAAATGATTGGCACCACGTGTGGTTGATATAGGATCAAATTTAATGCCCACCAACTTTGACGCCAAAAACACTAGGTGGTTCCACCTCTTTTAAATAAGACTAAAAGGAGTTGATATTTACGATAACGGGGACCCCTCAGTCAACCTTTCCACGTTGTCCAATAAAAATAGAGGCAAGCAACCATAGATTCACCTTCTAATTATTCTTTGATGCTTAAATTAGAACAGATAATGTGAAGATTAGTGAGAGATAATTACACTAACTAATCAAGTTTCCTGTTAAACGTTATTCTTTGATACAGCCCTTCAATAATTCTTCCCAAAAACCATCGTCGAGATCATCTTTATCCCTTGTAACACTTATCTTTCCTCTTTCCACGTCTCTTTTTTCGCTCACCTCCTCTATTCTCCCTCCTATATCTTCCATTTTCATGGCTACCTCATCCACCTCCGTTACCTCTAGAAATTCATAATCATCTTCCACAAATCTGATAAAGTTTTCAGTTTTTACGAACTTTTTTTCGTCTGTTCCCTCTATTTGATCCATTTCTGCAACTCCAAATTTTGCAGGCCATTGATGGATACTGCTTCCCCTTTTTTTAGTGTTTTCTTCTCGAGGCTGTTTTGTTCTGTCTTGTTGAGCTATGTGCTCTGCAAGTTTTGATCTCTTCAGTCCTCTAGCCAAGAAACTCATCATCTGGGTTTGCTTCGTCTCCGTTTTTCTTAACCTGTCTTCCATTGTCAGGAGGTAAGCTTTGAATCTCTGATTCTGCTGTCTTATATTGGTCAGTTCCTCTGTTAGAGCTCTCTTTTCTCGCTTGAATATATCGTCTTCTTGATTGTGTCCGAACCATCCAGATTTGGCACAAGAATCCAAAGCTTGGTTTAGAACCTGGTGTTGAGAAGAAGCTTTCCTCCTCCATATCTTGTTTAAGAGATGTGTTTCTCCTCTGAGAAAGTTTTCATTTGCAAACTCCCATCTTTCTGGATCGACCTTTCTGAATCCCTACACAAATCAAATCTTCATTTTCATCATGTGAACAAAGCATTTCGTCAAAAACCCAGCAAACATATACAATAAAGGGTCTATTGGGTTGTTAATTAAATGAAATGGAAAAGAGTTTTCGGAATTCAACGACTCCAATAATCGATTGTACAATCGAAATACTTGAAGTTAAAGTAAAATAAAGGAGATGACTAGACTAAGTAAACGGCTACTTCGACAGTATGCTGCAATTTTTTCTCCACCAACAATTGAATTAAAGCAAACCCTCACAATCACAAAATTGGAACAGCCAAAAAGAGACCCGAAAATGAACAAATTACAGGTCAAATGATTCGGGATCAAAGCAAATGTGAACTCACATAGGTATTGAGCTGTCTGACAAAGCTTGAGAAATTGTTGTGCTTGAAATATTTAGGAAGAAGATGCATAGAGAAGCTCTGTATATCCCAAACCACAAAGCTGTTATTTTCTCTGCTCCAAGAGACCACATGGTTGGTAGCTGGATCGTCAACAATTTCATAGGTTTTGGTTAAAAATGGCGGAGGAGCTGCTTCTTCAAACCTCTTCATCGCTTGAGGACAATGGAATTCTTCGAAAAATGACATTGTTTCTCCATGAACCTCCTCCTTGACTCGGCTTTGAAGATTCATGATGGGAAAACAAGCAAAAGGAAACGGGGTCAGTGAATGAACGAAGTTTAAGCAGGATGAACTAGGGGTATATAGGAGTCTTAAGCATTATGGGGTTTCTTTTTTTTTTTTTGGACATGAAATATTAAAATGGAAAGTGCCGACGAAAGCAAAAGACCAAAGACAGCAATCAGAAATAGATATATATATCTTCCATTTTGTTTTTTTGCATACTTTAAGAAACTCACTTGCCACGTTTCAGCTTTGATGCTCTTGCCCAGAGAAAAAGGGCACTAATAGGTTTAAATAATACAATTATTGAGATCTAAATCCTGTCAAACTACACTCTTTGGGTTGTCAAACACTAATTCCCTATTACATGTTAGTTTAATGACTAATTACGGGTAAATGTAAGATTAATCAAAATGGGGATATACTGAGCTCAACTTCAAAATCTGGTGATGTATCCCATGTCTGTCTGGCAACATTTAAAAAGGCGATGTACAGAGAGAGGGACCAACAAGAATAGGAGGACAAGTGGAGTTACATGGAAGGGAACTGCGACAAAGACAAGGAAAATAAGCTACGTGGAAGGAAAGGGCAGGTCAATGGACAGCTGTCACTTATTAAATTTACTCAATAGAAATGTGGATTATTTTATAAAAACTTCCACGCGTACTCTTTCTTTTGTGTTTTTAAATATTGTGGGGACCATCTGACTCAACATCTTACTTAGGTTGAAAGTTCAGTACTTGTGACCTACAAAAAATCAACACTTGCTAAGACCGACATGGTTTGATTTGGCAAGTTTCATCTCTTATGTCTATATCTCTAATATTGTCTTAGATAGCCAGCCAACCTAACCAAGTGTTAGAGTTCGAGTCCCTCCTTCGACACATGTTGTTCCTCGTCGCCAATCATGGTAAAAATAATATAGTCTTTATAGGAGAAAATCATAGTATTATTGTAACCCCTTGTCAATTAATATAATTTATTGTCAATTAATGAAAAACTCTTTATATACAAGCTTACTTTATGTCAATGCCACGTTAAAGTTAACCTCGCGTGCAATAATTAGCTCGTTAGACACAAATCCGCTTTAATATCGTGGGCAACTAGGCTTACTCATTGTAACGCGAGACAATTAGTGCCACACGGTCCCTTAAAGAGCAAGACCATCTTTCCTAATACCCGTAAATTCTTAAGGACCTAGATTGATGCGATCAAAGTCCTTCGTTTTCATTGAGTGTTCGTAAATAATTTGGCAAGACTGTATCAACCCCTTGGTTGCTACGTTTTATAGAACTGACAAATGCATATGCATATAGAAGATTTACTACTATTCTAAGGACAGCTGCTAATTAGTTTAATTACTCCAACCTCCCCACGTGTAAATACAGCACATTTCATTTGCAATTTTAAATATATAATGCACAAGAAAGTAGAAAAAGAAAGCGGCCAACAGGACCCAACTGTCATTCCAACATTTCTGGCTGAGGCTCCGCTTGAAACTCCCTCGTCAGCTACAAGTAATCCATGCTATTATTAGGCATCATTCAGTGTAACAAGTAACTCTAGTAGTTGCAATCTAGATCCAATTAATAGAAACTAAGCCCTTACAACGAATCTCACTGATATAACTAGACACGAAAAACTCAACACAGGAAACCTAGTATGCATTAAGATTTTGCAGTTCAATGTTGAACTTTTCAGATATCCGACTTTGAGCTACTTGATAACAAGTCCAAAGAGCTACAAATTGATAATCTCGATCTGTTTATTCATTATTCTCAAGGTGATGTTTGGATGGTTGATGTGATCTATCCCACTTACCGACTACTCTAGTAATCAACCCCGTCAGTCAACCAGGCCGAAACATCCGGTATATGTTAGGTCAAGATTTGACCCAAGCTTGGGCTGATTGGCCTTAACCTGAACTTTTGACTAATCCAAACAAACTCATAAAAAAATGATGGTCAAAGGTCTGATCCATTGACGTTGGACATATTATTGACATAATAAAAGTTTGAGCCAAGATAGAACCATATAAGGCTAGGCTTTGACAGGCGAAGGTCAGTCCAAGCCTAGCCTCGTCAAAGGTCTGATCCACTAACATTGGACGTATTATTGACATAATAAAAACGATTTTGATTCATTTAGCTGTTATGTGTGCGTGTTAAGTTCAGAAAGAACGGAGACCTGCCAAGAAACCGTCAGAGATGAACTGTTTGTGGGATCGGTATTCGATGGTGAGGAAGCCTCTAGTCTTCATCGCTCTCGTGCACAGACCATGCCCGCTTCCATTATCTGAGAGCTTTCCTCTTCACATTCGATACGAAAGGGGACAAGAAACAGAAATCATTCTAGACTAGCGCGTAAAGAAGAGCGAATTCACGAAGCTCTACCGCCATTAATGGGCTTCGGTCTAGAACTACATAGAGAGCACTGCAATTCTCTTCCCCTTATTTGTACATAAAACTTACACGAAAAGCTTCGTTTCTCCGCCGTCCTTTCTTGCCACGTGGATGGCTGGATTATTTTGCATTTTATTGTTTTCCTTTCATGACATTTCTTGAAGGTTCCAATTTTATTAATTTTTTAAATTTATGTTTTTTTTTTCTAATTTAACCTCTTATCTTAGGACTGAGATTGATTAATTAGTATAATTAAAATAAATTTTAATTATATTAATCAATGAGTGACACGTTAAAAAATAAAAATTAAAAGATAAATATATATATATATATTTTTTTTTTCTATACGAATTCCGTTAAAATATTTATTTTTTTAGTTTTCTGGAGATCAATTTGTAAAAATAAGAACCATAGTACCAGGGGTGAGCATGATTTGGTTCGATTCCTAAAAGATCTAGAACTCAATCAAAACGACAACTCATAATTTCCAAAATTGAATCAGAATAAAACTGACAAAATTGACCGGTTAGATTCGGGTTAAAAAAACAAAATCAAATTTTCATTTTATTAAAACACGAGTTTATGTCGGGTTGAAGCAGAATTATTAATCTAAAATTTCGAGCAGAGTCATATTTCCATAAGATTTCTGTACACAGTGGCCTAAATCTCACTCTTATAATGAATCAAATGTTCGAGAGACTTGGAATTCTTTACATGAACATTTAAATAGAATGCTAATGACTGCTTAAAACAGCTACATTTCATTACATTATTGATGCAAGTTGTTTAATATAATCCATTGGAGATTATCATAATCAACACTATCTCGCAGTTCCATTCTACGTTTTTTTTTATTTTTTGTCACAAATACGAAGAAATACATTAATATTTCACATATAATAAGTTATTATTTCTTCGTATAAACACTAAATCCTAAATACTCAACCCTAAAACAAAATGCCCATATTATTACTACCACCAGTATTATATGAAAATTGCCTAAAAGAGATGGCGATGGCAATTCTCTTCCAGAGGCCTTAACTCTGGAAGAAACTTGACAACAATCCTCAACCCAGTAATGAAGTGCAAAGTAACCTGGCTGAAATGATACTTAGAATTCAAAGCAGAATTTTGAGCATGGAATTAAAATTTTTCTAAAGTTCTGATCATATTACTTCATGAATCTCTGTCACTACTAGTAGAAAATGATATTCTAAGGCCGGAGTTCGAACGAGGAACTTACCGGGCCAGATCATGCGCTCTAGATTGAACAGCCTTACGATTCACTGCCTCCAAAGTAATTAGATTATGTAGAAAACAGTTTCTTCCACTGGTTTCTCCTTCTTTCCTTCTTCTTTTTTTTTTTTTTTTTTTTCCAGTTAGGTTCATTTCTTCTTTTCTTTCTTCTCAGGTTCGGCTCTGTTAAGTGTCGGATTTGAAGCAAATGGAAGCTGATTTATGATTCAGCTTTCCACATCTGTGGAGCAAATGGAGCAAAAAAAAATTAGATTGCCTCAAGATCTAATTCCAGCAAACATAGCACAGATGATTATAAGATCTTGAAAACCTAGTCATGAAAGTTCTAAGTCTTCATCAAACTTCTCAAGCCCCGATTGGATCCTTGACAGAGAATTCTTGTGTTGGAAAATTAATAAAATCGAATTCAGTTTACTCCTGTTCAGATATTGTATTGTCTGTTCATGAGAGAACTAACAATTTTATTCCAGATTCAAAAATCATAAAACAAATTTATTTCTGAAAACAATATTTTTGAGAAGATTTATAAGAAATGGCACTGATCTAACAGCATAACAGCTCATCCAATCTAATTTATGTTGTTTTTATGTCATAAGATCTTAATCACGAGAAAACAGCAGATGAGTCAATATACCACTCTACCTTTGATGTTAAGATCAACCGAAAAGTTGGAAAACTTTGGCTGATTCTCAATTGTTCCTACATAAGCCATTGGAAGTTCTGATTGTTGTGGGGAATTAGTATCACTCCAGCTTGCATTTCCACTCAAGATTTGAGTTCTTTCATGATGATTAAGGTAAATCTCAAAACCTGAAGTCAATCCCTTGGTTTTCCTGATCTTTACTTTTCCCCTTGACCAATATTTCCCAGAAAGAAAGAACAGAAACAAGCCCAGTGAGATTAAGAGCTTTAAATACTATGCAATTAAATATTGTTGATCCTCAATATACCTGTCCTTTCGCTTCTCACGGTATCTCTGCAATGAGACTTTCCGGTTCACCTGACCGCCTGAAAATTCAAAAATACACACACACACACACCCACACAATATGAAAGATGTTAAGAACAAAAATAAATTTGAATATGACAATAGAACATCTGGTTGTTCAGACCCAGAAAAATAATAACTGGAAGAAACTTGACAACAATCTTTAGCCAAGAGGTCCAGTTTATAAGACATTCAACTTTATAATCAACAAAAAAAGAAAAAAAAAATAGCGAGTACTGTAACTTGACAGTGCAGTGCTTCAATATGGTTCTAGAATTTTAGGTAAAAATTCAGTCATTCTAAGTGAATTCTCATAGTTTTATCCTATCCCATCCCAAAGTGATTTAATCTAATAACTCGTGTAATTCTTTAATCATCATTTTAAGAGTTTTTTTACAATTTCTTATTAACAACCAGATTCTTTAATTTTCCTTCCATATACCAATGAAATCATTCTGTTTTTCCCAAACTATCTAAAATCTAATACAAATATTTTTCCCAGAGAAGAGCTACATAAAACTGAAATCTTACCAGAATTTGGAGTACTGTTTCCCATATCGTACTGATGCTGAGCACACTCAACCACGTTCTCTGTAAAGCCATATTAATGATTAATTAACTGGCTGCCACCATAATCCTTTTCTTTTCCTAAGTTAGCAGATGAAGCAAAAAACACCTATTTTGTATATTCTATAGTTGAGGTAGAGAGATTTTCTGAAAAATTTATTTTTTATGAACAAAATCCAAAATATGAAATGCCTCACTTGTGAGAGAGAATTCCAAGAAAAGGGTATAAACATAAAAGTTACAGTTGTCTTCATCGTGGTCCAATTATGACATTATCATCTATCACTTTTGCTCAAAATTTTTCTTCTCAAAAGTTTGATTAAGTATTAAACAACTGATTCAGTTGGACGACCACAAAATATGATAGTCTAACCTGATTTTCAAACAATACCTGTTTGTGTTGCATGGTGGAGAGTGGGTTTAAGAGGAAAAGGGCCGTCTTTTTCATTTGTCATCTGCAAATGGCATGGAGAGTGAGATCGAAAAGGAAATCCACCAAATAAATGATCTCCTCTAAAATGAATTGGATGAGCTGCAACATGCATGATTGCCCGTGCCTGCAAATCCACATATACAGGTGCCATGAAACAATGACTCAATGTCATCGGATTAATCCAAAAGTCTTTGAAACAAAGTTGAAGATTCAATACTTTATCACGAGGTATTTCATCGTACACGTTCACCTTGCCACTGTAAAAAATTGCCATTTGCCCAACCGAACCATTTATTGTGCATTTGCTTCTGCAATGACATTTACAAATTTCTGCTTATGACTTGATAGACATCTAGCAAAGGAAAGAGGTGGGTATATAAACTTGTGCTATCTATAGATGTAAAACTTTTGCTTATCCTTAATTCTTACATATTATATATCCTTTGAATGCAAATCAATGACAAACTACTAAAATGTATGGAACCACATTCTTATGCAATCCTGGTTGATGTTCCTTCATGCAAGTGTTATATAACACCAGGGGCTAGGACACCTATAATCATCTTCCAGCCACCATCATTGGCAAGAATTTTCTTAAAAAAATGTTCAGGTTCCTAGAAAGACAAAGATAAAATGGAATAGACCTCAGACTGGTGACCTTGTACTCTGAATCAGCATGTGAATCCTCTTGAATAGAATCCGAAGGCTCAGCTTGCCTTGTTGGAAAAGCTTCATCAGTTGACAATGGAGGCTGCGTATCATCGCTTGGTTCTTTAGCAGAATCTCCAGGACTCAAAGTCACCTACACAGAACCATGAAAATCAATAATCTTCAAATGCTTAAAGAGAAAAACTATAACTTTTTGTTTTTAAGAGCACTAGCATTTATTGGATTTCTTGATGATTTTCAACGAGGGTATTTCAAGACTTTCACACCCAAAAAGTGCTAGTTCACAACTGTGACGGTGAAATAATCTACTAATTTCATGCCAAAAAAGTATACGTTTTTTTTAAACAGGAAAAGAATGCAAGTTTGCTTCTTCCAATTACAAGCAATGGTAGGTCAAGGAATTTTTATTGGCCAGACAATAAATTAAGATCGCAGGATTTGGCAAATATTGGTCAAAGTTCGATGCTGTGATCAAATAAAATTTTTATTTGTTTTTTTTGTCAGGAAAACTAAATCATACAAGTAAAATTTCTCACGAACTTTTTCCCTGATCTTTTCTGAGCAACCAAGCAGAGGGTATCTAAAGCACAATTAACTGGCAGCAAATGTTAGGTCTCCATACTCACACGAGTAGAAACAGCAAGCTTTCTGAGCGCAACGGCTCCGGAATCATCGCAAGGCTCAAGCAAAGCTTTTAGGCAAATAACCTGCTGGATCGCCTGCGATTTGTTCCACGAAGGCCTCCGCATTCCTGTTTCGACACGTTTCATCTGATTATTCAACTGATCTAACCAGTCAATAAACTACAGATCCTATATTTCAGGCACCGGAAAATACGGAGGAAGATGAGGAAAAAAATGGAAATGGAATTAACAGAAGAAAAGAGACACCTTTTTCTTTGAGATATTTCCGGCAGTCTTCGCGGGTGAGTTGCGAAATGTCATCCTCAGTGAGCTGGTTAAGCGGTTTGTCCAGAATCGACCGGAGCGTCGCTGGACTGGCATTCATCGCCGATGACTTTCGACTGATTGCAGTTCCCCCTTCTCCCCTGAACCAAGAAGAGAGGAAAGAGACTGAGACTGAGACTGCTTTCTCCCAGTGTACAGTATCGTAAATATAACGTCTAAAAGGGTTAAATGGAAAGCAAACGTAATATTATTTTTTGTTTACGGTCGCCAGGGCTGGGGACATTGTGTTTGGTCCGGTTTGAGGTTGAACCAAACCAAACGCTTTCGGTTCCCCAATCTTTGAACCGAATCCGTGCCATTTGAGAATAAAAACCAAATCAAACCAAACCGAACTAAATAGAACTTGGTCCAATTCAATTCTCACATAAAAAAATAAATTAAAAAGATAATATTATCGCAAACAAATAATAAAAAAAAGAAGGATCGACTAAATATTGCTTTAGATTAACGAGATTATGTAACTCTAATCTCCTATAGATGTTGTTATTTTGCCGGCGTGTAACGATTAACAAAATATTTGCTAGAGCTAAGAGAAGTCCGAGGACAGAATGGCGATGATCAACACTAGATTTTTTCTCATCTCTAAAATTCGAGTCTCCATTTAACATTTCCTCCATCACAGATATTTTTGTTGATTTAGATAGTATGCTTCTGACCACGTCTTGGTTGACCATATTTCTAGTTGGGTAGAGTCTCTGATATCATTTATAATGAACTTTTTCATCCCAGTAAAATATTGTCTGCTATAGGGATTGAGTCGTAGTCTAATATCTTTCTCTCACGGGTTTGTTTGGCAAGGACTTCCCAGTCTGTCAGCCAACATGGTACTGCTCTTGCTGAAGTAATTTTAAATTCGGAGTTCTTATGAAATCCGTTGTCAATTGTACTCCAAAACACGTCTTACTTTCTAATAAAGACATCTTTTACATATGTTTTATTTTCATATTTTTTCTTCAAGCGATGTGGTGTTATGACAAGCCCCTCTCGGCCTTCACAATAGATCCATAGCATTTTTTCGGGCCACATCTCTTTTCCCCCAAGCGATGTGGTATTGTGACAAGTCTCTCTCGACATTCACAATAAATCGATAGTCCCCTTTTGGGCTACATTTCATATTGGGTACAGGCTCTCTGATACCATTTACAACAACTTATTTTCCTAGTAAGATATTGTATACTATGAGAATTGAGCTGTATCCCAATATCCTCATCTCACGGATTTGTTTGGTGAATACTTTATAGTCGGTCACCCAACATGATACTGCTCTCGCCGGAGCATTATTGACTTCGGAGTTTTTATGGGATCCGATGCCAATTGTGCTCCAAAATGCGTCTTACTATATCGGGAGGGTTCCTTTACATATGTTTCATTTCCATCTTTCCCCAGCGATATGAGATTGTGCCCGATCCCGTTTTGTAATGATTTGAGATTTGCCTATACTCGAATCTGGGATTTGTCTATATTCGGCCTTAGATCCTCGAGATTTGACTCGCAATCCAAAGTTTGTCCTGCAATCGCACTTATGATCTTTCGGGTCGTTACAATAACAATTTTATCTAGTGACAATTTTCTTTATCTGTAATTTTTAGTTTGATAGGAAATTGAAAGAACAAATTTAAAATGGGGAAGGTGGCTGAGAAACCCTATTGTCAGTTGAAAAAGTAGATTTTCTCAGGATATCTGTATTAATCACGTCTGAATATATAGTCATTTATTAATATAATAATCAAGATAAATTATAAATTATTAAAAAATAAATATTAATGTTACCAATAAATGCTATCAATTAAATTGTATATTGTTAAAAAATAAATACTAATGTTAGGAAGTAACGAGGAACACCTCAAGTGGTAAAATTAGAGTATTAAAATAAATAGTAAATCTATCGTTACTTTTACATTCTTATACTTTAATTTTATATACAAATATGATACTTACGTGTCATTTGTTAATTGATAGAATAATTAAGATAATTTTAAAATATTTAGAATAAAACATAAATTGTACTGATTAATGAGAATCATGTCAGAAGATACGATGACAATGTATATTATTCTTTTTTCAACCGAAAATCTTTTGTTATTGAAATAATTAATCAACCGTCTAATTAGGTTTGGCTAGAATCATAAGGATCTGATTTTTTTTTGTCTTATTTATAAAGAATTAGATAAGTTATGAATGAAGAGAGAGAGAGAGAGAGAGAGAGAGAGAGAGAGAGAGAGAGTATTGTATCCCTAATTTGATGATCTAAAATGGAGTATAGTCTAATTATGGTATCCTCTAAATTTGCATGTAAATTAATTATTTTTGTATATAAATTGTATAAAAATTTTATTAAAAGAAAACCTACCTCTTCTTCTACTAGTGCTCTTCTCCCGCTAGCTCAGCCGACGATGAGGTCTCTCAGCCGCCTTCCTCCCGGTTGCTGGTTTCCAACTCTCATTGCTTTCACTTTCCTCTTATTCGCTTACGCTTCAACTGATCAAGTCCTCGGTAAGTGCATGAACCGGGCATTATAATCTGAACCCATTTCAAATTTAATGATTTAAGTTTTTTTCAGTCGGAGAGGATAGCAGGGTCGCAACTGGATGGCCATCGTCTTCCGTGGTTTCGGAGCGGGTTCTGCCTCAGAGAAGACTTGCTGGACCGGGTTCTTCCCCACCCAATTGTTTATCCAAGTGTGGGAGTTGCTCGCCCTGTGAACGGGTTCTCATCACCGTTCCTCCTGGTCGGATCTTACCCTCCGACGAATATAGACCCAAAGTTTGGAGATGCAAATGTGGGGATAAAATATATATTCCTTGAACCAAAACTAGAGACACCTCATTCTCTTCGTCTTCCCCATGTCTGAGAAAAATAAAAACTGAATTAGGGTTCCATTGAGGTTGTTTCAAGAAATGACTTTCAATTGTATTATGAACTCATGCAGTTTAATTGAACCCTTCATGCATATATGCATGAATCCACGTCTGTTATATGTTTTTAAATTAAATTAACGCAATGTTATTTTGATGGTATCTAATTACATTAGTTGAATACACTTATTTCGTCCCATAGAGTAATATATTAATATATGTATGGCATGGTTTATTGTTGTATATTTTTTTCTCTTATGTTTTTTATTGTAGATAATACGACTCTGTATTTTTAATTCCCGTTTTGACGCTTTTCATGAGATTATTCAACTTATCTAACGAATCAATACACTAGAGTTTTGGATTTCACGCCTCAGAAAAATACGGAGAAAGACTAGAAAGAAAAAGAAGCGTATAGTGTTTGACTCGGATATGCAATTGAGTGGTTACTTTTAATTCCTCGAAAATGATAGGTTTAAGACAAAGAATCTCATAAAATTCTTCGTAGAAAAACGAATTTGAACGGTAAACGAAAAAAGAAAATAAGTGTAAAACAAAAACGCTGAGATTTATATAGAAAACTTTAAAAAAAAAAATATCATGGAAAGACAAGACAACTCATTCTTTTCATCTTCTCTTCCCTCAACGTCGGAGAAAAATAAAAAATGAGTTAGGGTTCTACTGAGGTTGTTTCAAGAAATACCTTCAATTATTTTATGAACTCATGCAATTTAATTGTCCCATTAGTACATATATACATTTGACATATGTTTCATCAGATTATTACACCGTTCTGAACTAGAGTTCCTCAGAAAATATGGAGGAAGAGTTGTATTGCACTGACCTACACACAATACTTAAGCTAGCTTAACAAAACCTTTCACGAGAAGGGGTCATGAGGTACATATATGTAGGTATATGCATTTATGTACATATACACACACACACACTCTCACTTACTTGGTCTTGTCTTGTGGATGAAATCAATCTTTTTCGGTTTGGTTCCACATCTAATTAAATCCAAGCCGTTAATCCTAGTTTAAAATTTTTGAAACCGAAACCAAACCAATATTATTATTTTTTTATTTTGTTCCTATTCAATTTCAATTTCATATTTTTTTGGTTTGGACTTCGTTTAGTCGCCTTTAGACTCGATTTTGAGTTTTTAGGCTCAGTTTGGTCCCACCTTATTTGGTTTTTCTTTGTCTTTAAAATTAAAGTTAAAAAATATAAATAGTATAGCGTTGGTTCTATTTAGTTAAAAAATTCAAAGTGAACCTAAATTATCCTTTCGGTTAGGTTTAATTCAGTTACTGGTTCAATACAAACCAAGTCCACTTCTATTTGACCTGGTCCAAGTCCAGCTCGTAAGCAATGTGATGACCTGAATATGTATGTATGAGCACGACAGCAAAACAAACCTCGGGTTGCGAGATAAACCTCGGGACTTAAGCCAAGTGTAGGCGAATCCCGGAATCAAGTATAAACAAATCTCGGGTCGTAAAAGGGGGGTCGTCACAATCCCACATCGTTTAAGAAGGTATATAGAAATGAAACGTATGTAAAAAAAAACTCTCCCAGTATAGTAAGACGCGTTTTGGAGTACAATTGACAACGAATCCCATAAGAACTCCGAAGTTAAGAGCGCTCCGGCGATAACAGTACCATGTTGGGTAACCGACTGATAAGTTCTCGCCAAACAAATCCGTGAGGGAAGGATATTGAGCTACGACTCAATCTTTAGAGCGGAAAATATCTTACTAAGATGTAGCGGTTTGTTACAAATGGTATCAGGGCCTGTACCCAACCGGAAATATGGCCAAGGAGGACGTTGGACCTCCAAGGGGGTGATTGTGATGATTCAAATGTGTACGTATGAACACGACTGCAGGGCAAACCTTGGGTTGCGAGGCAAAACTCAGGACCTAAACCGAGTATAGGCGAATCTTGAATTCGAGAATGGGCAAATTCTGGGTCCTAAAAAGGGGGTCGTCACAATCTCATATCTCTTGGGGAGGTATATGAAAATGAAACATATGTAAGAAGACCCTCAAAAGATAATAAGACGCGTTTTGGAGCACAACTGGCAACGAGTTCCATAAGAACTCCGAAGTTAAGAGTGCTCCGCCAATAGCAGTACCATGTCGGGTGATCAACTAGGAAGTAATCGCCAAACAAATCCGTGAAGAGAGGATATTGAGTTACGACCCAATCTCCAGAGTGAATAATATTTTATTGGCATGTAAGGGTTTGTTACAAGCAAATTGGGTCAGCTAGCTCGTTTGACTCTTCTACGCGGAATGATGTAATTTAGAAGTAAGCTAGATAGATTTACATACCTTTTTCGCAAAATCTAGGTCTCTTGTTCTCTTCTTCAACTTCAATTCTTAGAAACTTGGAAACACCAAAGCTTTTATTTTTTCCTGAAAAATGTGAGTTTCTAAACATGTTAGGTTTCATAGCGTTATCATTCTCCTCCCCAAAGAATGAATCTCATGGCTTTGACACAAAATGTAATTTAAAATCAGATTTAATCTTGAAGAGAGTGAGACTTTTATGAATTATCATCGTAATAACTAAAATTAAATAACAGTTCAAAAATAGCGTGAATGCATGCGATAATTTAATATTATATCCTAATATTTAATATTGATGTTATTCATTCACTGCATATATGACATATTATTTTAATTATTTATAATACATAGTTGTTATTTTATTTGTAAATTAATAATATGTCAAATTATAAAATTTGATAGTGCACTTTAATATTTAATATTGACGTTATTCATTCATTGGCACATGACGTATCGTTTTGATTATTTATAATATATTAGAATTCTTTGATTAATAAATCAATAATATATCATATTACAATATTTGACAGTGCGTCTTAAATTAATGGTTGCCCAGCTTTTATCATGGGTGTTCAGGAATGTATCCTTCGAATCTTGACCGTTTTCTATTTTTATTTGGTGTTCATTTATGTCAAAATATAAATTTTACATTTATAATATCTTTAATTTAGAATATAATTCACTACGTACTATATATGTATATATATTTCTAAGTAAGAATATATTCATTTTCTGCCTTCATGGTAAAAGAGCAATGACATTTGTCGATTACCCTTCAAATTGGAACGTTTAACATTGCATTTAATATTCATTCATGTATAATAATAAAATATTAATTTTGTCTAAATTAATTATGATTATGTAGTTTATATATTATGGTACGTTGTCGTAAAAAATACAAGGAGAAATCTATAATCTTGTTGTTAGCGTTCTGTGTTATTCACGTCAGCTTCTGCTCGATGAGGTCTCTCAGCCACCTTCCTCGTCGTCACTGGGTTTGCATCTTTCGCTGTTTTCACTGTTCTCTTATTTGGTTCTGCTTCCGCCGTTGAAGTCATGGGTAAGTGCACGAACTAGGGATTATAATCTCAACCCATTTCAAATTGGAGTAGAATGTTTAATCTGACTAGGTTTTTTTCAGGCGGAGTGGAGAGTAGAGTTGGAAGTGGACGATTGTTGTCGTCATTGGCTTCGGAGTGTGTTCTGCCGCCTCAGAGATGACTTGCTGGACCGGGTTCTTCCCCACCAACTTGTATATCCAAGTGTGAGAGTTGTTTGCCCTGTAAACCAGTTCTTGTCACCAATCCTCCGGCCCAGATCTCAGCTGCAGGTGACTATAAGCCTGAAGTTTGGAGATGCAAATGTGGGGATAAACTATATATGCCTTGAAGAAAAACTACAAACACTTTCTCCTCCTCTTCTCCACGTTGAAATTATTGTCAGAAAAAATAAGGAACTGAGTTAGAGCTCCAATGATGTTTTTTTAAGTAACAACTTCAATTACATTATGAACCCATGAAGTTTAATTTTTTGAAAATGAACGTTCTTTTGGTAGGGTTGCGGACGGTCGATTTGAAAGAATAAATGTCTGTTTTTAAAAATTCTAAAATTATTTATTTATTTTATAAATTAATTTTTAAAAAATATCAAAAGATATTAAATTTATTTAAAAATTTTATCACATATTCATTATATCATGGAAAGATATCTGAAAATTTTAGTAATTTTTTAATACTTGTACGATTTATTATAATTTTTTACATCTGTTTTATAAAGTAATTAATTAAAATTATAATAAATCATACGAGTTTTATAAAGTCACGAATATTTGTAGATTATTTTTTTATAATTTGGTGAACATTATGGTAAAAGTTTCAAATAAATCTAATATTATTGGGTATATTTGTAAAATTAATTTATAAAATTAAGAAGTAATTTAAAAAAAAATATTAAAAGATATTAGATATGTGTGAAAATTTTAACACAGGTTTAACAAGTCATGAAAAGATAATGGGGCAATTTTTGTAATTGTCTAACCCTTCTACAATTTATTATAATTTTAATGAATTATTTTATAAAATATAAATTTAATAATTATAATAAATCATAAAAATGTTCAAAAATTACGAAAATTTTCAGAGTAATTTTACATAACTTGGTAAATCTGGGATAAAATTTTCAAATAAATCCAATATCGTTTATTATTTTTTTAAAATTATTTCTTTATTTCATAAATTAATTTTGCAAATATAGTAAATAATATTGGGTTTAATTGAAACGTCTACCACATGTTCACCAAATTATAGAAAGATAATCTAAAATTTTTTGTAATTTTATAAAAATCAGAAGATTTATTGTAATATTAATTAATGATTTTATAAAACATATGTAAAAAATTATAATAAATCATACAAGTGTTAGAAAATTACGAAAATTTTCAGATCATATTCTTATAATGTGATGAGTATGTGATAAAATTTTTAAATAAATTTAATATTATTTGTATTTTTTAAAATTAATAAATAATTTTGAAATTTTTTGAAAACAGATGTCCGTTCTTTTAGATCGGCCGTCTGTTCTCTAAGAATGAATGGTGATCGGTCATCCGTTAGGAATTAATTTGTTAAGTTTTAAATAGTTTAAAATTTGAATTGATAAGATTGATAGTTTAGGATTTGGTTTAAAAAATGTTATAGTAGATTTTGTTTAAAAAATATCATAGTTTAAGATTTAAATTAAAAAAAAATTCTTAATTATAATATAGAATGTCAATCATTAGCCAAATGTGATCAATGATCAGACACAGCAATGCTGTTCATTCTTCTCGTTTAGTCATGGAAATCAAAATTACAGTGTAAGCTGAAGCGGAAAGGAAAATATGTCATGAATATGGGAATGAGTTGACTTATGGCAACGTCTTGAATTCTACACAAATCATATATGGCTTCTGATCTCTCTTTCTCTCTCCACCCTCTCTCAGTCGCGTATCTATTTCTATATTGCAGCCGATCTTACTGTGTTCAACCAGTTCTCTAAGAATTTCTTCGAGTTGTTAACAATGGCTGTATCTCATTTAACTCCTTTGCTTTGATTTCTACGTGTGTTGTTGTAAGCCTTGAAACGTTTTTCTTCTCTCAAGCTCATGGTGGTGGGTTCAGTGTCGATATTTTTCATCGTCATTCGCCGGATTCTCCGTTCTATAACCCATTGGAAACTCGATCTGAGTGATTTTCCGCCGCCTTCCACCGCTCAATAAATCGTTCACAGCGATTCAACCCTGCATCTTCGTTAGTTTCGCTGAGTTCAGCGCAGGCCACAGTCACTTCCAACTTATGCGAATACCTCATGAACATGTCCCTGGGTTCGCCGCCGTTTCCGATCTCCGCCATTGTAGACACCGGTAGCAGCCTTACATGGACGCAATGCGAGCCATGCGAACAGTGCTACAAACAAACGGATCCTCTTTTTGACCCTAGAAGATCGACAACATACCAGCAAATCTCGTGTAAATCCGCCATCTGTGGTGAAATTTTTAAAATTACCTGTAATAAAACGTCGGCCTGTAAATATTCAATCACTTATGGAGATGATTCCTACAGTAAAGGCGTTTTAGGCTTAGACAGTCACCCTCGGCTCCACCTCCTCCGGGCCGGTTGCTCTACCAAAAACAATCATCGGTTGTGGATTCCACTACCAGGGAACCTTCCTCAAGGAGGGCTCTGGGATAGTTGGTCTCGGCAGCGGGACGTTATCACTCATATCTCAAATGGGTTCCTCCATTGATGGGAAATTCTCCTACTGTCTGGTCCCCTATGAAACATAAAAAACAAGCAAGCTTCGTTTCGGCGACGGAGGCGAGGTTACAGGGGAAACAGCCGTTTCGACTCCATTGTTTGAAGGAGATCCACCTGCCGTCTATAGAGGTTGGTACATCTTAAACCTGGAAGCCATTAGCGTCGGGAGCAAGCGCTTAAAGCTGAAGAAAAGCTGGAAGCCACTTGGGTCCTACGACGCAAATATCATAATCGATTCGGGATCAACCTTGACCTTACTTCCTCCAAAATTATACTCAAAATTGGAATATGCAGTTGCAGAACAGATCGAGTTGAAACGAGTTGAAGATCCTAGAAAGGAGTTAAGCCTTTGCTACGAGAGCCAATCGGACGACATTAACATACCAAAAACTACAGTCCATTTTCATGGAGCAGACGTTGAACTAACAGAGATGAATACCTTCCTCAGGATTTCTGAAAATCTTGTCTGCTTCGCTTTCGGTCCCAACAAAGATATTGCTTTATATCTCAACATTGCCAAGGTGAATTTCCTTGTGGGCTCCGCAGTGATATTTAACTGATGGCCGGCTCCCAAGCCGCCAGACTCGTTACGGTAGCAGGAGCTTGGCTCGACTCGGCTCGTTACTATAACGAGCTGAGTCTGGCCCAATCTCGAGTGACGAGCCAATCCGAGCCCACTAGAGACCGAGCCAGCTCATTGACTCGGCGATCCAAGCTCGCAAACCAGCCCGTCTTCAGGCCCCTCCTATTCGATAACTGTCGGCATTGCATTTCCTTCTTCGCTTGGTGCGCTCACCATTGGAATCGATCTAATTCGGCTGCGATAAAAGAACGATTTCTTCAAATTATTTAGACAAATTAGCCTCGATTTCAGCGAGCTTAGCCCTGACGGTGTCGACGATCTCGTGGTACGGTCTGTCATTGAGAGTTTTAAGCACATATCAAGTCTGAGACACGTCCGACACGACACGAGTCATAGAAGATAGGAGATTTGGGTCCGATAGATGAGGCTCGGCGGGTCACGCTCGCAAGCAAGCCAGCCAGCCAGCCCATCACAGTAGAATCAGATAAGAGAAATTGACGACACCCCAAAAAGAGGGTCCGAAAAAGAAATCCCACAAACGTAGCAAATGCAAAGAACATAGTAAGAAAGCAAATAAAAATTTAAGAGAAATGAAAACAGAATCAGAGAAGAAAAAATGGATGACATGAAGAAGAAAAGCGCGGAGAAAAAAATCCCACAACTTTGCCCACGCAGAGAACATACGGAGAAAAAAAACTGAACAAGAACAACAAGCAAACGAAAACCTGAAAAGAGAAGACGAGACTGAGTCTAAAATTTTGGTTCTCGGGATGAAATCATAAAATTGCAGTCAATTTTATGTTTCCTATAGAAAAATTATGACTACTGAGTACCTTGTTTTTATTTATTTATTTAAAATTCAAAAAATTAGTTAAAATAAAAATTATGAAGAGACTGGTACAAACGCAGCTCTGATTTTATTTTTTTTAGTTTAAAAAAATTCTTTTTAAGTATGATAAGAAATTAAACTAAATCAAAATATTATTTCACTTAATAGTTATTTAAAAGATATTATGATAATGTTAACTCTTTAAATATATTTATTAATTTTTAAAAAATAATGATAAATATAATTAATATAATAATTTATTACAATAAATTTTAATTACATTAATCATTATTTGAAACTTAGATAATTACTCGTAAAAAATATAATAAATAAAATATTATTTTAAAATTATAATTACAAAACAGAGATGTTCAAATCGAGAGTGGATGATATATAAACTGAATTATAAATTAAAAACTATTCTACTTTATTTACAAATAATTTAATATTTATTTTAAAATTCGTTATTAATTTTCTTGAGATAAAAATTTTAATATTTTATATTGATGAAAAAAATATTCTACTATATATCATATTCTTCGTATAATAACCCGTGATCTATGACGGTTCTTTTGTTTACCGTAGCATCAGAATTTATTTTATTGTAGGTGGATATATTCATGATGAATGAAGAAGATCGCTTACATCCAAGCTTGTGAAAACACTAATTTGTCTAACCCACCGACCCAAACATCAAAATACTGTCAAATGATATCAAAAACTTATTCACTTCGGTTGTCTTGTCTATCACTTCTGCTTTTTCATCCCTGCATTCTCGATGACGTCTCTCAGCAACCCTACGCACATTTGCTTGGTTGCAACTGTCCTTGTTTTAACTTTTCTCCTCCTCGCATCTGCTACCGCCGTTCAAGTACACGGTAAAATGCATGAACCGGTCATTATAATCTGAACCCATTTCAAATTAGAGCAGAATACTTAATTTGACTGTTGTTTTTCAGGCGGAGAGGAGAGTACCGTTGGAACTGAATGGTCCTCGTTGTCAGTGGGTTTGGTGCGGGTTCTGTCTTATAGAAGACTCGCTGGACCGGGTTCTTCCCCACCCACTTGCATATCCAGGTGTGGGAGTTGCTTGCCTTGTGAACCAGTTCTTGTCCACCTGCCGTCTGTCCGGACCTTATCGCCGGATTATGAGCCTCAAGTTTGGAGATGCAAATGTGGGGATAACCTATTTCTTCCTTGACGAAAATCTAAAATCTAAAATCAAAATAAACTCATACTCCTCCACTTCTTCTTCTCCATCTCTGAAATAACTGTCAGGATTCCTGTCAAGAAATGGCCTTCAAAGTCATTAAGAACACGTGCAGTTTGATTGTATCAGTCGTGCACATATATATACATGAATCCAGACTGATTGCAGTAAATTCTGGAAGAGTGATGAAATAGACTTACTCCGTGGCCGCGTGGAAATTAGTAGGTGCAGTTGCGTAAATATCACGCATAAAATTAAAAGGGTTAAATTATTATTTTTGGATTAATCATTAATGTATAATTAATTTACTCCAATTTCTCTAACCCACCTACCCAAACATCAAAATGAAATCTCCATCCAAATATCGTTCTGATTTTGTAAGTGGATTTGGAAACTAATTGTCTATAAATTCATTTTGTAATTAGTGGAATGCAATTATTATTTAGGTGTAGTCTACTGTCTACTGTCTACTGATATAGAATAATACAATTTTACGTATTAAAAAATAAATATTCTATGAAATAAAAGCAATACTAATTATATATTCTAATTTTGCAAATTCATAAATAATTGAAATATTATGTTTCGTATTAGATTACAGTAAAAAATTTGACTGTCAATACGATGTGAAGTTTATTAATCTACTTTTTTTTTTTTGCAAACAGATGAAGCTAATGATATGTTGCATTTTATTTTATTTTTGAGTGGTTGTACATCAAGGTTGGGCATTATATATATATAAATTAATATTAGCTCATTTTAATTAACCGTGATCCTAGAATTCTCAGCAACCAAGAATAAGAGCTTTAAAGTTTTTAAATTTAATTTAGAGTAAAAATCAAAAAGCAACCTGAGTTGTTTTTTTTTTTTAACTATTTTGTAAAAATCATAACAATTAAAATTTTAAAGTATTAAAAATGCAACGATCCAGCCCCCACACTAGAAAGATCTGCGAATCGTGCGGTGTAACCTACACACTAGTGAGATCTGCGAACCGCCAGCCTGCCCTACACACTAGTGAGATCCACGGGCGGTGCAACGGTACAAGTACTTGTACAAAAGGCTACAAGAGCTGGTACAAAAAAAAATCTAACAAATTAAATTCTGGCATGGCCGATTACCCCTCGATCACCCTCTGTTTTGAAAATACGCCTAAAACAGGGGGCCGATATAAAAAAACAACCACCTGTTTTGTCCACGTAGAAGTGAGGGGTCAATATGGGGGGTGGAGACCCCATGTTCACGTGCACTGCACGTGTCTTGAAAATGGCAGGCTGTTTTCCCGGAGCTGGCCCCCAGGTGAGACAATAATTGAGATAACGAGGGGCTGTGTAGGAGAGTTATAACACATGTGGTCGCTCGTAGAAAAGAGAAACGAAATCCTTCCGGTTAAGAGAAGTCGCCAAATTGGTAGACCGAAGAAGAAAAAAGTGTGCGATGTTAATGAGCCGTCGAGTTCGACAATTACTAAGAAAATCTCAACGATGTTATGTCAAATATATCGGCGTCATGGGCATAATAATCGTACTTGTCCTAACAGAGAATCCACTTCAGGCACTGATGCCGTTTATGCTTCACAATAGAGGTGGGCATGGTCCGATTTGATCAGGTTTCGAGCCAGGGCCGAAACCGGACCGAGGTTTCTTGATTTTTGTCCCAAAACCCAAAACCGGCCGTGGGAGGGATCGAAACCGAACTAGGACCGGACAAAACCGAATCGGTTCCTCCCATCAACACTTTTTTTTTTAACTATCCAAAATTTTGTTTCATGCTCGTCATATACAACTTCCAAAACTTGGAACCAATCTGGTTGCCACATTGACTGCCCTGGACGTGAAGAATTTTTCTAATTCTTCTTAAAATTGAGGGCATAAAATCAAAAACTTAAATTCAACAAGTTGAAGAAAACGACTGCAAAACACCTAAAATGCAAATGACCACAAATTCAAGTAACAAGCAGATCTATTAGTCAAACAATTCACAAAAACTTACTAATAGTAGGAAAATTTTCATGGAGTAACAAGAACGAAGTCTAAAGAAATCAAAGCAGATCTAAACTAAAAGAAACGAAAGACAAAAATAAGTGAAAAGAAATTTCAAAACAAGGCAGAACAAGTCAAAATGAATAAGAAACGACGAAATTTAAGAGAAGAGTGTTACCCGAAATAGAGGCAAGCTCTGTTGATCAGCAAACACGAGGACAGAGCCGAGCATAGAGGAGAGGCGAGTCGATTAGCCGAGGACAGAGGCGAGAGCAAGGCACAGCAAGGCGAATCGGAGCAGGGAGACGGAGCATGGAGCATGGGAGCTTTGGAGGCAAAGTTAATAAGAGCAGCCGAGCAGGGAGCACGAGAATCAGGGGGAACGAGAGTCAAAAGTCGAGAATCGAGAGTTGCGAGTCAGGGGAAACGGAGAAGTGGAACAGGGAATTGAAGAGTGAACGACTGAACGACGAATGTGAAGCCCCAGCACTTAGCAATTTTTTTAAATCTTTGGTCCGCTCCCCGTTTTTTAGGATTTCGGGCTATGGATCGAGGATCGGATCGAAAACTAGTGGGAAACCTGAGGACCATACCATGGTTCTATGTTGTGGGACCGAAACTAGTGGTCTGGTCTGGTTCTCAGTCCACGGTCCGATCCTGCCGACCTCTACTTTGCAAGACACACTTATGAGTTTTCACACATTTGACGAAACACAAGTACATTTTAACTCATTTTTCTCATAAACATTCTTTCATTATTTTATATATAGTTTTCATTACGTTAAACAGTCTTTTACACACGACTATGAACGAAGAAACTTATGACTATATTTGGGCTGTAATTTATGTATTTACTATATTTGGTAATTGATATATTTATTGTATTTTATAATTTATAGATTTATTATAATCTGTAATGTATGTATGCATATATTATAATGTGTAATTTAGTAAGATAAAGTTGAAAAATTGGGTAAAATTTTCTTTATTTTATGACTCTCTCATAGCTACTTTCAAATCATTCTTGCATATTCAAATCACAATTTTAAAATCACCAGTCAGTTTCAGATATAGTACAAACTAAATTACATAAATTACAAAACTAAATTACAAACATAAAGTAAAGTACATAATGAAATATAAAACATAAACTAAATTTAGGGTGGTGGGAGATCGTTGTCAACGACCTCCATCAAATCCGTGATGATTCGCCTCATATCGCTCTAGTACTCCATCATATCTCTAGGGTACTCTATTACAGGCCTCAAACAGGCTCACTTCGAGCTAATCGAGTCTACTTGCGAATGACTCTATGTCCGTCCAACTAGCCCTCTATAGGACGATGACCGCACGGGGGTGTCCCCCCTAGAAACATCCCGAGAGATGGAGGCCCCAACATCTCCCTTGAGTACCCAAGTGCTGTCGACTTCGACTAGGCTCATCTTAGTCAAATGAAGCCTATCAAACATATCCTAGGGTATCGGTGCTCTCCTCTACTCTCTCATCGATAGCTGAATCTCATATCGCTAGATGATCTTCCGAATCAATTGGTCATACGGAAGGTTCTTGTTGGATGTCTAACCGATCTCGTTCATGTGATCTAAAACCAAGAAGTCCGGGTTGACTTGCTTGTGACGTGGCAACCTTTCATTTAAATATCAATTTGGGAGTCATTTCAGAGGATTTTGGCGATTTATGCATCGAATTTGTGAGATTTTTGGATACTAATTGTAGGAAACAATTAGTATCAGAGAAATCAATACGGTAGGAAAGCGAAATGGTTAGATTCGCAGGTGACTGAGAATTAGGGCTCGAATTTTCTGAAGGTGGGCGATTTATGCTCGGATTTGTAAGATTTTTAGATACTAATTATGGGAAACAATTAGAATTAGAGAAATCAAACGAAATTGGCCCCCTGTTTTTAGCCCTAATTTTAAAAACGAGGGGCTGCGTCTGTAAAATAACCTTTCGTTTTTAAAAAACAATTTGTAAAACGAGGCGCCGTCTCTGAAGAACGGCTCCCCGATTCTGAAGAACAACTTTAAAAATGGGGACCAGGTCTGAAAAACGATCTCCCATTTTCAAGACACATGCAGTGCACGTGAACAGGGGGGTCTTCACCCCCCACATCGATCCCCATTCCTACGTGCACAAAACGGGCAATCGTTTATTTAAATCGAGCCCCCGTTTTAGGTTTATTTTTGAAACGGGAGGTCATCGGCCCCTCGCCAAGTTTTGATTTGTTTAATTTTTTTATAGTTTAAGATTTTAGTTGTTTGAGTTTTTAGTTTAGAGAATTTTTTTGAAAAAAAACTCATAAGATTCAAATTGGTTTTTACCAATTAATTTATTAAATATATCATTTTAGCATGGCATGTCAATTATCAGCAAAATCATAGTTGACAATGGCACACAGCTATTCTTCATTCTACTCGTTGGGCCATAGAAATCAGGATAACAGTGGAAATTCAAGCAGAAAAGGAAAGATGTCGTGATTATGGCAATAATTTCAATTATGGCAACGTATTGAATTCTTCAAACGTATATTGATTCATTTACATTCGTCATGCATCATGCATGGTTGCTAATCTCTCTCTCTCTAGTATCTCTTTCTACATTGCATCCGATCTTACTGCGTTCTATCAGTTCTCTAAAAGTTTCTTCAAGTTCTTATAAATGGCGGTATCTCAATTTAACTCCTTTGCTTTGATTTCTACCTTTGTTTTTGTAAGCCTTGCAACATTTTGCTTCTCCCAAGCTAATGGTAGTGGGTTCAGTGTCGATATGTTTCATCGTGATTCGCCGGGTTCTCCGTTCTATAACCCATTGGAAACTCCCTCTGAGAGATTATCCGCCGCCTTCCGCCGCTCAATAAACCGGGCGCAGCGATTCAACCTGGCATCTTCGTCACTTTCGGTGAGCTCAGCCCAGGCCACCGTCACTTCCAACTTAGGCGAATACCTCATGAACATGTCCCTGGGTTCGCCGCCGTTACCAATCTCCGCCGTTGTAGACACCGGCAGCGGCCTTACATGGACGCAATGCAAGCCATGCAAGGATTGTTACAAACAAATTGATCCTCTTTTCGACCCGAAAAAATCGACAACATACCGGGAAATCTCGTGTAAATCCTCCATCTGTGGTGAAATTTTTGGAACATCCTGCAATGGATCGTCGGCTTGTAACTATTCAGTCATTTATGGAGATGAATCCTACACGGAAGGCGTTATAGCCGTAGACACTGTCACTCTCGGCTCCACCTCCTCCCACCCGGTTGCTCTACCAAAAACAATCTTCGGTTGCGGGTTCAACAACCAGGGGACCTTCCTCAAGGAGGGATCCGGAATAGTTGGTCTCGGCCGCGGGCCGGAATCACTCGTCTCTCGCATGGACTCCTCCATTGACGGGAAATTCTCCTACTGTCTGGTCCCTTTTTCCTCCTACGAAACATCAAAAACAAGCAAGCTTCATTTCGGCGACAGAGCCGTGGTTACTGGAGAAACAGCCGTTTCGACTCCATTATTTACATTAGGACATCCACCCAGATCCTATATCATAAACCTGGAAGCCATTAGCGTCGGAAGAAAGCGCGTTGATTACAACGAAAGCCCATTTGGGTCTTCAGACGCGAATATCGTAGTTGATTCGGGATCACTCCTAACCTTACTGCCTCCAACATTCTACTCAGAATTGGAATCTGCAGTTGCAGAACAGATTGCGTTGAAACGAGTGGAAGATCCTAGAAAGGAGTTAAGCCTCTGCTACAAGAGCCAATCGGACGGCATTAAAATACCAAAAATTATAGTCCATTTCCGGGGAGCAGACCTTGAACTAACAGAGAAGAACATCTTCCTCAGGATTTCTGAAGACGTTGACTGCTTTGCTTTCGCTCCCATTAAATATTTTGCTTCATATGGCAACTTGACTCAGGTGAATTTTCTTGTGGGTTACGATACTGTCAAGGAAACAATCACGTTTGAGCCTAAGGATTGCACTAAAACAAATTAGTAGTGATGACTACCAAATATCCGCCCTAGTTATTTTCCCTGAATCCATTGGTTTTGCTCCTTGTTTTAGGGCCAGGGTTATGGTTTGATCTGATATTTCTACGTGAATAACATGCTGACTGTTTATGGCAGTCATAATGGTTAAAATATTTAACACAATGAGAAATAAGGCCACGAAGATGAAAAAACACTTTCCAGTAGAGTTTGGTCTGGTTCTGCCATAAAATCAAACTGTTGTTTGGGGACAAATCGTCGCCGATGGTTTCGGAGCAGGCTCTGGCTCAGGAAAATGAGGTTGGACCGGGTTCTTCCCCACCCTCTTGTGTATCAAGACGTGGGAGTTGTTTGCCTTGTCAACCAGTTCCTGTCACCGTTCCGCCGCACTGGATGCCTACAAAATATCAGCGTCGAGTTTGGAGATGCAAATGTGGGGATAAAATATATATTGCCTGAAGAAAAAATACAAACACCTCCTCCTCATCGTCGTCTCCGTCTTCGTCTGAATGTTTATGAAAATCTCTTGGACATCTCCTCGCAGAATTTCACAATTTGTCTCCAAAATCGCTAATCTTCTTATAAAATCATAAAAACGAAATCTCCATACAGACGTAGTTAAGATTTTAGACAAGGGATTGGACATCATAGCTGTAAAATTAGTGCAATACAATAATTCATTTGGTGTAACAAACTAATATAGAATTACGCAATTTTATTATATATTAAAAAAACATTCTTTAATATAAAAAAATGTCCGAGGATTATCAACCATTGATTCTTTTCTTATTTAATCTTCATTTATGTGAAAAAATAAATTTATATTCAAAGTCACATATAAATTAATTGTTTTATAGCATACATATTTTGGCACGTGGTCATAAAAAAAGAAAACATGCAGATAAATCTATTCAAACTTGTATCTGCTTCTGTGGGTTCATTTATTTGGCTAACTTAGTTGATGTTGATGTCTTCTTCCGCCGTTTAAGTACTCAGTAAGTGCATGAAGCAGACATTATAATCTGAATTCATTTCAAATTGGAGCAGAATAATCTGATTCAATTTTTCCAGGCGGCGAGGAGAGGAGAGTTGGAACCTACGTTAGAGAAGACTTGCCAGACCAGGTTCTTCCTCCTAGTCGGATCTTACCCTTAGATGATGAATATAAGCTTGAAGTTCTGAGATGCAAAATTGGGGAGAAAATTTATATTCCTCCAAGAAAAACTAGAAATATCTTTGAGTTAGGTTCCATTGATGTGTCCCAACAAATTACTTTAATTTACGGTATCCATTAAATCTATACAAATGGCATCTATATATATATATATATATATATATATAGTAATTACTAAGCCTAATTTACCAAATTCTTCTATTATCAAAGAGGAACTCAAATCAATCATCAAAGTAAAGGAGAAATCAGTTCAGATTCAACTGGATAAACCAAACTGGCCTGATGAGTAGGTCAAGTTCAATTATAATTTTTGAAGAACCTATTTTACAACATAACTGAAACCCCAAGTTCTTGTCTCAGTACTGTGTTCCTTTTTTTTAAAAGCAGTTGGAATTGGAACCAACTGACATTATATATCTGTCTATTTCTTTATATTTTAATTTTGAAAACTACAAAAAACAGTACCACATCAACCAAAACCGACTAAAACAAAGCGAAAAATGGAGCCTGAACTCGTTTGAATCGATCCCAAAGTAAAAACAAAAAACAAAAAAATCTGTTTGGTTCCAAAACCAGTCGATTAGGTGTTTGTTTCAAAAAATTTAGAACCGAATTGAAGGTAGAACCAAATCACATCGGACCAGCCCCACCCCTTATGTAAAAGAATGAACCATATATTGCAACAATTGCAAAATCAAGCAAAATTAAATTCATTGGCTCATGAATTTGGAAACTATGAACAAATTTAGACATTGAAAACATCAAAATGTGAAATAATCTCTATCTTCTATCAGTTATGTAATAAATGTGTCAAATGAAACTTTTTCAGGTGCGGTGACCCACCTCTCAGAAGACTTGTTGAACCCCAAGACCAAGTAACGAAACCACAATCTCACTTTAAAAAATTCTAATCTCGAGGTCACTTTTTATGTAACATATCATTTCCAACTAGTACAATATGTTTTGAGGTAAACTTAAGAAAAAAGTCGTGTAAGTCTTGGCCTAAAACAAGTAATATTACATCAATTAGCATTGTAGAAGGATTGTCAATGGATCCCTTTTCTTCCTAGCTCCTTCACTTTTGTTTTAGTGGAGCAGAAGAGCTATTAGGAGTTGCAAAAAATAAACAGTGGGATGGCTGAACATCTCACTAGAGAGAGAATAATGGGATTAGGTTATTTAGGGTAAGAAAACCGATTTTTTTTACCTCGTCCAATTTTTAAAAATTATATTTTGTGTCGGTTTCTTCAATTATGTCCGTTTTCATTTTATAAAACTGAGAACTAAACCGAGTTTCTCGGTTCACGAAAACAAAACCAAAAACTGGTCTTCTCATGTCCTAAAACCAAACCAAGCCATACGAAGTTCTCTATTCAGCCAAATCAGAGGAAGCCATCTTTGATTAAACAACGTAACTAATTTGATTTGCATCGACTTACACAAGGTTAGAACATCTAAGACATGGATTTGACTTTCTTAAACAAGTTTAGAAGAGTCACAACAATCAATCAAAACTACTAAACCATTACTTAGATGCTTGTAAAGTCAAACCCCAATCTTATTGTTTCGCTCTACAGCAATGGATAATAAGCTCGACACTCCTCGAATCCAAACGTCATGTTCTTTTTTATTTTTACATTCAAACTCAACAATCCCACGTTGCACAGTTTTTAACCCGAAATACCGCCGGTGCTCACCACCCTCCAAGAGGTGTCGTCCAGGCCATGAAGGCATATTTCCCACCACAGCCACCACTACATCTGTAGCAATCAAAAGAAACACCAAAGATCAAACCAAAAAATATATTAAAAAAAAAAAGGAAAAAAGAAAAATACTTCTTTCACTTTCACTTTCACCAATCCCAAGAACATTAAAAGAAGAAATGCCAACCTCCAATTCAGTTCAAACAATGATTAAAGAATGAGAAAAGAAGGAAGCTTACTCTTTTTCTTTTTGGTCATGGTCCCAGCAACATGCCTGCTCTTCATTTTCAACACAACCTACATCAAAAAATAAATTAAGATTTTGAAATTAAGGACTTCAAAAGAAGAATAAAGATCCACAAAGTAGATTCATTACTTCATCAATGGACTTTTCTTATTCCCTCTCACTTTATATCCTTTCATTTTCACGTTCAATTTCATCGGATGCAAGACCAAAGACCAAAGACTAACAAGAAAAATAAAAATCCGATCTCAAAATTTTACTTGAAAATTTCTAATAAATAAAAAATCACGTTGAGAAAAAAGAAATTAACTATCTGAAATCAAATCACAAAAATCTCGTAATTTTTTTTCAAAAAAATTGATTGCAGACTCACCGAGCGTTTCGGAGGGGTGCAAATAGAATTCCGGTCATCGGAAGTTTAACAAATATTTTTTATTTTAACCTAGTAACTTATAAACTCATCTACAAATGATTAAATGATCTAATCAACAATACGAACCTGATTACTTCTGTTAATGTAAACTGACACGATCTTCCAATGAAGTTCACCTGCATACAATTTTAATTTTTTAAGGGAAAAAAAAGCTTATAAAATTCCACTAAAAGTAAATAAATGGTAGATAAAAGAAGCTTTACCTCCACGAGTTCTCTTCAAGAGCTCAGAGCCTCTACCAAGCAATTCTCTGCTACAGATACCTAAAAAACTATCTTCACAAACAATCAGCTGACTTCCCCCTCTGTTTTTACTATTTCCGCCGTTTCCGACTCCTTTTTCGGCCGGAATAACTGCAGCAATTTTCCACACATCTTTTATCGTTCTCGCCTTCAACGTCGCCGCCCCTCGTAAGGCTGTGTTAATTAAATATAAGTTCAAAACTTGAAAGAATTTGTTGTTTTAATGGAATGGTTAATGATTTAAAATGCGATACATTAATTAAGATTAGTTCCGAGGTTGAATTGAGTTAATGGGGATAATGAAACTAGAAGAAAATCAATAATTAATAAATTATTTATTTGAGTAATGAACTTTACCTGTTGATGCGGCGGCTGTTAACGTCATGATATCAGCGGCAGACTTGACGTTTACGGCGGAGCTGAGAACGGAAGCCAGGTATTGACGGTCAGCTCCCAGGGCCTCGGCGGCCTCGACGCACTGTGCGGCTACCAGCGTAGCGGCAGAGGCGACGGCCCAATCAGTCCTCACGAACTGCTCGTCTTTATTCAAGGTCGATGCGGCCGCCGTTGCGGCGGCAATGGCTGCAACAGCCGCCGCGACTCCGGCAACAGTAATAGAAGCATGGAGCTGAGCACTTTGGGCTCTTGCTTCTTCTTTCGTCTTATCTTTCCTCTCATTCAGCCATCTCCCTAGTATCTTGCCGGCTCCCGGGGTGGTTCCACCGCCGCCCGCCGCTGCTCTGAAGTGGTTTTTGAGGTGGTTTTTTGACTGAAAGAGCTAAATAATACGTCGAAAATACTCAGGAAAAATCTTAATAATTACCAAAACAAGGATTCGTTAAACAAATTATGGCTTTTCAAGAATTTTTGAGGTGGGTCAGTCTGGATCAATGAACAATGAATATGGAAATGGCGTGGGACCTAGATTCCAGAAATTAGGCCGTCGTCCGTACCGTTGTCAACTTCGTTAGTAATGGCCGACATTTAGAGTAGTTTTGACGCGGCAGTTCAAGCAAAACAAAATAACCATTTATATTGTTTAACCTTTGGCCAATGAGTTGGCCGGATCTGGGTTAATGATTTACCTTAACATCGTCGATGGCAATGGCGGAGGGAGAGACGGGTGGACTGCCGGCAGAAGAACCACAGCTGTGGGTGCTGTTGAGAGGGCCACTGCTGTGAGATAGTCTGCCTGACGTTCTTGGGGAAACCTCTTGCTATGAAAAATAAAAATTAATCTGGTCATTCCAGAGAGAGAAAACCATTCCAAAATCAAGAACCTTCTTCATTATTTTAGAGAGAGAGAGAACATATTAGCATATTATTCAGTTGCAGTCAGGTGGAATGAGTAGAGAAGAAAATAGGCAGAAAAAGACTAAAAACAGAATCAATTTCATCATCAATCTGAGAACAAAAATCCAACAATTTGTCTGTTCTTGGAGCTATAAGTAAGTTTTTTCCTCTCCGCCAACTTACCGAGTGTGACATGATCCTGTCCATCACCATCTGAGAAGTTTCAGACAAAACAAACGAAAATGGGTTTCCAGAAAAATCTGAACTTCGATCGTATTCCCCGGCCAAATCCTCCAAAATAGCGCTAGGACCGACGAAAGCTCCCCCGGCGCCGCCATTTCCGGCGTTTTTGAAAACAGAGGAGTGGAGTGGAGCTATAGCTTTAGAGACCTCCAGCGCCGATACGCTCCAAGAGCGGGACAGAAACTCCATAGGCTCAAGCGGAGTTTCAGGTGGCGGGGATATAGAGGTCTTCACCGGGCCCGGCCGCCGTAGCTCCATCATAGTCTTGTCCATCAGCATGGAATTCAAGTTTCTCGCCATAGGTGAACGACAGTTGGCGCTTATAAGCGGGGACGGCTACAATAAATATTATATTTTATATAATTAAACAATTGATAAATTTGGTAACTTTAATTCCAACTTTGGAAAAAGTAAGTTTTATTATTTCATGGCAAAATAATAAATGAACTATATTTGAAGGATATTTACATTAGTAAAACCCTTTTAATTTCTAGGTTGAGTTGAGTAATTAAGCAGGGGGAAGTGAGGTGGATTAATAATTTAAATGACAAGAGAACATCAAGATTAAGATGGAACTATCCTTCTTTATTAATTCATTATTGCAAATAATTCATTGTATTTATTCAAATCTGACCTCCCCCCGGCCGACCATCGACCATTCTTCTTGCCTGATTGGGAAAACTCTGATGATAATCCATTTTTTGGAAACGAACCGAGCTAAACTAACGAACCGAGCTAAACTAAGGATCTTGGTTCCTTTTATGATTTATCCACTAAAATTAAATAAAAGCTTGAATAAAACTAACCAAACTGCACCAACCGACTCGTGAACTACAAAGAATAGAAAAACACAACAACTAATAACTTTTTAAGAACTATTGAAATATAAATAATAATTGAAAATAAAAGCAAAATTAAACTAGATGGAGAAAAATCCATGCAAAGACTTACAAAATCTAATTTTATTTTACAAAATGGAAAATCACAAATCACAAAATATAAAAATAAAATAATAAAATTCACTCTATTTTCACATCAGCAATGTGGAGAAGAGCAGCAGTATCAGTGTTAAGCCGAGTGTCCAGTGGGAATTCCCTCGAATCAGAGCGGCAGCAGCTGTTCAAAACAGTAACTCGTATTATCTCATCTCCTCAAATATATTCTTAAATTCATTAATTATATATATATATATATATATATATATATATAGAATTATATTAAATGTACCTTGATTTTCTCCACTATTTTGATTTAAACTGGAAGGTGGAGGAGGTGAATGATTGTTCAATCCAATTCCAAGATCAGAACAACTTAATTCAATGTCACCTTCACAAAAACATCAAGAATTAGCCTTAATATTTCACGAAATAAATATTATTTATTTATTTTTTTGGATTAATTCTATTTAAATATCCCTCTCTTACATTGTTGGTAGCATGGGAAGGACGAGACATTGAAGAGATTGTAATATCCTTCCAAGCAAGTGCAATTATGGGTAAATATTGATGTCTGATTGCACGTCCCTCCTCCGCAATCCACCCAGAAACATGCTGTACTCAAATACAAAACATAATTAAGTGCTTTAATTACTTTACAAATTTGGTTTCGAATGTGATTTAATTACAAGAAAATAGTTCATACGATTGAAAATCGAAGCTTTGCCTCTGTTTGTTTTCTCTCCTATTGGCGGAGGTGCAACTCCACAAGCACTGTTCATGGTGCCTAAAATCAAATGTAAAAGTTAACACTGGATCAATAAATGTGACGTTATCCACTAGGGCAATGCTACTATGTCATTATAATCGTATCACTTTTGATTGATGTAGTTGAGAATCGAATCATAATAATTATAAAAAAAAATAAGTGTGTGATGTTGAGAATTTAATTCTAATAATTGGAGAAAGAAAATAAACACAAAAAAAATAGATGTGAAGAATTCTTTCAAAGAAAACTACAGGCAAAAGAAAGAAATCACTAGTAAAAAATCAAGATATAATTGAGTTTTGCAACTCAAACATTAATATATAAGAAAAAAACAAAAAACTCTAATAATGTTATACGGTCGGGATCTGACCCAATTAAAATTCAGATCACACCGAAATTTAAAATATTAGTGATATATAAATTTTTAATAGATAAAAAAATAATTAACTACAATATTTGAACAATCTTTAGATTACGACGCAAGTATTTACACAAAAATCGGGCGATTCTAATCATTCAATGTTATTTGTAAAAGACAGATAAATGAAATCTTATTCACTTGAACGTGAAGATTTAACTAAATAATTTTACTTAGTTCTTAATCATGTTATTAACAAGATTATGAATTTATGTGTTAGCTTATATCGATTAATCTCAAAAGGCTCTTAAACTTAATGATTGAGTTACGAAGACTCTACTCCTAAGATGGGTGAAGAGGCCTAAACGGTTTTCTAGAGAGAGAGAGGTTGAGAGAGAGAGAGAGAGAGAGAGAGAGAGAGAGAGAGAGAGAGAGAGAGACTTACAGTTAGGAAAGGTACATGGAAGAAACTTTAGGTTAAACTGAAGAGAGTCAGAAAGAGGAGATTGCAGCCACCCAGAATCACATTCACATTCATAAGGAAAAGTAGAGTTAGCTGAAGTCTTACAACGCCCTCTTCCACACTGAACATTTCTACAAACATCTCCTGTATTATAAGTTATAAATCAGAAAAAGAAGATGGGTTTAAACAAGAACAAAAACCAGTAGACAAAGCAGAGAAAGATGAGGAAAAGTACCAAAAACAGGCGAGAAAATTGGAGAAAGCCCACCCCCAATCAAATCACTTTGAACAGAAATTACCAGAAGATGAAACACACCTGCGAAAGCAATAAACCCAGGATAACCCATCTAGAGAGAGAGAGAAAGAGATTGTGAGAGAGAGAAGATTATGGTAGGAGGATCAATGGAGTCGCGTTGGAAGAAAAATAGGGAGGGCGTGCAGTTGGGAGAGTAGAAGTAATAAAGAGGGTTTAATGGCAGTCGTTTGTTGTTGGGATATGATTTGACTTTTTTGTGTTCGTTTAAATTGTTCTTCAGATTTGTCAACTACATCATTCATGAAACCATTCAATTTTTTCAATTTTTTTTTATGTACTTACTAATTTAAAACTTTACATAAAATGTAGAATCAATGACTTCATAACAACCAACTTATTTGTCGACATCTATTAATTGTCACGGCAGAAATTCACCATGCGATAACTTTAAAACAATTTAAAGCTTCGCGTAAAAAAAGCATAATAGGTCATGTATGGTCGTTTACTGGGGTGAAAAACCGCTCAAACCGAGTCGAGCTCGTAGTATTAACCTAGTTCGAATGGTTCTTTATAGGCAGTGTTTGGTTCTAAAGAGCAAACAAAACCGAGTTTCTTTGGTTCTTGAATTGCTAGATTGCAATTACCATAGCCTATTTTAGAAGGGCTTGGCCCAACTCAACCCCAAAGTTCATTTAACTTAGTTTCATCTTTGCATATAAATTAATTATTGTTTTTATACTTAGTTTGATCTTAAAAGTGTTACGTAGTTCACACTTATTCAGACAATTGTATAATGGGTAATGAAGAACAACTGTAATCTACGATCTAGTTTCCAATTTCATATGAGGAAAAACCCGGTTCAAATCCGAATTTCACCTACAATTCAGCTCAAATTTCATACAAACTAGACAAAATTGACCATAAATTTATATATTTTAGTAAAATTAAAATTTTTTTTAATTTTAGCTGAATTGGAACCAAATCAAATCTCACAATTCGGTTTATTTCTTGTTTCATTTTCTAAACCAAAGATTGTCTGTTCAGTTTGGTTCGAGTCCAAAACTATTTCAGATCACACCTAAATTTTATATCATTTATATTTATTGTTTCTACCCCCTAAGAGTTTTAAATTATTCTTACAAAACGTTACCATAATACCACAAGTAGACAAAAAAAAAAGAAAAAGATTCAAGCTAAATTAAGACGTGAGATATTGATTATAATAATATTTTTTCCCGACGTTATTATAGAAGATACAAGCATGCACATGAATAATTGAATCCATTAATTTCCAACATTGAAGACCCATACACCTTTAGTTGATAATTATAGGTTCATATACATCTTGCAAATTTAACAAGTTGACCTACAATCTATGTCGATGACACAACTCGCCCATAATGTTAAGAGTGTTCTTCATGTCTAGTGTGCGACCAAGATTAAAACTCATCGTGAGAAAGTGAGCGAATAGAATTTGTAGAAAACAACAAATGTTCATCAACTAGCAGTCAGGCTCGTCACTGGAACAAGTTGGATCGGTCTAGTCTGCTAAATTGCATCCCAATTGAGCCATAGTCTGGTTCGACAGGCTCTAGAGCACAAAGTCCGAGTAAGATAAATCTTTCTTTCATTCTTTTTCTAGAGATTCATTCGAAGAAGAAAGATGGATTCTGAATTCTTTCTTCTGATTGACTGTCTCAGGATGACCTTTTTGGTGGCCACGAGATGCAAGTTCGACAACAGTCAGCAACTCGCCTCACAAGACGAAAGAGTGCAAGCGGCGAGAGTTTCTGCATTTTCCATTGACTGTCGTATTAATAGAGAGGGAAGTAAAGAAAAATTAGGGCTTACAACTCAACGAACCCGGCTTTTCAGTTGTTTTTTTTCTCATTTTTTAAATCTAAAATTTTATCCGTTTGGTTCGGTTTACTCCGGTTTTGAATCTGTCAACTCAAAAACCAAATCGATTTTATCGGTTCTAAAAAAAATGGAACCAAAATTTGGTTCCAAAAAAATTAAAACTGACCCAAACTGGACCGAAATAGTCAGTTCCAGTTCGGTTTGAACACCCCTAGTTCCTACCCCACCTGAATTAATAAAACAAACAAGTCAATACAATATTATTTAAAAATAAATAAATGATAATAATAATAATAATAATTTTAATTCGTGAAACATATTGTCGCTCCTATAGTCAACTTATGGGGTATTAATAGTTGACATTGTAAGTTTTTTTTAATAGAATAGATCTTTAATTTTTGAAAATCAACAATTTAAACCCCAAATTTAAAATAGTCCTATGAAAATAAAGACAATTCAATATTTTACCGATTGTGAAGATTTATCGGATACCAGTGGAGTGCACAATCACACATTGTTTAAAAAAATAAAAATAGAGTGATTTATAAATAGAGTTCAAGTTTTTATTTAATACGAGGCGTTTTGTACTAATCTTAAAAATAAATTTGTACAGCTACAACATTAAAAGTAGCCGAGATATTGGAGGAGTAACAGAAAATTCCAAGAAGACATGTCATTATGTTGTGTGTGCTGTTCAATCAATGAATCAAGTAGAAAGAAACAAAGACAGTGTGTCCCTCTCTAAAATTATTCAACATAATCATTTTTTTTGGGTGGGGCACAAAATAAATAAGTAACGCATTGTGATTTGATCATTCATGTTTACAACGTTATCTATCTATAAAATGCATAAAAAAAAAAAATCATAATATCAACCTTATTTGTAATTTCCTCAATTCTTTATTTATGAAAAATTATGTTAATTCAGTCAACTTTCTTATAATCTAATAAAAATATTTCAATTATATGGCCAAATAATGTAGAAAATCTTGATCATTTCGACTCGAGAAAAACTCATAATTATTACTGCACAATGAATTTCTGGATATAGCTCAGACAAAATTTATTACGTCAAAGTCGAATTATAGATGAAAGTTTATAAAACCTAAACACATCGATTCATCCACTTTGCTACAGACTCTAAAAGAACTTGTAATTTTGTTTCATCACTTTTATTGCACAATGAACTTTTTAGTTTAATCTCTGCAAAATTCGAGTCATCGAACTCTAACCATGAATACAAATTAGGGTTTGAGAGGAATGTAGGTTAAAATCTCAAAAAAGAGAGAGATGGAATTGTGTTGTACTTACTTTCATTAATACATGGTCCCTTTTCTATTTGTCTTTATTTAACGCCCACTTTATTCCCCATGCCCACCCAAGAATCCAATCACTTAAATAAATATGTTATTTTAATTTTTTTAATAATTATTTCATGGTTATTAGTAGTACAATAATATAAACTTACACCAAGAAAATATAATCTAACTATTTTATACAATAAAATAACATTATATAAATATTAATTAATATCTATATATTAATGAGTTTCATAACATATTTATATAGCATCAATATTTTATATAGTCGTACCCACAAATTATATGTTCATATGTTAAACTGATTAATTATGACTAATTGCAAAAGCTGAATGAAAAAATTAAAACGCAACTATTAGACAATATTTAAAATGGTTAGCACATAGAATATTATTATGTCAGCTCACTCTGTGAAGGGTAAAATTATTCAAAATTCTGTTAATTGTGATAATTCTATCCATACTGGTAGAGTCGCACGATCTCTCATCGTTAAAGAAAATAGAAAGTAAATATTTTATAAATAGAGTTCTCTTTTTCTATCTGTACAACGTGTTTTGGATTAATCTCAATAACAAAATCGTGCAGGCGTTGCTTCAAAGCGGGTAATATTTTACTGAGAGAACTGATACTCTATAAATATCATAAAAAATTATCCAAAGTGGGAAAGTCCCTGCCTACATAGAGTATTTCTCCTTTTCTTTTGTACATTTTAATATTATTTTGCATAAAAACAAAAAAAAAACAATAAAATTATAAATTACAGAGTGTAATATTTTCTTAAAACTACTATTATTTTTATTCGAAGAAATTGTCTGTAGTGAGAAAGAGGGCAGTACAGAGGACATGTAACAAAGACAAAAAAGAAGAATGTGAAAGGCTGTCATTGTTCTTTCTTTTGGATTTCAACAATTTAAACCCTAATCTAAAAGCTTCACTTCTTGTTCTTTTCCTTATATTTATATTGTTTAGTTTTATACTTTCTAAAATCGAAAATGTTACGGTTAAGATAAATCGAACGAAATTTCTATCCGAATCCATAAAATTGTCTTGGAATCAAGTTTTTAAAATTGACGTTAAATTCGAATCAATCAGCTATCGATTTTCTGGGTCGAAACAGTTTCTCAAACTCAAATAGAATTCGGGTCATTAACCTCTCACGTCTACTAATTTCAGAGATTGGTCGGTCTAATTTTCAAATATTAACCTGAATTTGGATATAATGTTATGGACTTCAAAAAGACAACTCTCCAAAGCTTGGTTGCAAGAGTACGAGACAAGAAATGTACATGTTCTTGACCCATTTCCACATGTTTTCTGAAGTCTCGATCCCACCTCAACCCACTTACTCAAATACCCTCGTCACTTCGACGAATAAAAAATAATCACGTTTCATCTCAAAGGACAAAATGGGTATTGAAGAAATAGCGTAAGACACGACCATTTTCCACCATTAATGCTCTGAGAGTTTGGCCAATGGCTTATCTCTCCTTCTTCATAACAGACCCTTAATAATCTCTCTGTCGATGATGGGAAGAGAGAAGTGAACAATGAAAAGGAATGATCGGAGAGAATTTAAAGATAAGAACAGAAGATCAAGATGAAAGCTACTCAGTGTTCTAGCTCTGTAACAATGGCCGACTAGAAGATTTTTTTTGTTGAGATGGGGAAGACAAGCTCATGGCTAAGAAGTTTCTTAACAGCAAAGAAAGATAAGAAGGAAACATACCCGAATAATCAAAATTCTTCGATTTTGATTCCTCAGCCTACTTCGAAAGAGAGAAGAAGATGGAGTTTCAGAAGATCTTCAGCCAGTTCTAAGGATAAAAATTCGAATCCAAATCAGTCGAATGCCGGCCAATTCTCAGCGAGTCAAATCGACAAGGCGAAGAACACACCGACCATCGAGGATACTGCAGCGACGAGAATTCAGTCGGCTTTTCGATCTTATTTGGTAGTTTTTTCACTGGTTTTATGTTCATTGATTTGTGATTGCAAAGAGTTGAAATCTTGTGAGATTTTGGTTGATTGTTTTCAGGCAAGAAAGGCTCTTTTTGCACTAAGAGGATTAGTGAAGCTGCAAGCATTGGTTAGAGGTCATTTGGTGAGAAAAAGGGCCACTGCCACCCTCCGTTGCATGCAGGCACTGATGATGGCGCAGGCTCGAGCTCGTGCGCAAAGGCTTCGAATGGCGCACGAATCGAAGTCTAGTACGTCAAGGCATTTCTTCCAAGGAAAATATTATCGTTATGTAAGTTTAATTTCTTATTAATATCGAGTATTTTGATATCTTAACTAATCTTATGCAACTCTACATCGTATATTACGAATCAAAGAAACTCAAACCAAGAGAAGTTATGTCACTACTTTGCAAGGGATTCGCGCTGGTTTTACGAACTTTTTAGAAATAATCATCACATAAAGTGATTGTGCTTTGTAAGAAATTAAGTATGAAAAGACCTCAGTTGTGTACCACTCGAACACCTTAAACAAGCCGGTCGAATTCTCTTTGAGGGTCGTCGCAGACCTTTTTGAGTTGCTAAAGAAATTAATGTCATGGTACCAGTCGCTAAAATCGTGATTGAAAAATGACTTTCTTGAGTCGTGTACGATGGATGATTAACCTTTGTTCGTGCAGGAGAATGAAAGAGGAACGGAAGAAAACATCAAAATTGTGGAGGTTGATCTTGGTCATGGAGCAAATCAACACAGAACACAAGGCCATTTTGAAGGCTATTACTCATCAACCACATCACAAAGCAGCCCAAAGTTCAACTCATCTGCGCCCTCCAGACATGATCAATCCAAACCATCTCCTAATTTTGCTGTTGAATATCAGGCATCCCATGATAACCCATTTTACCCAAATTACATGGCTAATACCGAGTCGTCGAGGGCCAAAGCTAGGTCCCAAAGTGCACCTAAGACTAGACCACCTGACTGGTTAGAGAGCCAATCGAGCAGGAGAAGGGTTTTGCTGGAAGGCCGGCACTGTCCGAGGCCCATTAGGTGCATGCAGAGGTCGTCTTCACAAGCCGGGTATGGAGCTCAGAACTATGAAAATCCATGGGCAATTAAACTTGACAAATCCTCAGTGTCTCTCAAGGATAGTGAATATGGAACTACTAGTACGGTTGTCAGTAGTACCAATTATTGCAGATCTCTTGCTGCTTATGATGTGAGTATTAATTACTCTAATTAACTCATTAATCCTTTGAAATACTTTATCTTAATTAAATGATAATTTCTGTTGTTTGATTTCTGTCTGTAGACTCCTGGAAATCCTTCTCCATGGTAAAACCCCTGATTAATGAATGGTTTGACTCGAATCAATTTCAAAAGAAATACTGATTTGTTCCGAACCGTCTATTTGTTTATCGGACAACCCAAACTGAGACAGAAACTGAAGCAAATTGTTGTGGCTTTTTTTCTAATTTATTTCTATTTTTATATTAAATCTTTGTTGTGGCTTTGTCCCCTTGAATCATTTTTTAAGTTTCTTAATTATTAATTAATTATCTTTGTCCCCTAAATCACAAGTCAGGCTATTATTGCAAAAATCAGACTATAACAGACTATCGTTTAAGAATTTCGTCTTTCGACCCAAAACAAACATCAGGTGAAATACCACAACAAGAAAGTGAACCTAATCAAAAAGAAATTTGTAATCAGGACATTCTTTCTTAATCATCAGAGTGAATTAAAACTTAAAAAGTTGTGGAGTCATGAGTTAAAAATTGGCCTCATTTGATGTAGAGGCAGGGGTAAGATAGAATTCAAAAGTCTTTGACATCTCGAGTTGATCGATACAAGCGTTATTAACTCTATCGGGTTAGCACTAAAGAAGAACAAAGAAAACAGAAAAAGGGTCTCCATTTTTGAGTAATTCTTCGTCGATAATGAAACTGGTATGTTTTCTAGCTAAAATATCATAACCACTCATCTGAACTAAATTCTATATGAGCTTGAGCATGAAAATCCACAAAGTGAGGTGACAAAAATGCCAGACAATAGTAAATCCATAGAGAAAATAGGGAAAGAATGGGTTCACTTCACTGTGGGACTAGCTGTGGCAGCATACAGCTTTAGGCTTCACAAATCAAAGCCAGAACCTCCTATGGCCGAAGATGGCGCAATGATTAACCTGTGATGAATCCGAGAAAAGGAAAACAAGGACTAGTTAATAATTTCGAGCACTCCAAAAATATTACTGGGAGTCCACGTCATATGTTGCAGGATTAAAGAAATAGCTGAAAACCAGATCAGAACAAAATCATGCAAGTCAACGATGCAAAGAAAGAACTTGTAGCATTGGAAATGACTCGAATAAACTCCCACTTCAGCCCTTCAAAAACTGCAAAATCATGTAAGCCTAGCCGAAAATGGTACAAAATTTCTTCAGTGGTACAATACATTATTTTTACTTCAACAACGTGGGGAATGGTATATTGTAATGAATGAATCGGAAATTATTACCCATGCCATACGCATAGGCAACCATCCCATCGCCTATCTTGATCTCACAAAATCATGATCACAACTTGTACAAAACTTGTGAATTAAGCCCACCCGATTTCAAGGGGTAGCAGTCAATAAACATTGAAATCAGATCTAGATACGTCACTAAAAAGAAAAGAAAATTTGCAAAGATGGTGTTCAGTACAGGAATGGCTCGTTCAAGAACTATCTACTAACAAGCATTAACCACACTCTGAAGCACAGATGGCAGGATACTAGTTGGTAGTAAAACACAAGCAGTTGGTTCTGTGTTGGTCACCTATACCTCCCACGTAAGAGTGCTCGCCATTTCTCTCTGTTGAAACGATCACCATTGGAGGAAGTTATTCAAGATTTACACAGCTTTTCTTTGAACAGGCGGGGAAGTATTTCATGGGCATTGATATCCAACAGCTCAGGATCCCTAAAAAGTAAAAGAAAGAAAACAAAAATAAGTCTGGTTCCACTGGTATATCAATCATAAGTTGATGACGTTTTCTCTATTTTTCACGTCATAAGCCAATTTACTTGAGCACAAGCATTAAAAGCTAAGAATGACTGACCGAAAATAACACAGGCAGAAAAAAAAAAACATTAGAAGGACACGCAACCTAATCGTCCAATACTTAAACATGGTGAAATCTGCTAGGAATCAAAAATAAAAAGGAAAGGCCATACTGCTAGGACTAGAAATACATTACCAATTGGGAAACTCCCCATTGTTCTTTTTTTACCAATGCAATTTCCATTTCTCATAGAAGGAAGAATAATAATGCAATATTACTAGATAATGTAATGCTATAGTACATGGATACACGCTTCATTAAAATAGTTCATCAAACAGAAAAGAAAGACACGTGTGTATGTGTAAGAGATGACGAGAACGTGAGAGACCTGCACACTGGCTGCCCAACTTCAACGGAACAAGGAATAAACCATAAGTTTCTCATGAAAGATGTCTCAAACTGAAAAAAAAACCCATCATGCTGCCCATGTCTCCATTTCCGTGATCCTTGACCTTTCCACACCTGGAACAGTAATAAAATATCAATACCTTCAAGTTAATCACACTTTTAACTTTAGATAGGATTAGTATATAATTAATATATATGAAGACTTCATCAACTTCCCAAAGCCATCAAAGTTAGACTGCGTATCAACATGAACTAAGCCAAACTAATCATGATGCGATTAAAAATTCAAAAGAGACCCGAATATTGCAGGCAGAACCATCAGCCAAAGTCTGGAAACCAACAATGGTGATGGTATAAAATAATAAATACACTGACGTTATTTCACTTACTCGCATTTCAAACCATGTGAATGGACATCCAAAAAAGTATTGGCAACCCCAAAGGTAGTACCCCTCCCCCAGGTGGCCCCCATATATGGTATCAAAGCTGACTGAGGTTCTAGAAACATTTTTTTTTTTTTTCAATTTCTCGGTTGTCATAGCTGGTGTGTTCGAGTGAACTTCATTCCCATTATTCTTTTTATCTCCAGTTACTACTCATTCCTCTGTATCTAACCATGTCTGAAACTCCTGAACATGTCAAAAATCAAGATTTCCTAGTTTCCATGCCTTTCATAAATGAAATTATCCTATTCTTCATATTACAACAGTCAAGTTGAATGTTTGAAGAATTTTATGCTCTGATCCAAATTAACCAAATCTCAGAATTGTTGCAAACTGTGGTATAATATGTGCACGGAATAGCAAAGCCACCATAAGATAATGATGCAGCTAATGAGGCCTAAGTGGTCAAAACATAATAGCAATGTCTAGGTTACAACATTCTATACCGCCAGAGATCGGCAAGGTGTGCATTCTCTTTCCCCCAAGTAGAGACACTTGAATAGTGAATAAAAAACCTATTCAAAAGTTTTACCTTTGCAAATTGTATGAAAAATTCTCAAGAATAAGGCATATCTAGTATTGTAGATCTATCAACAATCTTAGAGGATTATTGATAGAATTAAGACATCCATAGAAAGGAGGAGACATAATATGCCGAAGAGATAAAGAGGTAAAAGGATGTGATGGATGTCAAGCAGGTATATCACTTTCTGGGTGATGAGTGTTGGTGCATGAGAAGTGTGTCCATGTCCATGCTTCACAATTTGTGGTATTTCGTGAATGAAATACAGAAGTGATGTACTAAGAAAAAGCTTTTTTAAACGGTAAGCCTTTTATGCAGTACAAAAAAAAAAGTCCATGACTTTGAATGGAATCTACAACACGGAGAGAAGTATTTTTTCTTTTAAGCTTGATGTTCGAGGGAGGATAGTATTTTAGACTATTGAGTTGGATATCCCTGGAAAGCAAAATTCGATTTAGCAATCAGATGTGATAACACTAAACATATTACTCATAAAACACAAATGCAAACAGTGAAAACAATTCTACAAGCATATAGGAGACAAATAAATCGAAACACAGACCCTGAGTACAGTATTTGAAGGTAAGTTTTTATGAGAGACATCTACAAGAATATTACCTGTGGGTAGGAAATAATTCTTTTTGGAGTTACTAAGCAAGCGGCTTGTGAAAAAGAATCCTCTGCATACTGTCTAAGAAATGAAAAGCAATCGCTGTGTGTATGGGGTGACTCAAAAGCCTGCCAGAGTAGCAAGATAACAGTCATCAAAAAATAGGTAGAACCCTTACTCTAGTGTTGAAATAACAACGCTTCGCACAAGAACAGATAGAACTAGTGGACATACACTATTATATGCTCGAAAAAACCTTACAAATTGTTCAAATTTAATTTATCAGTTAACCATAAAAACTAGTTAATTTAACCATATACATTAAAAACACAAGAAATATTTACATCAAATTTGTAACGAAACAGGGAGGCAACGGCATAAGGCTTATACCTTCTCAATATTCACAACTGGAGCATATTTTTCTGCATCTGACTTTTCTCTATCAAGCAGGAAGTATACTCTAGCATCCACTTTAGAAGTGCCATGCCACATATTCACAGCTGCTTCCATCGTTTCAACCAGGAAAGAGAATATATGCTTCCAATATTCTTCAGATCCACCCTTTTCAGCCTGCATAAAAAGACTGATTTTATCCAAAAGATACTAATCAAAATAGAGATGTTTTATTTCATTGTATGGCCTGTAAATTATTTCCATTTACGAATCTGAATCAGTAACCAATTAGAGGACTATGGGAAACCCTCTGTAAGAAAGACAAATGTGAGCCAAATGAAAACAGTTAAATAAAAAAATACATCAAAATTTGGGAGATTTTCAAACAAGGGCAGAATTTACACTAGATAAATTGCGCTAATTAAATTAGCCAAGCTTACTACACATGGAAAAGCAGAACAGATATGAAGTGTATATATTCAGAGGCAATAGAGACCGTTGTGATGTAAAAGAAACATTTGTTCCAACATCGAAGAAACTTACCATTTCAAACTTCAGCTTATCCAAATGTTTGGCCAAATCAACATTGGATCTCTTGCTCTCCACTTCCTTAGCTCTCTCATTATTTTTCATCAGCTGGGAAATCTGCTTGATTTTTCTTAATACTTCAGTGCTTCGTGAATTATATTGTAAAGCTGTCTTAAAGGCAATTAGTGCCTGAAACACAAAAATATTTACCGTATCAGAAGCAGCAAGTATAAGTCAGGTACTTAGTATCACACGGCCAGAACATGGTAAATCCTAATGATTTAGCAACACAGTAAAATACCAATATTTTGAAAATAAAGATCCGGACATATTGAGAATAAAAGAGTTTGATAAAAGTTTTACATGGAGAGCAAAGAAGTACAAGAAGAAAAACCAAGAAAAAAGCTCCACCTTTCTTTACATATGACATTCAGGCAAACATATTGAGAATATATTATCTTTTAGATTTTTGTAACTAAAAAAAATATATATTAAGAAAGGTCTTAATATTTAATGGAAATAGTCGTAGCACATCTATTCAATCAAACTCAATGACATTTACTGTTTGACATGATTCAATTTTAATTTCCTGAATATGCCACCATGTTAATAAAACCTCTCAAACCATACCTTCATTAAAATGATCATTGAAGAAAAAATTTTGACAGCTTTTGTGCATTTGATATTTGTGGATACAATGACTTATGAGACTGACGTATTTCATGACACAAGTATGACAGCTCTCCAAAAGGTTGGTATTTGACATGGGCATACTAGTTTGTGAAATCTGGTCATGATTAAAAAGAAATAAATTGATACATACATCCTCATATCTTTCCATTGCCTCTAATATGCATCCTTTCCTGAAATAGCCCTGCAGGAACAGCAAAGAAGTGGTGTTTAAGTAAGAAATATAAACCTTGGAGGATCCTTTCAATGCTAAAAATGAAGATTTAAATACCTTTTCCCACTGTGGGTTCAACGTAATAGCAGTCTCAGCATCAGCAAGAGCTTTGGTAAGCTTAACAAGATGAAGAAATGCAGCAGCTCGATTGCTGAAAAAAGTTGAGGAGAATAGAGAAGATACATTAAACCTAAAAGGCAACTGTGGCAGCAGAAACAGCAAATGTCCAAGTGAAGCTCTTGGGTAAACAAAGGTACTTATTTTGTAACTAATCCATCGAAACTATTAGTTCTTAAGTTAGGGATCGCTTATTGATGATAATAGTTCCTACCACTGCTTTTTCGTGAATCCAAGTACAAATCAAAGATTAAAAGATTATTCTACGCCAAGAAAAATCAATAGGAAAAAATGGAGATGATGCATTCCAAAGGTGAGGAAGGGTTTAAAACTCCAAGCATCTCACAAAACAAACTTTCAGAGAGTCCACATAATGCATAACTGAAACATCTCAACCTCTAGAAAGCATCAAATATAAATCACTGGTGAGGAAAAACGAAAGGAAAACTCATACACTGCTACGTAACTCAGTAAGGATAGAATGTCGTAGTTGATGAAGAAATTACTAGGTTACTCAATTTCCTTATATTGCCGTAGCAGGTTCAACTAAAACAAAATAAAACGTTGGATAAAACTATTCTTTGCTGTTAGGGTAGAAGAATCAAGAACTATGAATTGTCATTTGACTAATGAGAAAGGGTAGAAAAATTGGACCTATCCTAGGACGCATACTTCCGATGATGCTAACTCCCTGCCTCATTGCCTACATTCTTACTCCCTTCCATGCATTCATTCTTCAACTATTTTTTATCAGATCAAAAAATTTTAAGTTTTATCGTCAATCTATTCTATCATTCCCATTTCTTTTACCATTCATATTTCCTTTCAATCCCCTTAATCGAAGATAAACTTAGGGATGCAAAAAAAAAAAAAAAAAAGTTTCTATATGATCAATATATTCCACCTGCATCAAATTCTAATATTTTATTGCGCCATAAAAAAACTAATAACGTAAGAGTTACAATTTTTTCCAAAGCAAGAGTCGGGTATTGATGACCTATAACAAAAACAAAAACAACAAAAAGGATAGTAATACCTAAAAAGAACAGGATTCGAAGGATCCAGCTTGATTGCCTGAGTATAAAGCGCAGCAGCTTTGAGATAATTCCCTGCTTTGAAGAACTCATTTCCCTTATCTTTCAAAGAAATCTCCTCCGCATTTCCACCACCTCCCGCGGTAGCCGATCCCTCCTTTCCCGCCATTGAAGACTTACACTTCCTTCTACGACCTCTCACTAGGGTTTACGAGCAGTCTACTACGCTCTAATACATACACTACTCACAGGGAAATCAGCACAGACATGACTCCCATTCAAGCTTGAAATTAAGAGAAAACAAAAACCAAGCTTTCTTGTCCGGCTCGGTTCTTCGTAATGCATTCAACTTAAAACCTCTAATTTTTTATTTACAAAAATGCCCCATTTTTTAAATTTGTTAAATTTAAATCTTGAATTTTTTTTTAAACAAAATATATCTCTACTTTGCATCGCGGAGAAAATAAACATTGAACTGATTTTTTGAATTATGTTCGGTTTGATTGCAGTTCAATTTCAGTTTTAGATTTTTTGAGTTTAGACTCGGGTTTTAGTCAATTTAGTTTATTTAGGTTCGGTTATGCTAATTTTTATATGTTTTGTTCAATTTTGGTTAGTTTTTAAAATTAAAAAAGTAACATTAATTTAATTTCGTTACGATTAAAAAAAATCAAACAGTATCTAATTTGTTCAACAGAGTAAAATTTGAAATTTATTTTATTAAAAAAATCAAAATTTAATTTAAAAAATTTTAATTTCATCTTATTCAAAAATAAAATTTAAAATTTAAGTTCAACGAAACTCTAAATTTTAAAAGCAAGCGGATCTTGATTTACACACGTGTAGGAACCGGGTGGAACTCTAAAACTCACTTCTGTTTTGATCCGGTTCTGTCAATCTCCCTTCCGACCGCTACTTAAAGAGTAGTTACCAAATTAGCCTTAATTAAAGAGAGCTAGACTAAAATAGCCCTACGAGGACCACCACTTCAAAGTTGGAACGAAGGAGCTATATAAACCCATAAAGATAGGGTTTTTTACTCTCTGGAGTTTCGTTCTCAGTGCCGTCTCCTCTTTTTTAGCTCAGCCGCTCTCTGAGCTCCTAACTTTCCCCCAGCCATGGCCGTCGGGTATTTAACTTTTTCTTCTGCTCTATCTACGACTATTATATTAATGGCTGTTGTTATATGTATTGATGCAGGAAGAACAAGAGGATTTCGAAGGGAAAAAAGGGTGGCAAGAAGAAGGCGTGAGTAGTTTCATTCAATTTCTAACATTTTCTGTCTCTTTCTATCACGTAGATTTTACATGTTTTTTTTTTTTTCTTTTTGGAGATTTTTCAGTTTTTCAATTTGATTTTCTCTACTATTTATGTTTTCAGAGCGGACCCTTTTGCAAAGAAGGATTGGTATGACATTAAGGCGCCTTCTGTGTTTAATGTAAAGAATGTTGGGAAAACCCTTGTTACTCGCACACAAGGTACCAAGGTAATATTCCTTTTCCCTTTCTTTTTATTTACTCTGTTTATCTATTCAGTATAGACATTTCTTATGTTCTCTAGATTACTAAGTTTGTTCTTTCTTATAATTATGACTAGTTTGTCAATCTATTTTTCATTTGCTGCCTCTTATTATAGATCACTGCCTTCTGGATTCAGCAGCTTCAGTTTCCTTTTTAGTGTATAGCCAATTGTCCTTTTTCTATTATCAAAATATTGTAGTTAGGATGAGCAACTTTTGTTATTGCAAACTGCAAAACATTATTATACAATTTGAAACGTCTTTGTTTGAATTAGGTATAAATTATGGACTACATTGACACCTTCCTGTGTTGTATGAATATATGCTATTGTACTAATTTCTAGAATTGTTAAAACTCTTGTAGTTCTAATTCCATGTCAAAGATTGTGATCTTCATTATGATTTTGAAAGTATTTATGATTATTATTTTTGAAAGATGCCGCCTCCGGTTTATTTTTACTACCTTAATTTAGTTCTCATGTTGTATATCTATGCCATGTTCCTTAGTTAATTAAATCACGTAAATAATAAGTTTTTGTCATGGTAATTTCTATAAATGGATGGTCCTTAATTTGAAAAGCTAATTATGGAAAACTTCTTTTGGTTTATGGTTGCAAACATTTTTTAGGTGTAGTATAAATAAAATGTCGTTTCTTGATGCAACAGATTGCATCTGAAGGACTCAAGCATAGAGTTTTTGAGGTATCATTGGCTGATCTTCAAGATGACGAAGAACATGCCTACAGAAAGATCAGACTGAGAGCTGAAGATGTTCAAGGGAGAAATGTTTTGACAAACTTCTGGGTATAACAGTGTTATTTGATTAAAATTTTGTTTGAAGCATGTTTTGGGGAATTGTAATTGAATCAATCTCTCTCTCTCTCTCTAGGGAATGAACTTCACTACTGACAAGTTAAGGTCACTGGTACGGAAATGGCAAACCTTGATAGAAGCCCATGTTGACGTGAAGACCACTGATAATTATACTCTCAGGATGTTTTGCATTGGATTTACCAAGCGACGTCCGAATCAGGTTAAAAGGACATGTTATGCGCAATCCAGCCAAATTAGACAGGTGATCTAATGAAATCATAATTAAGCTATTACTAGTGGTTCCTGCAATTTTCCTTCAATGTTATTTTCCTTCATTTGTTATTGCAACCTTCAATGTTATTTGCAGCAACTGAATGGATCAGAAATAACTGTGCAACATTGCTATTTGGGAGTAATTGTATTTTTCTTTCTGTATTGATAGATTCGCCGCAAGATGAGAGAGATCATGGTAAACCAGGCAACATCTTGTGATCTGAAGGAATTGGTTCGTAAGTTTATTCCTGAATCAATTGGTAAGGAGATTGAGAAGGCAACTTCAAGCATCTACCCATTACAGAATGTGTTTATCAGGAAAGTTAAAATCCTGAAAGCTCCAAAGTTTGATTTGGGAAAATTGATGGAGGTGTGTATTTATTTCGTAAGTTTCTATAATTTTCAAATAGTTTCTATATTTGCAATCATAGATTATTTATTTTTTGTGTACTATGTACTGGATCTTGGTTTCAACGCAAATCAATAGTTGGTAATAATTTGATTTTGCATGTTATATGATTAACAAATGGATCCTCTGTATTTAACGGCTCATTTGATTGTCTGAATTGGCTCATGTTATAACTATTTTGAACATTGGGCATTGAGTCATTTGGATATCAAATTAATGCATGAAATTGTGGATAGGCCGATGTTGATGAAATTCTTTTTCTTACTTATTTTCGGTCGACTTTTTTGTGTGTAGGTTCATGGTGATTACTCGGAAGATGTTGGTGTGAAGCTGGAGAGACCTGCTGATGAATCGATGGCAGAAGCCCCAGCTGAGATTGTTGGAGCTTGAAAGTGAGTGATTTGTTAAACTTTTTTTATATTTGTACGAGACATATTCCTCAGTTTCAATGTAGCAAGAGTTCCTCTTACTTTTTTTTCTCTAGAGAAGAAATCAGTATCAGTGATTTTGACAAAAAATACGTTTTTATTTAAATTGAGTTTTAAATTTTCATTATAAAGCCTGTCCAAATAGTTGTTTGTTACTGTATCCTGTGTTTGATTTTGCTGTTCAAATTGTTGTGTCACTTTGCAACTGTTATGCATGCGTGTCATTAGGAGATCCAATTTATTTGTTTTTCACTTAATTGGTATGATTATGATACCAAATTGGTAAGAAATTGACAAATGGAATGTAAGTATGAAGAGAGATGGATAGGATATGACAAATGACAACGTTGGTAGTGTTGGGTAGGGTAGTGGGGGAAACAATCTAGTTGGGATCATCTATAATTATGTCATTGTAAACCTAGTTCAATTTGACTTGTAGAAACATCATCCATGGTCATGTCACGAAAATATTAAAATTTTTTGCTCCCCCGCTTGTCTTTGTCAAATTTTTATCATAATTTTTTTATTTTATCGTGTTTTAATTGCGAATGCAAACAAATAGCTGCCAAAGTTAAAATTAAATGAAAGAATCAGGGAAAACACGTGAACTTTTGATTCGAACTAGTGCTTCGAGGCTATACGTGAATAGTAGGGGTGTGCAGAGTCGATCCATGGCTTTGATTTGAACTTCTAGTTGATTTTGGTTTGGTTCTCACCCTTGTGAGATCAGTGACTGTTTCTATACATAGAACCATCAACCATTGGAATCAAATCTAATCGGTGATGAACCTAATCTAGCTAAACACGGTTCAAATCTGGCTTAAGCTGTTTGCTCACAATTCAGTTTGGCCCCGAAATAACATGGAAGGTCTGAACCAGACTGCTAGAGCCATCATGCAAAACTACCTGAAAATATCGAACACTTTACACCGACAAAATGTCAAACTATCCAAAGTTAGACTGGGATGCAGACTCAACATGAAGTAACTATTCGGAACCTGTCAAACTATCCTAAAATTTGACATTTCAATCGATCAGTGATTTCTTCTCCACCGTCACTTGCAGTCGTCGATCACTTCTTGGCAGTTAAAGTAAGTTTACAACATGATTTTTCATGGAAAGAGGGAGATGTAACGGGGATTTTTCAAATTGGCTGGTTTGTATGTGAGTGCAGTAAAAAGGAGAGCCAACGGAAACACTCCAAAAGAGATCACTTTTTCTGCAAAAATCCTTCCTCATCTTTCATTTTCTTCTTTTAAAATATTGTACATTTACAACAAAAAGGAAGGTAGAAAAAGAACAACCTATTTGGTATTTGAATCTACTCTTTTCACTTACAATGTAAATTTGGCTCCACTCGACAAATTACGATACGAATGCCAGACTGCTTGATTTTCCTGCAGAAATGAACAAAAAAGCTTCCAAATGTTATTAAACCCCGAATCTTGATCTTATTTTTACGAAATGATGAGATGATTAGATTGACGAAAACAAAAGGACATCAAGAGTAGCTGAAACCATCATTTCCACTAGCCTAAAAAATTGTGGATTTACTCTCGAGAGTTACGTCTCGGCGTCTTAATCGAAAAAATTATATTAAAAAAAAAGATTGTTCGAATAAGAGTCGATAATTGTGGATAGTAAACTATAGTTTTACCCTTAGGGACAGAGAGAACACTGGGGGCCAAACATTTTGAGTTGTGAGCATGAAAGGTCTCTATCATCATCCTGTGTGATATCTTCAAAGAGATTCCCCCCTGAATAAGACCCTCTTTAGAATTCGTTCTTACAAGACTGTCAGAAAAAAGGAAACCAGTTAAAATATCCATCTAAACGTGTTTTCGAAAACAGTTTTTAGAAACCATTTTTTGGAAACATCTCCGGAACACACTCCATCTTCATTTGAAAGAGAGAAATAATTTCACCCTTATTATTCAGAAAAAGTTAAGCTCTGTGTATGCATGCGAATATGGAAGAAGCTCCTCGACTGCGACTCTCGAGCCAGAAAAACTCGCACTTTTCTTTAATCGGTCAGGCTCTGCCTCAACCTCAGCCCAAAATACACCACACACAGGTCGATGGTCCGAAAACCTCGATTCCCCCCGAACGTATGATAACTGATGAAGGCCTTCTCCGTGCCACAAAATTCGATCACACCTTGGCAAAAAAGCACTATAATCAGATATATGGAGAATCTGTTTTCAAAGCATTTGAGGGGTTTATTTTTGCTTGCAAAACTTCACGACTCTAACAATTCTTATCCATTTTCAGATAAATAGAAACTACGATCATACCAAGCGGGAGTTCTTCGTTTCTCCTTAGGATACAAGCCATCCCCAGAATACTGGTCTGAATTAGTTGAGTACTTATATGTCGGTGGGAAATAAATTTTCCCTTCCTTCCACCCTACGAAAACCCGGCCGTATTTTTGCTCTATCCGCAGCTGCAAACAAAAAAAAAAACGATTGAATAAACATCTCAATTGATTAGTCAGAATATAAGAAAGGAGAGGAGGGCTATGTAGAAACCTGATCATTCCCAAGTAATGCCCTCCAATTCTGCATCTCAACCAGCGCCTTTGCCGTGCGGTACGATAAAGCAATTCGATAATTTAAATCTCCGAGCCAAATTATCCGACTGGAGGAGAAAATTTTCCCATTGTTAGAAAGGATCGATCTGCTTTATCAACATAAATAAGAAATTATGCGTCTAGCTCGAGTCTTGTTTCACTTCTATCAATCTTCGAGTTTTATTGCATTGCCCCAAAATATGAAAATCTTACGAGAAAAAAAGTGACTAAATTTTAAAACAAAATCCATGAACCAAGAGAAGGAGAACTAAATAGTAATAGTTATATAATCGACAATTAGCAAAACAAATTCCATGTCAAAAGACTCTCACTCATGCTCAAGGATTGTTTCGGGCGATCTCTCATCGATCAGGCCATGAACTCTCGGAAACCTCGTCTTTTTAAGAATCTCCATGACATCAAGATTCCTTCTAACCTCATCGCCTTCCTTCTGTCCGGATGTTAAATGACTACAAATGAAGCAAAAGCTAGTTTGATGCAAATACATGCTAACAGAAACGGATCCCTGCATGATAAAGGTTACAATTGTCATTTCCATCGCAAAAACGACTAGAAATAATCCTGAAACAGAAGAAATTAAACAAAATGATACCTTATTTCCAAGGTAACCCATTAATCCTCGTCCAACACATGATATTTTCATGTTACGAACTTGTTCCTTCAAGTCACTCCTCACCCATATTGTGAGAAATACGCCAACCATTTGCTTACTTGCTACTAAGCAATATCTCGAATGGCCTTGAATTCGATATCCGTCTTCATTTAACCCCCATGAAATTGGAGAAAACGAAAGAGTACTCGGAGATGGCGATTCTCCCAATCCATTATCATCGTCCGATGAACCCCATCGAGAATAATCACTTGGTCGAGAAAAGTCACTTGCTCTACTATAATCGCTCGGCCTTCGACCCAACCTCGGATCGAAGTCACTTTGTCTGTGACCAAAGATCATACGGTCACAAACGCTTAATCTTCGATCGAGTTGGGGGGTAGAGGATGATGGCTCGCTATCTAATCTCCAACTTTTTGTTGTCTGAAAAGATCGGCGCTGGAAAAAAGACGATTTTTGTCTTGATGATCTCTCGAAATCAGCATTTAGTTCAATGATTGGCTTCGGGATTGGCGATGGCGTATAGCAGGAACTGGCCCCACTCGCTCCGGGAAGATTATTTAGAGTCTTTCGAATCAGAGCCAGCCATTTTTTTGCCGGGCCATTGTTTTCAGTTCCCAGAATGTTACCAGCATTTAAAGGAACAATCTCTTGAAATCTGGATGAAACAGCTGTAATGAATCAAATTCTAAGAAAAAAACCGGAAAGGAGAAGTTGAAAACGTAAAATATCAAATCCTACCCAAGAACATAAATGTCTGCTGGAGGTGCAGAGTGAAGCAAATCATCGAGATTAAGATCATTAGGAGGAGATTTTCCAGCCACATTCCACGTCGCAGTAAAAATGCTGCTCCATTGTTTCAATACAAATAAGTTCATATTAATCGTATGGCGTATCGAATTACTTACAAAATTCACATTGAGTGAGAAGAAAACAGTATATACCAATAGTTGTGTACGTCTATTATACGAGGATGATCGAGATTCATTCTCCTCCGCCGGACATCCTCTAGTTTTCTCCCAAATTTCTCTGCACATCAATTAGACGGAGTGTGTTAGATCAAGAATATTACACGAACAAGATTCTTTGAGGAAGAAACTCAAATAAACAAATCGAAACGAACCCGTTTTACTCTTCTTGATTGTGGATGGCCCTCTCTCAGAGAAGCTAGTTCTGTATTCAACTTTACATCCCGAACTAGATACTCCTAATTAATGGACATATAGAATCATAAAGTTTACCCAAAGCTATTTCATAAAGAGTAAGATAATTAACGAATCAAATTTGATCTTCTCAACCCAAAAAAGTTTTATGAACTTTCGTATAATTCATAAATCAAACAGAATGCAGGAAATTGCGGAAGAAATGAGGAAATGGAGAGCGAAAAACTAACCTCTATGGACAGCATCGTCAGGGAGAAAATCGAAATTCTCACTTTTACACTTGTTGCTGAACAATTTTCTGACCATTTTCTTGGACCACGAGAGCTTCATAAACAAAAACACAGAATCAGATCGTAATTTTACAGTAAATGGAAGAGGAAAATAAAACATTCCTTTTTTTTTTTTTTTGGAAGAGAGGCCATTTTCCAGAACAAGAAAAATGAAGAAACCTTGCTTTTTTGGGTATACCCATCTTTCATTGTTTTGCTTTCTCCCTGTTTCTGGGTTATATGAGGATTTCGCTTGAAAACAGAAGAAAAACCTCAGAAATTGGAGAAGCCAACCGCCATTACGGGAATTCTCAAGCTACTTAAACAAGCAGTTTCTCAGAGGGTTCTCTTTCTTCTCCACTTTATCATCAATTGACAGAAAAAAAGACAGGTGGATTACAAGTATGAACAAAAGAAGCAAAACCCACTAAATAACAAATGACGAACCCGCAGAGAGAGAGAGAGAGTGTGTGTGTGTGTGTGTGAGAGAGAGAGAGAGAGAGCACTCAGAAATTGTGGGTAAGCCCCGAAGAAGAAGAAGAAGAAGAAGAAAGAGAAAATGCAGCAGACATAGAGAGAGAAAGTGGAGAAAGAAAAAGCTTATCGAGCTTCTCTCCTTCTCTCCTCGATACAAATGGCCTCGTTCTCTGCAACAACGCCAGAAAAACATCAAATTCAAACAGTAAAAAGTGGCATTTAGATAGTAAAATCTAAAGTGTCCCATAAATTAAAACAAAGCTTACTGGATTACGAATATGATTAAACTCACTTTCCGAATCAGTCCTCATTATAATTAGCGTAAGAACATCAGTCATATGTAGCTCCATCGTCATAACCCAGAAGACGAAATCAGCTTATAATGATCCAAATTATCTCACGATCAAAAGCGGAAGTCCCAAAGACAAGATCAACTTCCAGTGAGTTCGAGTTTTGAAACAATTTCTCAGAAATATCAAAAGGGTATGCCCTCTAAACAATCATCCCTCCATTTCTGAAAAAAAAGAAGAAAAAAAACAAGACCCACCAAAGTTTAGCAGTAGATCTGCTTTACCATCTTCCCAAATCCATCATATCTTCGAGTTTTGAAACAATAATTATCATTGATGACATGATTTTGGAAATGGTTAAGGATTTGAAAAAGATAAAGTAAAAGGCAGTTTAAAGAAAGTTCATAAAGATAAAGCAAATGCCATCTTGGTCTGCATTTGTTTTTGGCAGTCTGTATTTCTCCTCTCTTTTTCTTTTTTGACCTTTTAATTTCCTACCTTATTTTGTAAGCTTAACTTCCCCTTCTTATAATTATTGAATACAGTCATAAAGTTATGGAGTTTCTTAATTTTTAAAACCTTGGTAGTTTCTGTCAATTGTGAAAATTAATGTTACGAAATTAAACTAATAATCATGCGATTTCATCAAGTGCTATGTATTATGTCATTTTATTTCTATTTTTATTGTATGAATTATTCCCAGAACAAAAAAAATAAATTTACTAAAAAAAGATATTTATTTATTTTTTTTCATTTCTTTATGAACAATAATATATGCAGATTATTTCAATTGATATGACAGTCAGTTCGATAATTAAACATAACTCAATCGATATTTGTGTTTAAAAGAAAGTTCAAATTCAGTGTTTACATAAAGTCAAATAAATCATTGTAACTAGGATAAATTCAAATAAATATTACAAACAAAAAACGTGAAACAACTAATAAATTTTATCAAATCATAAATTATTTCGGTAAAGATCCATATCACAGTGGCTAGGATATCAATTGTTTATCACTTTTGGGTCAAGGGACTATACTGCATTTTACTAGAATTTATTCTACTTGAATAAGGTAATTGGAATTAAATTGTTGGATAGGTGTGAATTATATTATTTATTTTATTAATTTTGAGAAAAGGTGGAATTGATTTTCAAAATCGAAGAAGAATAGTAGCAAGAGAGAGAAGAGAAATGGGCCCACATTTGGATTAAATGGAGTGGGCCCACAAACGATGATGAGTCAAATGGATTATTGTCTTATGATGATGTAAAAGGCTAGTTTGGAAGTGTTTTATCTCATCAATTTTTAATGGGATTTGCTTGGCCGCATATACATTAATGTTGCATCATTTTTTATTTAATATAATATCATATTATATAAATATAATTTGAGTCAAGTAAATTTTAAATGTATTTGTCACTTTTCGAGTCATATAATTCGCCCTTTATTTTCTAATTTTCAAAATTAACGATCTCAATAAATTTGACAGAAAACTTCTCGTAACGCAATTAAAATTTAATTTCGTAACAAAATTTTCAATAATTTGTTAAAATAATAATATGAATTATAATATCTGCATCGTGTTTGAATAGTACACTTCACTCTTCGTTAGGAAACAGTTAACCGAGTTTTAAATTAAAATATTATTTATGAATAGCATGAGTATCTTAAAATTAATTTTTTTTTTTTGAATAACGAATGACCCGATTCTTTTGTCAATGAACCAAAATATTTCAACGCATACTCGGAGACTTAACTGTTTAACAACAAAGATTCGAATAATACAAAATAATGTTTTGTCGAATATTTGAAAGAACCAAAGAAAGAAACGGTATCTTAGTTTGTGACACAAGTGGAGTATAATGGAGCACCACGTTTGCTAATTCAAAAACGTGATAATGAACTTCTCTTAGTGTTCCATTGAAATCATGGAATCTTCCTTGACCATAATAACCCTCCAAATTATCCCTACTTTACTCGACATTGATTTGAAATTTCTCAAAGACTATGAACAGCTCCTTGAAATATCGAGCTACGAAGCATCGGTCTATATTGAGTCATCCTTCGATACGTTTGTTTTGTTTATCGAAAATTTCATTCAGTTTAGTCTTAATTTTTTTTTAGCACACGTTTATTGAAATAAAATTCGATAAAATTGTAGCAAAATTATCCGTACACTTTTGAAGGAAAAAACAATGTACTTAAAAGTTAGTAGAGTCAACAGTCCAATAATGTGTGACCATTATAATATATAGTTTGAATAATGAAGTCAAGAAGTTGTCACGATCTATAATCAACTATTGGACCACTAAATTACATTACAGTACAGACCACATATAATACAAAATAATATAAATAATATTAATTATAGTGAAGTTCTTTGAAGATTTGGATATTATGATTTGTCATTGACTTTTGTTTTCTTATTCTCTTTAATGATTATTATATTGAAAACTGGGCTGAACCATTCAGTTTCATTTATTTGATTTCTAGTATTTCCTTGGTAATAATTTTATTTTATTATTTATTTCTTAATTGCGTTGGAATTCCTTTCGGGTGCATATATTTTTTAAAAGGACAATCATACGTTGATATTTAATTTTAAGGTATAATTTCACGTCACAGTGTGGCAGTTATATATTGATAGAATTTTTTATGATATAAAATAAATATTTTAAAATAATAAATTACATGAATTATTAGTGAGTGAACAATACATAATCGTCGCGTGGAGGTATAAAATTAGAAGTTTTATTGATTCAATGATACTTATAGGACATGATCAGCAAAAATTAATTATTAAGGACAAACAGACTGATAAAACAACAATAGCTACAGATACATTCTCAATCTACAAGGACAAAATGTGATATATGTTTATGTAACTATTGGTTGTCATCCTAATATTACTCTTTTACTGTAGAAAGAATATGATGACCTAGTATTGACCTATTTTATTGTGATGTAATTGTAAGATTTTATTACAGTTTATGAATTTGTTTATATTATTATTTTTTTAATTTATATTGTGGTCTCCTTGCTAATGTTTGGTGATAGGGATTTCCCTCTTACTTGTAATGTATTTCTATCTCCCAAATGGAAGAAATATGAGATTCTGTGATGAACAAAAAGATACAATGATTGGAGAAAATATCAAGTACAAGTTTGTGAATAGACAATAGTTGTATATGATCTTTGTTAGGTAATTTACTCTCAGTAGGTAATTTTGTGAATTTTAAAAAAGAAACAAGCAGAAAAATTTAATGCATAAGACAATTATGACAATGATACCGAGTTCTAAAAATCAAATTTTTGAACAACTAGTCATTTTTCTCTAGAAATCACCTACCAGAGAGAATACGTGTAAAACTTATTATGTATTTTACCCTAAAAATGATTGGACATAACTAGTCTCAAGGTGGGTCTATATATATATATATATATATTTTAAAAGTATATTGAATTAAATATTTCTCTCTATTAAATTTTAATTTTTTCAATGTTAATTTTTTTATGAAGAAAAACTAACGTAGTTTCTTCTTCTTTTTAAAGACAGAGAGAGACTACATTTTTTATCATCACATTTAATTTTCATCAAATTAAATAAGTTTAACCAATAAGACTTTAACACACAGAGCCACGTCACATGAATTCCAAACTTTGACGTTAAGATTTCTAAATTTTTGTTTTATGGGAAGCAATTAAAAAAAAAAAACAACATAAAGTTCATAAAGTTGCTTTACTAAGGCTTAAGTTAGAATAATATGATTAATTTTATGTGCAGGCACTTGAAGGTAATTATAAATTAGGTAATGAACAGAATAATAATTATCTATTTAAAATTAACAAAAGGGTTATGAACCCTGTTTCCAAATCACTTTCACACGTCCTTGAATTTTCATCATCTCGGAAGAGAGATTATGTAAAGTGCTTAAAGAAAACAGAAAACTTTATCACCGACTCGTTATTTTTAAAGATATCGCCGATAAATTCAGTACCGTAGTTCTATATCTCTTAATTTTCCTACATGAATATAGGTAAATTAGAAATTAGGGTTTCATCGTTTGAAGTTATAGAAGTTAGGCGATTTAAGTCATATCATATTGTTCACTTCTGTCTCCAGGGTAGGGCACGAGGGCACAAAAGGAGGAAAATTGAATTCAACTATTCGAGTGGTGGGATATCCTGAACAGGTGCAGGGCAATCATATTCCAATACAACGACATGAAGTTCTCAGTCCCCAAACACCACCACTCATTGAAGCTCAAAGACGTCATTGCCCTTCACTTTAGGATTAATTACATAGCTTTCATTTCTCGAATCCTTGTTCTCCAAGTCGCTGCGTTCTAAACACACACTGCATCTCCCGTCGAAAAAACCAGGAGATCGCCGGAAGAGAAGACAAATGGAGTGCGTATTTGGATTAGTAGGCAATGGATTCGCCGTCGTAGTGGCGGATACATCGGCGGTTCATAGTATTCTGGTGCACAAATCTAACGAGGACAAGATCATGGTTCTCGACTCTCACAAGCTCTTCGCTGCTAGTGGCGAGCCCGGCGATAGGTCTGGAATTGCCTTTTTTTTTTCCTGTTTAGCGCGGTGTGTTTTTAATGTAAGTTTGATTCGATTTTTTTTTTCTTTTTTTTTGGCGGGGGTCTGATGATTAGGGTTCAGTTCACGGAGTACATACAGAAAAACGTTGCGTTGTATCATTTTCGTAATGGAATCCCGTTGACCACTGCTGCGGCGGCGAATTTCACCCGAGGAGAGCTCGCCACTGCTTTGCGGAAGGTATCAATGATGCACTTATGTTTTTGTTACATACTTTCACTAGGGGTTTTGGATGTTTAATGATTCTGTAATGGGAAATGTGTGAATTTTTAGTGTTTCTCAAGTTCCCTAGTCACAAAGTTGAGAGATGTGATTCAGGTTAGTAAACTCTTGGGCAACCTCCCCTCCCCTCTGGAGCTATCTCAAGCTAGCTTTTGAGAGTAAGTTCTACTAGCTAGTGTTACAGTGGTATCAGAACAGTTCCAATCTGAGAATGCCCCTCATTCAGGCTGTCCGGGGCGCAGCTAGCCTGCTACCCACCGCGGGCAATGTCTGCTAAGTTGTCAATGTCGGTTCTGAAAGGGAGTGTAAATGTAACAACCCAGAATCCTACATCGCTAAGGAGAGACATGTGACGTGGGTTTATAACCTCTCAGTTGCTCAAAGGTACTGATTAGAAGCCAAAAATATCTTTTTCAGGTGAAGATGAACCACCATAAAAACTATCCATACAAGAAGTAAACTTCTCTCTACCATAAGAACCACCTCTACAAGAAGTAAACTTCTCACTACCACAAGAACCACCTCTACAATAAGTAAACTTCTCACTACCATAAGAACCACCTTAAAAAAAGTAAAGTTCCCGCTGTTATAATAATAACCCACTATATTAATAACCATCTAATACATTTCATTTACAACTACCTACCTTATTAATGGCTTATCAACAGGCTTGTTTGTGCTTATGAACTTGACAACTTAGTTTAGGTTTTGGGACTAAGGTTTTGACTTGTTAGTTTGGACAATTCATATTATGTCTTGAATAGATCTTTCTCGACACTTAGTGGGACATCATATGTGCCAAGGGCCATTATGTTATGCCATCCTGTTTACTGAACGACACTTTTAGTATTTGGTACATAATCTTGTGGCTGTCTGTGTTCTTAAACACGATGTCTTCACTAAAAGAAATCTTTGTTGTTATCCATTTAGAGTAATTTTGCGGTAGATTTAGTTTCCTAACACCCTTAGTCCTACTTTTCTGTATGTATTTCAAGAAACATGGATTGTGGTGAAGAGTAGCTAGGAAGTGAAGCTAATTAAACTATTTTAGATAGAGAATTCAATCAATTAGCACTTATCTACCCCTCTACCTAGACTAATTTCTTGTCAATGACATCAATTTTGCATCCCAAATAGCTCTTGTTGCAACATCAGCCTATCATCCATCCTATGCGTTTAACACTTCTATGATAAGAGAAGTTTCGCAAGCTATCATCGAGATTCATTTAGTACGTTGCTTATCAAAAGCAACAAGACATTTGGTGCTTAGCTTTTAAAGTAGGAATGGCCTGTGTAATTATTTGTAGCTGGTAGAGGTGGTGAGATTTTTCAGTGGCTCGATCATTTTGTACAGGGTTCATATTTAGTATTCCTTTTACCGGTAAAATAAATTTATATATCATTGTAGCTTAGCTCCTAATAAGTGATATTTTTCAAAGTTGGAACTCTGCTTTTTCCAGATGCTATCTTTGATATTATCTGTTTTTTATGACAATATCTGATGTTCAACTTTGTCTAAGTTTAAATCTAATATGAAGCCAATTCTACTGTACATCTTGTTGATAGGCATACTCATAATTATTCTTGTCGCATTAGGAAATGGCTGGTTTTTTTATCATTGTGAAAGTGTGGCACTATTAATACTGTGGCTGAGACTGGGAATGGAACTGAAATGCTCCAGGCTAGCATTATAACTATGTAGAGCCAAGCTTATTTCTCATCCATTCATATTTCTTGCCTGTTGGTTGTTATTGCGTCGTCTTTGTAGGCTGATCTCTCATGAGTGTCAATCTTCATGGTGTGTCTACGTTTATGTAAACATGCTTTATAAGAACAACATAAACTTCAGCAGTTGAGTGCATCATTCAATGGCATGTTTATCAATGTTACAATTATTCAATTGGACCTTTGTTCTTCCTTCGTGGTGATACTTAGCCTCAGCACTGAACGACGGGCGAGACAGGTCTGGTCCTGTCCACTAAAATCAAGCTTAGATCTGGCCATGCCTGGTCAACCGGCCTACAAAGACCAAAAATGATGGTCGAAGGTCTGGGACGCCGACCTTGGACCATCATTAGGTCTGCCCCTTTGCCAATTTTTTGTCCTGAATTTTAAACTAAATTAACAGCCCCAGCATTTTGAGCTGCAACTTCAGTTATTTTTTGATAAAAAATAAAAGATAGTTTCGTTGGCACCATTGGTGCAAAACTACATAAGCCGCATTGCCAATGGCTGGCCTAATGGCTGACCTACGAGCTGACTCAATGGATAAAGTTCGTGAGCCGACCCTCCATTCAGAATTAGGTTAAGGTCTTGTCCTAGGTCAGGCCAGCCCAAACCTATACCAATTACTAAAATAATAAAAATCTAGTTGGGTTGGTCTGGTCTGTCAACTTTGGGCGAGATTTAGGTTTGGAGAATGATAATTAGGAAGACCATTTCTTCTTCTGTGATTAACTTTCTAGAGTTTGAAAATGCATATTGGGGATCTTTCACGAGTAGGAAAAATTGTGCTCCTTACTTTCAATTCAACCTTACAAGGTCCTTGTTCATATATTTATGTTACGATTCTTACAATGTAGCTGTCCTAATGGAACTCTTTTTTTGGTACTCTGCAGAATCCATACTCTGTGAACATTCTATTGGCTGGTTATGACAAAGAAACAGGTCCATCCCTCTATTACATTGATTATATTGCTACACTCCACAAGGTCGAAAAGGGAGCTTTTGGTTACGGATCCTACTTTTCACTATCGATGATGGACAGACACTACCATAGCAACATGTCAGTAGAAGAGGCAATTGATTTGGTCGATAAGTGCATCATGGAGATTCGATCTAGACTAGTTGTGGCCCCACCAAACTTTGTGATCAAGATTGTCGACAAGGACGGGGCAAGGGAGTTCGCTTGGCGTGAGTCAATCAAGGATGCTAGTTTCCCCTCAGTCTGAGATGTATCAGTCCTAAAAGACTATGTATTAGGAGTTTATTTTGAATATATAAGATTATACACTACTATCTTCGCACTTTGAATTAATTTAAAAAGGGACATTTGCTTTTCAATGAGTTGCTTCCAATTGCTCTATGGTTTTGTGGACATGATATGAACACATTTCTGAATAATAGGCTCATTTTCTTGTTACTATCTACAATCTCTGCAAATTGATGTTTGTGTGCAATTCTTTGCCCAGAGAAATGGAACATTTTGTTATTTTAAGAAGCGAGTTCTTAAAGAAAGGCAATCAACTTCTACTTCTCGTCATTTTCAATCTTGCAATTAGAAATAATTTAAGTTTTGACAGATTTGAAGGATATCTTGACTTTAAAGAATTGGAGAGACCCACTTCTTAAGAACTAGTTTTTCAAACCCACCTCCTAGATTTCTTAACTAAACCAAGGACAGATACACAAAACAGTTTTGAAATACAAGTTAAACAAGTTCAGATTTCAACCAAATGACCGATTTTCTTAGCTAGGAAGACCACCAGCTTGGGAAGAATTTGGTTCTTACATGTGAAGTTTTTATTTTAAATTGATTTTTTGAATTTTAATTATGATCGATTGAAGTTTAATTTATTAATTATTACTCATATTAAAACTAAAAATAAGTAAACTACGTGAAGTGGGATTTATTAATTGACATTAATAAGCGAGAGGTCAAAGGTCATATCATTTTTACGAAAATTAAAAATGAAAACAATGTAAATAATTTTTGTTTTTTGTAACTATTTAAAACAGAACATGAAAGAAAAATCAACAAATTTTTCAACTTCGCTTCGACTTTATCAGCAGTAAATGGTTAAGGGTGGAGCTCTGAGGAAAGAAGTACAAGAATATCTAGGGATTCATTTGCGAAGAACTGTAATGGAGCATAACAATGATTGTTTAGCTTATAGATGCATGGAAACAGGCAGAAAGAATAATATAAGAAAAGAAATGGCTCTTATCTTTTTCTCCCGTGAAAGATGGTGGTGATCTGTTCGATGATTCAACCAATGAGGTTGAAGATGCTGGACTCGTAGTTGGAGATGAATTCTCAGGAGCTGCAACGAGAGAATGTAGAAAAATCCACAGTTCAGTGTTCATGAATGGATCTTAAACTAAAGCACTATCCTCAAATTAGAAAAGAACTATTCATACAAAGCTCAGTTGCCTGGTCAAATTTTCTTAATTGAACAGTTTCTCAATTGGAAGTAAAAAATTGTAGAAGTTTAAATTAACAATAGAAAACAAAGTAGAGATACTTCGGACTTTAAAATATTTGCAGAAATTGTAGTTTAAAATAGGACCAGAATAGTTTAAAATATTTGCAGAAATTGTAGTTTAAAATCAGGATCTTGCTAGAAGGATTTCAAATCCAAAGAAAATTGAAATCGTGGAATGAGAAAATTAGGAGATGATTCTGGCTTGCTTACCTTGATCTGCAGACTGTTTATTTCCAGGGAAATTTGTGCTTCGCAGAGGAGGCAATGTTGAGTTGCCTGATACATCAACAATTAATAACTTTAAATTAAGAAAATATGCAAATCTATCTTCCTTTATTCACTTAAAGCGAAAGAAAAAAAGAACAAGAAAAAACGAAATCCCTCGCAATGAAGGTAAACGAAGATGGCATTTCCATTTCAATCATTCAATCTGACAAGTTTCTAGGTTCCTCGAAATAAGAAAAAAATTAACGAGAGAGAGAGTGTATGTCTTATAATAGGATAATTCTTGTAATCAATAGAATCGCTAAGAAAATTAAAATAGGCTTAAAATTCAAGAAATAGAGCCAGGTATTCATCTAAATTTCGAATGCAACCTTTGCAATAGGACTCCAGAGAATCGTTAGTGGCCGAAGTCGATCTATCAATCGGACAAACGGAAGACAGAGACAAAAGCTTAGCACCATTAAGCGGGAAACCAAGGATCTGAGGCTCCCGAAGAAGATAACAGAGGCAAATACCATAGCCAGAGTCCAAGGCAGAGGAAAAAGCGTCGCAGCACTTGGAAGGAACGGTATCTGACAGATTGTTGGGAGGTTCAGAGATAAACGGCAGGCACGGAGAGATCAACACCAGCTCCTCGCTGCAAGTAGGAACCGATGACGGAGGATGCAGCTGATCCGCCGCAGAATGGAGATGCGCCGGAAAGACGAGAAATAAGATAATCGATAGCCATATCCGGAGACGAGCAGAGAGTTGGTCTATGATGGCGGAACCCATGGTTAACAGTGTGGGAGTCGAATGGCTGTAATAGTTATACATTTGATGCTCGATGGCGGGAGAAATCTAAAATGAATTTACGAAATTATCCTTTATCTATACCCTCTTGTAATTTATATGACATCATTTATAAAAAGATATTTTATATTAATTGTAAAAGAAAATTTTAGAAATAATATTAAAAAATAAAAATAAAATTTATAATTAATTTCTAATGAAATATATAATTATTATTTAAAATTTAAATGATTAGGGAATTATTTTGTAGTAGATAGTTAATAAATTAGGTACAAAACATAGTAATTTTAATGTAAGGGTTGATAAATTAAGAGCAAGATTGTTGCCAATGGGCCTAAATAGGCTTATTGGTATTTTAGACCAGCCCAGTGTTCGATTACGATTAAAAATAATTAGAAATATTTTAACATATTTAAATACCTACGTTGAAAGGTATTGTTAAATAAAGAGTGCGGACCCTCAAGTGGATCCCATGTCTGAATTATTTTTTAAAAAAATTAGGTGTAATTAAACTTTAAATAATCATAAAAACAGACAAATTGTAGCACAATCGTTTGTTATGTTTTTCATTTAATAATTGATTAATTATTTAGTTTTATTTTTAATAAATATATGTGGGGTCCGCAATAGGAACATTGATTAATAATGGTCATCATGAGACGCTATATTCTCTTCTTTTTTTGAAATTACTATTATTACCCTACCATACAGTCCAAAGCTCCAATCTATTTTAGGGGTAATAAGGTCTTATTGAAGGGTTGTAATTAGGACAAGCAAACACTGACCGGATAGGTGCAGAAGGAAAGCGCCACTAGACGTCGGCTAGTTTATAATTAAGTAAATGGTGTAATACTTAATCTCTTTAATTATTCGTGCTAAATAATTATATTCATAATTATTACAATAATTACAATAATAATTATTTAATACATCAATAATTTTTTTTAATAAAATAAAAATAAATTTAGCATTATTATTATATAAATTAATAAAGTATCAACTGGCCACTTTTTTTATTGGTGATTTTTTTTAAAAATTATCTTTTATTTTGTTGAGATTCAAAATTGATAATTTTGGCTCTAATAATATGATAAATTTATAACAATTCAAAATTTATGAATTGATGAATAATTTAATCGTTTATATTTTTTTTTGACATAAATCAAAATCTATTTGCCCTGAAGAAAAACTTTAGTAGTTTATTTATCGATTTTAGACGTAAAAACCAAATGGGGGAGTCTATATTTAACTCAAATCATATTCAATCTAACTAAAATTATAATAAAATAGAAGTAACGCTAAGTTTAGTGCTAGTTAAATTAATGTATTAATTTAATAAATTATAAAAGAATTGTATTTATTATTTTAAGAGATTATAATAGTACATTAAACTTAGAATTATTAATCTCATATTCCATGCACACACGTCCTTAAATTCACCCGCATGCGCTCTCTCCTCTCTCTCTCTCTGTCTCTGCAACTACTGCGTGAATTTTCCACCATGAAAATGAAATAGACAGAGCTCAGTTGAAAAGAAATCCCACAACATAGAAAGACGAGATCAAAGAAAAGGGTAAACCTGATCATGATTGCCAGTGCCCGCTCTTGTTCTTTTTTCTCTCTCATTGTATGTTTTGTTTCTTTCACTGGGTTTATTTCACCTTTGTGGAACAGTTTGGATGGATGCTCTAGCTCTCATTTTTGCACTCCAAAACAAAAGGCTGACATAAAGCAATTCACAAAGGAAACTCTTCTTTCTGTTCGTCTGGTCCCTTCGAGATCTGACCCGTCAGTCTAGCTTTTGCATTTTCATGGCGGATTTAAGCCGCTTGAATTTGGATTTTTATGACGAACTTGCATGAATCAATAATGTATAAAGCTGCGAGTTCGGGTCCAAAAGAGTTGATCTTTTTTAATAGATTTTCTCATTTTGGCTGAATGCTGATAGGTTCTTTTTTCCCTGATGAACTGAGCTTCACGCCGGAATCAATGGCGTTTTCAGACGAAAAAGATAGTTTATGAGTGAGTGTCATAATTCTTAACTTTTTGCTTTCGAAAAATAAAAGATTCGACTGTTTTTGTCACTGATTTGACGAGTGTTTTTCTTGGCTTTTGCAGTGTATATTGTTTTTTGCTGAGAGAGTAGTGACAATCTAGGTCTCCAGCAAGCGAGCTCTAATGGCGGCAAATGGAACTTTACCTTCTCCATCTGAAAATTGCAGAAAACAGACCCCATCTTTATTCAGTTCTCCAAGGTTATTTACTGGTTTTACATCGAAACTATTCTTGGAAACTGAGACTGTTATGAGCCCAACTTCAACACTTGATAGTAAGCCGTTCTGCTGCTCGAGAAACCAATTTTCTCCCGAAACGAAACGCCGCTGGGATAAACTGGATTCTAAAATGGGACTCGGAATCGTCGAATCTCTCTCCGACGACGACGATGATAGTAAACTCCACAAACATGAAAACAAATTGGTGTTATTTGGATCTCAGATGAAGATTCGAATCCCTCCTTGTCCTCCTCCTTTGCTTTTTACGACCGAATCTCTAAATTTAACGGCCGGTCCCGGCGCTGAAACGAAAAAACACCATCTGGGTTTTCTCTCTCCGGTGAAGAAATCTGAATCTAAGTCTTCGAGTTCTGGATTGGAAACTCCGAATCCATCTCGGAGATTCTCTGGGTTTCTCTCTGCTTCGAAAATGGAGCTCTCAGAAGATTACTCGTGTGTAATTTCTCCCGGAGCTATCCCCCGAACCACCCATATCTTTGAAGATTGCATTATCGAGAATGGCCGTGGTGTTTGTTCACTTTCCCTGAAAGAAAATGAAAATTTCCCGGATAATTCGAAGAACTTATTTCCTTTCGCAAATTTTCTGAGCTTCTGTTTCAGTTGCAAGAAAAATCTCCGTCCAGGCACAGACATTTTCATGTACAAGTAAATCCAATCTCCATTTGTTCAATTCAAATTTTCTGCAGAAAAATTAAAGTTACTTGATTATTTACGAGACCATGTTTATTGCGTCATTTGCAGAGGTGAAATGGCTTTCTGCAGCCATGAATGCAGACATGAAGAAATAAAGGTGGAAGAAGGCTTGGAGTTGGACGAAAATCTGGAACAGTTTTGAGTTTGATTTGTAAAATCATCTTTCAACTTCAACAATTAGTTTTGTTAATTTGAGTCGAGTTCTTGAATTTTCTTGGATTTATTGTCTTTGTTTGCACATGTGATAAAAAGTAGTGATGATTCAGAAGAGTTTGGCGTTCTTGGCTTCGTATATAATATAATGATTAAATTTATGCTACTAATTACTTGCTAATGTCATCTCCCGAGAATGCATGTAATAATTAAAACACACGATAAATTCTAATTTAAATTTGAACATTTGTGATTATTAACGTACTAAACTTCATATTATTTTTTTTTTGTAAAAGGAAAATTTTCTTTTAAACTATCAACAATTTAAATATTACAATTAATTTAAGTTAATTCCAACATTTTAGCTCATTTTTTTTTATTTAATGAGGTGTTTAAATTAAAATTCTAGCTCATATTGCTCATTCTACTTAATCAACCTGCTGTCGGGCCTAAAATTCATTTCCTTGCTCCAGGCGAGCCTTTGACGGAATCCAATCTCAGTGGATGTTAGAAAGTTTTGTCAGGACTTCGACAAAAAATTAAAAAAAAAAATGAGAGAAGTTGTTTGGTCAAGATTTATCTTTATCAATCTTTACTATGGAATTTAAAAATCACTAGAGAATAAGTTAACAAATTGCATAATCAGATTAGAAATCGACAAAAAGTTGATCGACTGTGTTTAAAAAAATAGTTTAGTAATTAATCTGTATATGACTTTAAACATTAAAGATTAAATTATATTTTATTTTAAAATAAATTAGAGAAGATAAACATTATCTTTGTTAATATTAATATTTCCATTAATTATCATAATAATTATAATAGACGAGGTGTAAGTTTAAATATAAATAATTCCCACGAGCTATTATTGTTAAATTTAAAAAAAAAAATGTAATTTTAAAATCAAATTAAATTGACTGTTGAAATATACTAAGCCTTGACCAAGTCCCGCATCATGAGCCTATTTATTGGAAATTTGGACCGTCCCCTTGTTCCGATTGAACTGTGGCGCTAAGCTTTGGGTCTTGCTAGATTTCAAGATTGAGTCTGGTCCTGAACTTATTATTTTTTACTAAAAATAGTTTTAAGACTAGGGTAGATTAGACGAGTGAAGAGGATTAAATTAAGATGAAGATAAGATTAGACTATAATTTAATGAAGCAGCCACGAACTTCCATAAATTTTTTTTTTTTTTTTTTAGGTTAAAACTAAATTACCTTATAATATAAAATAAAATATAAATATATTATTTGTAATTATTTGAACTCAAGATATTAGCAATTAATTTCATGTTATCAGGGTTACATTTAAGAAATCTCGTGCGCTTAAGGTCAAGACACGTTACACTTGAAGGACAAGAAGTGGATTGTCATACGACGCTTTTGAATAAGCCACGTGTCAATTCAGAAGCGGTCATGTAAAAAATAATAGGGATATTTATGTCACTTAAAAAAATAGCATTAATTTTTGAAATAAATATAAAAAATCAAAAAAGAGAGATCTATTCCCGGATGAAGTGAGCTACTGATGTTATAATGGCAGCGCCTGTGTTTTCGCCAATCTCACTCGTACCATGTGAAGTTCCCGTTTTGTCCTTTTACTCCATCTCTCCCATTCTCTTTCGCATTCGCAGACCGATTACTCTCGTCGCCGGTGCTCGTAAACGGACTTCTCCCGGAGCACGTCAGGATTCATCTGAGTTTGACTCCTCGTTGACCGTTCCGATTCGCCGGCGGGATATGGAAGATGAGCCTTTCCTGGATTCCAGAAGTACGATTTCTTTTTTTGTCATTTCCGTTAATTTCTTTGCATTTTCCTTTTTGCGACAGTCTCTAAGAACTGTGTCAATTTTCAACCTTGTTGATTAAACACTGTGTTGAGAAAAAAATTTGGAGTCCGAGCTTTAAAAAGAAATCTCGAGGTTTTCTGTTTTGGTGAGCTGGAATTAGCTCGTGATTACTGGAATTCTTTCTTTTGTTAATTTAGTAATGTTTGTAAGTTGATTTGGATGTATATTTCGTATTTCTCAGAAGCTATGATGAAGAAATTTTGTTTGTCAGAATGCTCTGAGGAATGTGGAAATTTTGCTAGCTTTTATGTTATTTTGTCCATCATGACCGGATTTTGAAATTTGTTTGCTCCATTTTCATTATGTTTTTGCTGCTAATTCTTGGTTCAGGTGCGGGGAAAAGGGAAATGTTGATGACAGATGTGGAGGAAGAAAGGCCCTCTAAATCTAAAACTGCTTCCCATAAGAATAAATATCGTCTAAGCAACATCAAATTTTTTGGGGTTGATCTTTCCCCTGATAATGTTGCCGTTGCAATGGTATACTTTGTTCAAGGCGTTTTAGGCCTTGCAAGGCTTGCTGTCAGTTTTTATTTAAAAGATGATTTGCATCTGGATCCTGCTGAGGTATTGTATCTCGCTTCCATAATTCTATGAATGTTATTTTGAGTAATGATAGTAGGCTATGCTATGTTCTTTTCCATATGGTCTTGAATTTATTGTGAGTCAGTGAGTCTTCCTTGAACTGTTATTTGGTTTGATGCTCTTTACTGCAATCCTATATGATTATTAATATTTTGTTTTTGTTGTTTTTATGTCAAAATCTTACAAATTTTATGTGTTTGTTTAGACAGCTGTAATATCTGGTTTTTCTGCATTACCCTGGCTTATAAAACCTGTATATGGGTTTATTAGGTAGGAATTCACTCTCTCTCTCTCTCTGAAAAACTTTATTCTCATTGGTAATAACTGACGGGTCATTGCAGCGATTCTATTCCTCTCTTTGGTTATCGGAGAAGGTCATATCTGATTTTATCAGGATTTCTTGGGGCACTCTCATGGAGCTTGATGGCAACCATTGTGGATAGCAAATATGATGCTGCTTTGTGCATACTGCTTGGATCACTGTCTGTGGCTTTTTCAGATGTTGTAAGTGTCTTTTTCTTTTCATCTTCCTTCATTTGTAATGTAAATAGGTTACCATGTTATGTAAAGGCAGCGAATTAACTAGTTAAGATTGGTATCTAACTACATCGTTTGACAGGAAACTATGTATTTCTGAAGCATGTGGTTCTCTGTTGAAGGAATTGATTTGTTATAGTTGTGCAATTTCTTTATAAATGATTTCTGTCCAAAGGTTGCTTTACTATTATGAAGAGAGAGATACTCAATGTTTAGTAGTAAATAGGAGCTCGTATGCTGGAATCTATTTACTTATGATGTTCAAGAACAAAATGTCTAATTAAGTGCGACTACTCCAATCAAGCATGTGATTTGGAACTGGTGTGGATTTGGGCTTTTCTCTTGCATGAAGATTGAATATCTGAAGTCAGGTCTTCTTGATCCAAATAATGACTACATTTAAATATTTGCATTTAAATGACTTAAGTAAGTATGCTTCTTTGTGCATATTATGTGGTACAGCTATGTCAATTAAAATAAAACATGGTTATTAATAGAGGAAGAGAGGGATAAATGAGACTTATTGTAGCATAGAATATGACTACTAGAATATATATATATTTCTATTTCAGTAGGGTGCATGCCTGTAGATGCATTAATTATGTATCCTTAAAAAGTATTTTGATTTAACTCTACTGAATCTTGCTGCAGGTAGTAGATTCCATGGTGGTAGAGAGGGCTCGTGGTGAATCACAAAGCTTATCAGGATCTCTCCAATCTTTATGTTGGGGCTCATCAGCCTTTGGTGGGATAGTGAGTTCATACTTTAGTGGGTCCTTGGTGGAAACTTATGGTGTAAGGTACACGAGATTATTGGGTGTCCATGTAAGTTTTCATGGTAATCATCGTGAAATGTGTAGTTATGTGAACATGATTTTGAATTTTGCAGGTTTGTTTTCGGAGTCACGTCTTTATTGCCGCTGTTGACATCTGCAGTTGCTGTTCTTGTAAAGGAACAGCCTGTGGTTAGTTCAGCAAGTGGGCTGAATCTATCTTCAACCAGGATTAGTTTTCTTGAAAGTTCCAAAAAACATGTCATTGAGTTGTGGGGTGCTGTTAGGCAGCCAAATGTGTTTCTTCCCACATTATTCATTTTCTTGTGGCAGGCAACACCTCAGTCAGACTCGGCCATGTTTTTCTTCACGTATGTCCAAGCTGTATTTGTTGTCATTATCTCTATTTTCTGGTTCACTTTCCCTTTTTATTTTTCTTTTGTCATCCTCTAATGTAGTTCTGACACATTTCTTAACTTGTTCTCAGCACCAATAAACTTGGATTCACACCAGAATTTCTTGGACGGGTGAAGCTTGTTACTTCAGTGGCTTCCCTGATTGGTGTTGGCATTTATAATGGGTTTCTTAAGAATGTTCCATTAAGGAAAATTTTTCTTATTACGACAATTATTGGTGCAGCCCTCGGGATGACTCAGGTTTGTAATATTGAATTTAAGATAGCTATATGCATGGTGGAAGCAGACAAAAACCACTTACTCTTTCTAATTTTCACATGATACTTTACATACATTTTTTGGGGTAATTTATTAATTCTTGG
>CM039521.1:22034283-22105077 GCA_022433055.1 Begonia peltatifolia
TTACCTGATCATCTAGAACTATAGTGGTTTTTGGAGATTTAGGATGAAATTAAGAGAACAATGAAGAATATGTTTGGAGGGGAAGTGAGAAGTATGAAGGAAATGAATGTTATAAACCACAGAAAATCAGAAAATAGTGAAAGCTGAGAAATTCTTCAGTTCGAATGCTTGGTCAAAATTCAATCGGTCTGGATTCCGAAATAATGGTGGCTTTTGGGGAAATAATTTTCTTGTTGAAACTAGTTTTCTAGGAAGTCTCATATTTCAGCGCATTATTCAATTGTGCCATTAGTGCTGCTGCTGCTCTTTTGTGGACTTCCTAATTTTGCCAAAGAAATTGAAGTTTGAGATGTGTAAAACTCTCCCATTACAGGGATGATTTATGCATTATTGCCTTTTTACAGGATACGTGGTGATATTATTCATCTTATCTCAGGTCTTCCTTGTTACTGGATTGAATCGGGAGTTTGGTATAAGTGATGAGTGGTTTGCTGTTGGTGATTCGTTGATTCTCACTGTTCTTGGTCAGGTAATATGTTTTTTATATTTCTTATTTCATGTTGCCAATCAACCTGAACCCTTCGCGTTTCTTTTTGTTCGAGAGAAAAAAAATGAAATGTTCATTGAAAGAACAGCACATTCCGTATTTGAGTTCTAGTTTTTTACATAGGTGGTTGTGAGAAGCAGTTAGTTCATTGTTTTTCTTAACGATCAAAAACAGGGTTGAATCTTCACAAATCATCAACCAAATTTGCACTATTTACTATTTCATATCCTTATATTTTGTTTTCTTACTTTCTTAACCCAGATCAAGGATTTTGTGGCAATGTTCTTAATACTTATAAATACTCAAATGAATACCTACGTACTCCTTAGACTTCCTAGAAACAGTAAAAATTTTGATGTTTGAAATAGAATATGAAGTTCATACAATGACAATGGTAAGCTTCTTACTGTGTTCAGCTTCTTTCCTAATTTGAAGATAGAATTTTTTATCAGCGGAATGGATTTCCCTTCCTATAAGCAGAATACATTTATGTTCTAGTCTGTAATTGGAAATTCAAAGGCAGAAGTTTCCTAAGAATGTTAGTTATCTCAATTCTTGTTGAGTTAAAATAATGAATAGTTAATTTGGAGTAATCGTAGTATGGGAAAGAGTAGAATTCTGTACTTCCATACACATGATCGTTTATGCATCTTGAGAATATGTTTACAGGCTGTAAGAAGTCTCTGCAAGCACATATGATTTGCTTTAAATTAGGCTATCTCCTCCTTTTGATTCTGGTTAATTCTACTAGCCAAACCAGTGTAATGCTAATGAATAATATAATTGTAGGCTTCTTTCATGCCGGTTCTTGTGCTGGCAGCAAGACTCTGTCCAGAGGGAATGGAAGCTACCTTGTTTGCAACTCTCATGTCGATATGTAATGGGGGAAGTGTTCTTGGGGGTCTGATAGGAGCTGGATTGACCCAAATTTTCGGTGTAACCAGAGACAGTTTTGATAACTTGGCCTCTCTAATAATCATCTGCAATCTCAGCTCATTATTGCCTTTGCCACTTCTTGGCCTACTTCCGCATGAAAATTCTGAGGTCAGCATGAAGGAGAGCGAAGATGTTGAGATGAAGTCCAACTGAGTTTTTGGTTTTTGCCTCGGCCGTTTTCTCATTGATTGCAGGTGCATCTCACCATTCCGATTCCATTTATCTTCTGACAATAAGGTTGTGTTTACTTCGAGTAGCTTCATCTTCCACACAAAAGATTAAGAGAGATAGATCTTGTAAATATATTACATGAGTCTATTTCGTGAACGTTCTTAAAAACACACTGTAATCTGTAATTTTTTCAAGCAATATCATAATCTAACAAGATAGTTAATAGTTAATGTGAGATATTTTCAATCAATATTCATTATAAGGCTCACTAATGTTGGGATTTGAACTTGGGGCCCCAACCCTTCTAGAGCTAGTTTTCTTTGCATGATTACCATTTCTAATGGAAAGTATGGTCTATAGAAGTTTCGATTTGAAGCCTTAAAATATTAATGATTCTCTACCTTCTTAGAGGAACTATAAGGATACAAATCAATCAACGTGGAACTCATTTTGGTCTATTCATCAACTTTGGCAATATTTTTGAAAGCTTGCTTAATTTTATGCTTCTGATTTTTAACATCCTCTGATCTTACTGATTGATTGTAATAGCAAATCTCAGATAATGGGTTTTATTGACTACGTAGATCCATGCATGAGTATTCCTAGGTTGATGCTTTAATAGACCAATTTTTAGTTGTCTTGATAATGTTACAATAAATGGTTACGGAAAATTTTGAATTTTATATTGTTTTATCTGCTAATAAAGTCTTGTGGTGTCTTTTAGAACTTGGTCATAATGGGCATAGAAATTTCAACTTGGAAAACCATATGAAGCTTCTGGATACTTGAAGTTATTCCAGTCCTAAGAACTAAGAGTAGCTGAACCTATAGGCTTGGAGATTGATTGATTGATTGATTGATTGATTGATTGATTAACTTTCATTGTACTGTTTGAATAGATAAACAAAGACTCATAAGATGATAATGCATGTATGTTAATTTATTACGTGTATAAAAAATTGTGAATGATTAGATGACGATGCATGAACAAATTATGTGTCTATATATTCTACAGTCTATTTTGTGTGTCTGGGGTGGTTGAATGATCTCATTTGATGTTGCTTTAATTAGTTTGTAATCAATAATTCAATGATTATGTCTCATGTAATTGTATACTTGGCGATTTATTAGTATCATATTATGTAAGAAGTTAGCATCCTAAAAAGTTTTAATGGTGGAGAGGTTGGTAGTTGAAATAGATGTTTTGGTTTGCTGATGATTGAGGTTTGTTGTCCAAGACAAAGGTTTGGTAATTTCACGACCATTTGATATTATTACCTCTGATCTTTTTAGCAATCCTGACTGGGTTGAGCAAAACCGGTTTGTAATCGTGGTTCAAACTAGAACCGTAAGTTTGATTCTTCTTTAGTATAGTTCTTTCACCTTTATGACCTGTAAGTGTAATTGGTTCTTAATATAGAAGAATTGTCTTCTACTGTTCTATTCTCGATTTGGGATGCAAAAGACTATTAGAATTAAGTTGTCCTTTTGATTTGGTTCATTATCTTGGTGGTTTCGATTCCAGTCGCAGATCGAAAATTTAGGACTTATTGACTTTGATGTGGCAAAATAAGTAATCAAATCTAAACATTCATATGTTTTCTTGTGTGTTCATAGAGATGTTAAACGAGCGAGTCGAGCCGAGCCGAGCCGAGCCGAGTCGAGCCGAGCCGAGCCGAGCCGAGCTGAGAAAAACCCGGCTCACCGAGCCTAACGAGCCTGCCAAGCTTAACGAGCCGAGCCTTAAAAAATTTCTGAGTCGTTGGCTTGCGAGCCGCGAGCCTAACGAGTCGAGCCGAACCGCTCAACGAGCGTAACGAGCCGTTGCGTTGCTGAGCGGTCTGATTCTCAGCAACGGTCATGAACGTTACTCAGAATTTCAGCTTCTCATCAACGGTCATCATCGTTCTTTGACACTTTAGTGTGAGAGAAGAAAAAAAATCGAGGGAAAAAAGATTGCTAAACTGAGGGGCAGAAAGTCGACCGAACTGCTGAAAAGAGTACAGTCGACGGAAATAGTTCAGCAATCTGGGCAATCACCCAGCGACGATGGGCGATTTATCGCCTAGCGCTCGGATGATCGATCGTCTAGTGATCAGAGAGATGGACGATCTATCGCCCAGCTCTCTCGACCCCGACGACGATCAAAGATGCTCGAGGGCCCGAGCTTTTGGACGCTGCGCTTCCATCAGAAACATCAAAAAGCTCGCCCAGCTTTGCCCATCGTCGCAGGGCAATGATCACTCAACGCTTGAACGATCTATTGCCCAGCTATCCCAACCCCGACGACGATCAAAGATGTTTGAGGGTCCGAGCTTCTGGATGTTGCGCTTCCATCGGAGACGTCGGAAATCTGGCTCAGGTTCGCCCATCGTCAGAAAGCTCAGTGCTGAGCTAGGCATAACCGAGCCTGCTCGTGAGGCTCATCAGGCTCGCGAGCACGGATTGTCAAGCTCGACTCGACTCGTCTGAGTGGCTTGAGTCAAACTCGCTCGCTACAGTAACGAGCCTCAATATCAATATATCACACATTTCTAAAAGATACCGACACCTCAAGTTTAGTGTGATAAATTGTGACAACAAATGAGAAAGAAATTAGAAGACAAGGAAAATCTTGTTATGGGCCACATTTTATTTTTCTTCATAATTAATGTAAATTGGCAACTCATGTAAACACTGTATACCCCACCATTTATGACTTCTTTTGTACATTTTTTTATTGTTTTATTATACATTTGATTCCTTTGAAAAATATCTTTAAAAAAAAATACAATAATTTAATTATTATTATTTTAAAGAATTTAGCTATGCTTTGTTCGAATGTTGCACGCTTGTGAATAATAAAAGACAATCGAAATCTTAATTGAAAATCTGAAATTCATTTTGTGATTCTAAATCCAATAACAATTAGATTTAGAAAACATATATTCCTTCATTAGCTTTAATAATTGTAGATCTGAAATTTATGCACACAATGATGAATAATAAAATATCGATTCTCTTGACTTTGACGATAATATAATTCATTAATAGCGAAGAAATCCTCAATAGGCCAAAGAGAAGACGAAAAATTGTTACGGCACTGTAAATTTTTAGTTCATAAGAGAGTTACAATGTTATATTTTGTCGACAACTTAAATCAACCTGGATTGAATATCTTATGAGTAATGTTGCATTTATCTTTTATTCTTATTTTCTAAATCTTGCTTATCTCTTGTCATAATAATAATAAATTATACAATTAACGTGATAATTTATAAATAATTAAAATAAATCACTAATTAATAATTTGTTAGAAAAATAACGAAATATGGCGGGAACGATGACAATAATACCACCGCAAGCGATACGAGAAACGATAGTAAATGCGATCTGAAAAATACCAGGAATATTTTTCTATTCTGTAAAAGTATAACAGCCAAAAAGTAAAAGAAATAATAGCGAAAATAAACACCGAAGATTTTATGTGAAAACTGAAATCGAAAAAAAATCACTATCTACCATTCTTAGAACTCACAATGTGCACAAAAACACCACACTTATTTTTTTCTTACATTTTTTCTTTTCTCTCCTTCCAAAGAATTTTCATTATTTCTCCCCCTATTCTCAGAGAAGAAATTCTCTCTTCTCTTTAGATCCTTAAAAATCTACATTTTTCAGGATGCAATGATCACATGCTTGAAGTCAATTATTTATAGAGATTTCAAGCGGACAATTTCCGTTAAAAGAAGTAGGCACCTCAATCGGTGGGTCACTCATCATATTGGAAGGATCTCATAAACTCTCTCTCTCCTGACTTATGAGGAGATATCTCCAGTTCTGCTGAAAAATAAGTAAGCTGCTCATCTGTTCTGTTCCATTTCTTATCTTCAATATTTGTCAGCCTATCGCTGATGGCCATAACACGACCATCTCAATTTCCACAAAGAGAAATTATTTCCGTTAAATTTGTTTAATTTCAATCTTTTTCCCCATAGCACCTTGCTTTGATACCACTTGTTGGAAAAAATAACGAAATCTGGCAGGAACAATAACAACAGTACCACTGCAAGCGGTATAAAAAACGATAACATATGCAATCCGAAAAATATCATGAATATTTTCCCACACCGTAAGATTATAAATGCTAAGAAGTAAAAGAAATAATAGTGTAAATAAACACCGAAGATTTTGCGTGCAAACCCAAATTAAAAAAAAATTACGAGGACAGAGTCCAGAAGATATTACTGTAAAAAATAGGATTTTACAATATTTTTCTAGAAACCGAATATTCTAGAAAATATTTACTAATAGAAATTTAACACTCTTAGAACTCACAATGTGTACAAAAGCACCACATTTATTTTTTTCTCACACTCTTTTTTTTTTCTCCCTCCAAAAAATTCTCACTATTTCTCTCCCTCTTCTCAAAGAAGAAACTATCTCTTCTCTTCATATCTTTGAGAATCTGCATTTTTCATGATGCAATGATCATATGCTTGAAGCCAATTATTTATAGAGGCTTCAAGCGAATAATTTTCGCTAAAAGAGGTAGGCACCTCAATTGAAGACCTTCCTCATTTAATGAGGAAGCTGTGTTACTACGATACATAATAAAAACTTCTTTTTCTTCAGCATTTTATTAATAGGTGGGTCCCTCATCATATTAGAAGGACGCCACACAATTGTCATATTAAGAATTAAAAGACAAGAAAGAAGAGTAAACGTAACATGACTCGTACATTATTCCGTTACATCTAATAACTAAATCATTAAGGCATATTGCTCACGTAATAGAATTAGCTCATTAAAGGAATAATGCTTTTATCGGGACGTTTGAAATATAATATTTTACATGATAACAAGGTTGTCAATTGAATTTTTGGTGTCCAAATGTAGCCAAAAAAGTTGTTTGAATTATTGGTTGAAACTAGCCAAAGCTGGTAATTTCTTTGTCACATTCAACTCCCCAAGACTTTAAATCCATTGGGAATCTCTTCAACACAAGATAATGTCACGTTATATAGCTTCATTTTTACGTGATGATCCTCAAATTATTGTAATTATATTATGGTGTTTGAAATGATTAAGAAAGCTTATTAGTCATTTGAGTTATTGTCGGTCAATAATCAATTATCGAAGATAAATTCTAGGTGAATTTGAAGTAAGTGACATGTCACAAAGAGTCGTGCAATCACATATCTAAGTAGATTTACCTCTCCAAAGATAAAGACTCGTGAATAAATTTGCAAAAATGTCGATTCAGAGCAGATAATATTTTATGGCAAAATTCTACGGTATAACTTTGTTACTTGTTGAGACAGAAGACTTCAACTTTTGATTAAACAAGTTCAATTATATCAACATGTTTATTAAATAGTCTTTATTAACTTTGAGTTAATTTTAAAATATAATAAACGACGTAAATATTATGATACCATGCTCATAAATTGATATTAATGCGCAAATATGGAAGAATCTCATGTACTATTTGAATAATTGAGCTTAGGTAGTGACATTGAGTTATGCCAAATAAAGTAATTTGGGTGTGGTGAATTATTTGAGTCAAGAAAGATTGAAATAGAGGAAGAGATTTGATTAAAGAATAAATAATATTTATTAGTATTTAATTAGGTGAGTTTGGTTGGAATAATTCTCCATTCTTCTCCAAAAAAAAAAAAATAATAATAATAATTTATTTTTATATTATTAATGAGGACAGCAATTTGCATTGTCAAAGGGGTGGGAAATGGGGCCGCCTTTTAAGTCCACCTCCATCACTCTGTTTCATCTTCCATTGGAGAACATGGAGCAAATTATTGCTGATTTTCCCCAATCTGATCTCTCTCTCTCTCTCTCTCTCTCTATCTTTCTCTCTCTAACCATATAAATCCTCATATATGTAGGCATCATTTCAACCAAATCCCACCAGAAAAAAAACCCAGAAACTTCTCCTTCTCCATCTGCAACACCCACTAAAAAAATGGAGATTGAAGTCGTCAAATGCGAGTGTTGTGGGCTGAAAGAGGACTGCACCCAAGACTACATCTCCGAAATCAAAGCTAAATTCAACGGAAAATGGCTCTGCGGGCTCTGCTCCGAGGCTGTAAGAGACGAAATTTACAGAAGCCAGAAACTGCCGTCGTCCGAGGTTGAAGAAGCAGTCAAAGCCCACATGTCGTTCTGCCGAAAATTCAAGTCGAACCCTGCCGTTCGCGTGGCGGAAGGAATGAGGCAGATTTTGAGAAGAAGATCTAGCGACTTGTCGTCTTCCTCTCCTCTGTCTTCTTCAAAGAAGTTCGCTAGATCTGCCTCCTCTTCTCAGGTTGGCGACGAGTCGTCTTTTCCTCTCTATTGACAATTTGACAAATGAGAGAAGGGTACGTCAACTTCCACTTTGGAGCTTGGAATAAAAAATTAAAAAAAAAAAATCATCTTTTGTATATAAAATAAAGCATTATTAATCTAATTTCCCAACCTGACTAAACTATAATTAGTGTCTAATTTTGATTATTAAAGTAATTAATGAGTGAAAGGTAAAACTAAGATTATAATATAGAATTAAATATTATTTATAATAGGATATAATGGTATATAGGTATAAATTCCACAATGTTTGTCCAAAGAATGACCAGTACTTCAATCAACTTGATTACTTTTATATTACACTTATTGTTAGTTGTTACACAATAGACAATTTATAGTTTAATTATCTATTATTTTCAAACAATGGACTATATTAAATAATAATATTAATATATTATATTTTCTTAATAATGGGTTGATCTTAGAGATTTTTAATAACTCGGGTTGATATAAGTTCGAATGGAGTAGCCGACTTCTCAACGTGCTATAAAACTACCATATTTCTTTTTCTCTCCATTTGAGGTCTACCCTAATGTTGGTTGATGCGAGGCAAGTAGCCAATTCGTTTTAACTCGTGCACTACTTCGTTTAACTTCTTATGGATTTTAATAGACTTATAAAGACTTCTATGAGCCAATAGAAAATCGGGTATCACATCGTCAAATTCGATTCTCCTTTGCTCATTCTCTTTAGAAATACGCTTTAGATATGTAAATCTCGTCATTGTGGCTCCATCGCAATTTGGCTCAAGTTTAAGACTTGTCTGGTCGTAAATTCTCCCAATTAAATTGCTCTATGACACCCGAAAAGTAGTCATTAACAATTCCTAAATTGTAACACCGAGGAAGAAAACAACAATGTTTCTATCACCTCGAGAGTTTCTTTTACATGTTTTCACACAACCAAACAGGTTGGTCTTATAAATTTTTATTGGACGATACTAAATTTATCTTCTAAGTTTAATTCATAATATGATGTTTACGTGTCGTTCATTACTTTATATAATGATTAAAATAAAATATTAATTATATAAATTAATAAGTGTCCAATTTTATTTAACAAAGGAGTCTAATGTCATCACATGCTTGCATTGATCAGCCTCGGTCCAACATTTTTATGCATCATTTTCTAAGATACACTCTTGCTCCTCACAAACTTCAAAACTTGGCGTATCACGGTAGATAAGGCTCTTAAATCGGTTTTCATTGACATAAATATGGATCCATGTAGAACGCCGTAGTTTTCAACTTCGCATGTAAACAACTTTGGAGCTTTTGATCGGTACAACTATGATTATATTCGTGTTATTTATTCATTGATCACTAATACTATTTTAAATAATTATTGAATAAATTTAGAAAGAAAATAATATATTTAAATTAAATTTGTTTGATTTTATTTATTTACTTTGACTTGCCACACTTTTTATCTGTTTGGCGATTCCATTCCTCCCAACTCCCAAAGCCACTCTGCTTTGTCTGAGAAAAGGAGATTTCACTGCAACCTCTGTTTTTGATTCTGTCTTTGTTCCCAAACCATTTTCCAATCTTCCAAAATTTAAAGAAATTTACCTTTTTCCCGACTCTATCAGACATCACCAATGGAGAATTATTGCCATTTTCGTTTTTCTAGAGTTTGAAGCACATCCACAAACCAATTTCCTTTACGATTCTCTATTTTCCTCCCAATTTCAGCTTCTTGATCGAGTTTTTCCACTAGGGTCTCTCTTGTTCCGTTACTAAACTCGAGGCAGCCATTAAAAAGAAGTAGAAGCTCTGTTTTCTATATACCACCACTATGAAGGTTCATCCGATGCCTACTGGAGATAATATCATCTTTCATTTCAACCCTAATCGCATAAATCCTCTAACCGAAGCTCGGACTCTTGTGGGTCTAGCTCAGAAGAAACTCAAAAGGCTTCCTCATGTGTTTAGCCGCGTTTTGGAGCTGCCTTTTCGGTCTGACGCCGACGTATCAGTCGAAGAGGGTCCAGATTGTTTCCGATTCGTTGCGGAAACAGATGGAATCGGCGACGAAGTAAGGGCCCATACTATTGAAATTCATCCTGGAGTGATGAAGATTGTGGTTAGAGATAGTGGATCGCTGGAATTGACGTTGGATGAACTCGAACTCGACATGTGGAGGTTTCGGCTTCCGGAGAGGACGAGACCCGAGCTTGCAAGCGCTGTTTTCGTCGACGGAGAGCTTATTGTGACGGTCCCCAAGGCGGAAGAGTTGGAGGATTCAGGCGACGGAGACGTTTGGGGGGATGAAACTGGAAGCTTGGGAGGAGGTATGGGTGGTCGATTGGTACTTGTACAGTAAATAAATTAAGTCATTTTCTTCCTGAAAAATTGTTATTGGCCAGTGATAAATTGGATTTTGAAGTGCTTTAGCTTCATTTAAGCTTGACGTACATTCAAGTCTTTGTTAGAGCTAGTTTCTTGTTCTAGAAGTGTTGTTTTGATCGAATGATGATCAGTTGTTGGCAACTTGAAACTTCTATCCACTTGTTCTTCATTTTTCTTGCCTGATATTAAGGTTTTGATGTTACAGTTCTGGATTTAAGGTTGAATTTGAAGCTAGTTTCTTGATTTCATGTTTCCTTTTTTTCTGAATCAGAAGGCTTCTTTTGATTTAATGATGATCAGTTGTTGGTTTATATACTTGATTCTCAAATTTAAGCTTGGCAGCTTCCTGTAATTATTGATGCATAATCTTGCTCAATGATGCTCTTTGTTAGTTACTATGCCAATTATTTGAGTATTGATGACCTTTTAAAACTCTAATCAAACTCAAAGATTCAATTAAAAGTTGCATATTCTATGTATTGTTTGCGTGCCCTTTTGCAGACTGTAAATTTTGAGTACAAATTCATGAATTTGTGGCTGGGAGATGTGGATATTGGTTGGGAATGATATTTAGGAGCTAATTATAATTAGGTCATGTTTGTGTTATGTTTTTAGAAAGTTTGTCTTGGAAAAAAAGAAAAAGAAGAGAAACTCTTCCTTTTTTAGTTAGATTTTCTGGGTGTGTGGTTTCATTGCATCTTGTTCTTTCTCTCTCTAGAAAGGTAAAACTTCCATTCCAAACTGAAATGCTTATCCTCCTCCATTGAAGAACTCCACGACCAAGACCTCTCTCCTCTTTCTTCTTCTTCTTCTTCCACCGCAGCAGTTGCAGTCTCCGGAAGATCCACCGACCACTCCACCTTGTATGACACCCTTTCCTTCTCTTAACAAACTCTCCCTGACTTCTCCTGTGTCGACTTGTCAGACTCCCTTGCCGGAAGCATAAAAATAGCAAAATTCAGGATTTCCAAAGCTCCTTTAAGAAATGACTGATTCCCAGAAAATATTCGGACTTTGGGAATAGAATCGAATCGATTGGTCTCACTTGCATGATCTTACCCTCTATTATCTTCTAATCACTCTTGCACCCACCCACAAGATTTGAGTTTTACTGATCATTTGGTACCGTGGATGGATCAAAGACTTTCTTCTGTCTTCTTCAACTGAGATGGACTTTTAACAATGACAATTAGAGTGGAGTCAACCCGCATCATCTCATAAGATAGGATTAAAATGTAAAATCAAATCATAAATGCCAGACTACTCTTTCTTCTTGGAGCACACAATCTACCTTTTTTATGGACGATTCTTTTTAAAATGATCGACTATTCTGCCATCGGAAAGCAACTTTAGCTAAGATTGCCTCTTTCGAAGGCACCAATATCAGCCGGTTGATTGTCCAAAAATCAGTTTTACATTTATTTTTCTTCTTTTTTGTTTATACCAAATCAAAATCAGTGTAAAATTGATGAGCTAATTTAGCCAGCGGAAGACAATAGGTATTGTACTCTCTAACTTTTGAATTAATTGTAAACAAATTGATGGACAAGTTGAAAAAATAAATGGAAGTATGATCCACAATAATCAACGTGACAAATAGCCCTGTGATCCACCATTAATCAACGTGACAAATAGCCCTGTGAAACCAAGAACTAGAAGAACATATAAAGTTTGTACAATTCACATCATTTGAAAAAAGATAGTGATTCATAAGATTTTGTCCGTAACCAATACAAAATACATCCGATGAAACTTAAAAATAAAGCCATGCTAACTTAAGCATATCGCAATCGATATACTGTCTATAGATTTAGCTGCATAAACTAGCATAGTATATTTTGGCAAAAAGGGTATGAAAACTAAACTTGGAAAACAAAAAAGGAGAATACATTTGTTGAAACATTCAACAAAACAATTTGGTCATTGACAACAAATGATTATAACAATATTAACCACTTATAAAAAGCAAGTAGCAGTTTCCACGAACGGGATAACTTAATCATCATGAAATCTATCCCTATACTCAATCAATAGATTCATGAAATGCGAAGGTGAAACAGATTTTAGCCAGGATTGCGGCAATCATAAAATCCCAACCAGAAAGAAGTGGATTTTATTGAGATAATATAATTGAAAACAAAACTTGTAATAGAAAGTCATGACATCCAATAAAGATAGAACAGTAGTTTCAGCGCTTTTTCGAGACTCCAACAGTTTTTCCTCGGCGGCCTGTTGTCTTCGTGTGTTGTCCGCGCACTCGAAGACCCCAATAGTGTCGCAAACCTCGGTGGTTTCTGGACATTGACATTAAATAAATTGATCATATATAAAAGCTCTATCATCAGTTATGGAACTTACAAGACATAACTAGAATATATACGACATAACTAGAACATATACGATTATTATCCAAAAATTGTATTAATATGAAAACCGATGAGATAAACTTGCTAAAAGGAGTCCAATTATGATTCAAGCTTAAAATTGTAATAATACCAGAAAATGATGAGATTATCAACTCATATGCAGGATAACAGTATCAAACTTCAAATATCGAGTAATAGAAACTGATATAAAATTGACAGCATTGAATATAAGGCCAGAAAACACCTACCTAATCTTCTTTAAACGCTCAAGATCATCACGAAGTTTCATGTCCAATGCGTTGGAGACAACCTGAGAATACTTGCCATCTTTGTAATCCTTTTGTCTATTTAGAAACCAGTCAGGAATCTTGAATTGGCGAGGATTCGCCACAATCACCATCAAGTTCTCAAGCTCGGCTGCAGAAAGTTCACCAGCTCTGTAGATGCCCCATAAAAATCAGATGTATCAAATGAAGGGTATAAAAAAAAAATCCATCAAATACTTCCACAATCATTTGATGGATTTACATGATAATATGAAAAAATGTAAGCCGCAAGAAATCTCATTAACTTCCCCATAAAAACTTGAGATCGCAGTCTCAAATCTAAGACTTCAAAACAACATGACAAAAGACTGATGGAGCAACCTTCTGCGCTTATTTCGTCATTAAAAGTTAAACCATTTATCTTCAATAACAATCTAAGAAGCGGCGCATCATCATCATCAAAGTTAACAACAAATACCGAATCCTTGATCCAAAACTGAAATAAAAGATAAAAGCCGATGCAGTTTAAACGTTCAAGGAATAAAAATTAATTGGAAAACATACCTTTTATTCATATCAACATCGGCTTTCTTGCAGACAATGTTGGCCAGACGGCGGCCGATACCTTTGATGGAGGTGAGAGCAAACATTATCTTTTGCTTTCCATCAACATTTGTGTTCAGCACACGAAGAATGTGCTGAAAATCTTCGTTTGCAACCAGAGACTGCCACAAAACAAAATTGACCAAAGAAATCATCAGAAAGACGATGATCAAACACAGAATCGAAACTGAAACGAGTAAAAAGGAGGAAAAGAAATTAAAACTCACCATGATACAAGCCTCGCTTCTTCTTCCGCTCGCACGTTCTAGATTCTGTCCCCGAGTGCCTCCCAGAAGGCGAAGTGAAGAACTGTTGATAGACTAGAGAAAATCTAAAACCCTAGCTCGAGCAATTATTTAGTATTTACTCCAGTCTCCCTCTGTGAAGCTAATCAAAAGAACATTACGTAATTACCATAATACCCCTTGCAATTTAATTTTTATTCTTCACCCTCAATATTTTGTCGTGAACAAATTAAACCGCATCCAAATAACACTCAATTGATTTAAAGTCGCGCTCCCAATCGTTGATATCGGTAAATACTTTAAGTCGAGTCATATTTTCAACTTATGGCTGTAAATTACCTAGGACTCGAGTAACAAAGAGAAAATGTGTATGATCAAGATATCCAACAACATTTTAAAACTCTAAAAGTCATATCGGAGCAATGGCCGAAGATGGGTCGTATGGTCAAGACGAAGGAGATGAGACTCGAATAGTAGTGCCAACGGGGTTAATTGAAATGAGCAAGAGAGGTAGGATTTCTAAATTAAATTGATTAAACACTTGGCTCAATTCCATCAATCTTCAAAACGTATCGGTTTATGTGTTTGCTTTCACAAATCTAGGAAGAGAAATGACATTATAATTTTTCTCTGAAAAATTATAATTTTTAGAGGGTCGATTGCCATTTTAGTTCTAAAAATAAGGAAATTAAATAGGATTAATTCAAGTTAAAAAAAAAAAAAGGAGAAAATTTATAGAAATATCAAAATATTATATATTTGATACATTTATTGTAAAAGACAGATCATATCTTGGCTTAAACATTCATCTCCATGAGAACCCTTGATCTCAAGCAGCATTTTAAGAATTGTCTGATCCTAAGAATACATATAACTTGTCCAACTGCCATAAATGCGGTGTATAAGCGAATGAGTACCTCATCAAGGCTTAATATGTCTGGCAAAGTGCTTTCTGTTGTCATGAACGGGAAAGAACGCCTTTTGAGCTGCAGAAATCAAGTTTAAATAGATAATTGAAAGAAGGTGAGCAAAAGATTTGCGTCTCGGAAAATTGTTGGGGAAATTCAAGTCTGAATTACATACCTCGGCACAGTTCCAAGCCGACGGGGGTCATACTCTGTTGCTTGTCTAAGAGCTCTTGCAAATGCTTTAAAGGTTGCTTCAATTATATGATGAGAATTTCTTCCAGAGAGCTTCAAATGAAGGAAAGAAAACACTGAGAATATATACTCTAGTCTTTATTCATGCAAGACTCTTCAAAAATATAAACTCTCTCTCTCTCTCTCATCGCTATCTCTTTCCAAATCGAAAAAACCAATTGAAAAGATTATAGCATAAGGTATTTAGTAGTATATAAGCACAAACAAAGTCATCTAATTGAAATTACTTCTTGGGTTCCTAGATGAGAAGATTTGGATTCTTCATCAAGAGAAATTTGGTCTATCTTACCTGCCGAATGTGAAGTGTCATCCCAGAGGTATTCACTAAAGACTGGAAAAAATGTTCCACTAACTACAAAAAAGTGACAAGATATTTGAGTGAGAAACTGTAATTCATTCAAAAAAATTCAATGAATCAACATCTCAATCTCAAATATAATCAACCATATATCATATAATAAAAATTAAAGCGAAATTATAAAATAGCCCTGACGTTCAAGAGTTATACTAACTATTTCTTTAGAATATTTTTTTCAAAATTACCAATGTCCTTCAATCTTACGATCTAATAACATTTTGAGAATACTAACAGATATAATTAAAATTTATTTAGAAATCTTAAAAAACAACTAAATAATATTTCTTCATTTTAAGTTTTTATCTTCGTAAGTTTAATTCGTTGGAACTCTATCATAATTTTTCAAAGATACAATGGAAATGGAAGATTATATGGCTTGATGGGGAGAAGTTTTTAAAATATTTCTTTCTTAAAAAAAAAAAAGATAATAAGATTTTGTACACTTTTTACTATTTCAACAAAACACAATATATTAATAAGTTTGATCTAAAAATAAGTCTGTTTGGACATGTTTACAGCTGGTTCTTGTTTTTCAATTTAAAAAAAATAAATAAATAAATTTATGAACAGTACAGAAACAGCTAATGTATTGATTAGGAAGAATAGAAGTGAACTACCTGAGTTTCATATGTTCCAACTCTCTCTGTGGGTATCTGGAGATCATAACTCAAATGTGGTCGTCCAGATAAATCCTGATGAATCAACAAAATATCGGTTGACATGTCATCTCGTGATCACAATAATTATGTACTGTACTAATGACACTTCAAATTTTCAATAACAAAAAAGGTGAAAACCTAATAGAAACTAGACATTTTCTTTCAAACTTCATGTGTTAATTTACTCTGCAATAAATTATAGTTCGTAGCGTTACCCAAAGTTTCACTTCTCTTCTGGCTAATATTTGCTTATACAAAATAAACTTCACCCTGAAGACATCTCATAGGCCCGACTTAAGATGGATTTACTTCCATGCATAATCAACCATATGTCAAATGAAAGGAATGATTTTTCCGTACCAGTGAGACGTGTATCAACGCTTCATCAAGAGGGGCTGAAAAGTCACCAAATCGATAAATTCCTTTTCTATCACCAAGAGCCTGAAGCATAGCCTGATGAACAAGAATGAAAAAAATTCATCAGAACTCATGTCCAAATGATAAAAAAAAAAAAGAAGGAAAGGGAATAAACAAAGAAAACAAGCATGTAATGTATCTCTGCCAATTTCACTAGAACGTCAAGAATCAAAAAGTAATTGTCATAGAATGTTATTTACAAAAAAAAAGGAATGACTAAGAGAAAGGATAAATTTATAACTTATGCAGTCAATATCATCGATATGTAAATAAGAATATGATAGTGTACCAAAATATGCAAACAGAAAATGTGGTTTCTTTTGTTAAGACAGAGACAAGATATCATATTTACATAAAACTTAGGATTTTGAAAGTTTTGTGACATTTAATATGGGAAAGAAGCAAAAATACAAGCATGAATTCAAGTAACAGCCACAATACAGGCATACCAAAAATTTTGTTTCTGAAAATTTTGGACGTATACACATGGAAAGCACACCTACATACATATAGAAGCTCAATATATAATTATATATTAAGTATATATTTACAATTTTTTATACAGTAGGTGATTTCACTAGAACGATAATTCTACTAATATACGAGTAAATATTACTTAATTTAGAGCCCCAGCGATGTTTTATAAATCTCATCAAAATCATTCTTTCCTCATCAAAATAACACTTTCAAAAATTAAAAAGTTCACTCTCTATGTCCAAACCGAGCCAGTTGTGTCTATTAATAAATACAAATAAAAGATAAAAAAAAAAAAAAAAGACACATCTTTGAGTTGTGAGATGCGTGTCAAGGTTTGTCAATGGTCACACAAGAACACAACCAATTAGAACGGAGTGTATCTGCTTTGTACTGTACCGTTCCAATGGCAAGAGCAACATCTTCATTAGTGTGATGATCATCAATGTGAATGTCTCCATTCGCCTTAACATGGACATCAAACAACCCATGTGAAGCCAGTTGCTACAAAACCAAAAAGGCATTTCAGATAAGAACAATGAAACCATTATAGTCACAACCACCTTCGAATTCAACATAATATCTATAAAAATAAAGTTAATAAAAATGTAATAAATATTAATTGTGTTTTTTGAAAAACAACTTTGAAACCTCGGTCACAGTATGTCGACCTGAAGTTTTCTGAAAATATACCCATTATTGCGTCAAAATAATAAGAAAAATCTAGTTCCTTTGCGAGCTAGAACAAAAAATAATAGAGTTCAAAAGAAGAAGAAGAAGTCGGGATTTCACTCAAGCGCTGAAGGTTTTGGCTTTGACATGTTTCAAGAATTGCTGTTGGAATTAGCAGACAATTTTTGTGTCATGCACGTAGTTGTAAAAAGAACTAAATACACTCTACACGTGAGATTGTGCGAGATAAGGCAATGATATATTAAAAAAAAAATAAAAGAGAATATTGTAACTAAGTATAAACTTCGAAATCACTTACATCCAACATATGATCAAGAAATGGAATCCCAGTACTAGAATCCGCAATTCCAGAACCATCCAAATTTATCTTAACGGATACGTTGGTTTCCTTCGTGACCCTTTTCACCTCCCCAATCCGAGATACTGGGATTACTACAAGCAAACTGATTCAGATCTTCCGCTATCATTAGCTCAAAAAATCTGGATCACTTCAATGAAAATAAGAACCTACCTGATCCGAACGACGAACAAGTTAAAGTAGAACCATTGTCTTCTGCAGAGGAGGAGCAGGAAATCGGTTTGCGAGACTCCATTTGGCGTAAACAGCCTGCGGGGTGTGGAAAGCAGAGAAAATGGACGGCCGAGTGATTTATACGAGAAACCCTGATCCTGGCTTTAGATTCGAGCAGAAAAGATGAAGAGGCATAGCGTGCGAGACGAGAAGGTGTTGATAGCTCCATTGACATCGCCGAGAGAGACCGACCGCGGCGGGTAGCTTTTCAGAAACTCGAATGATACTGTAATGAGCCGGTTCGCTCTGGCTTGCACTCTGTCAGATGAACCACAAGCCGTTTCGGTTCCTGCTTTGTGGTTTTATTTTGATTACTATGCTCATGGTTTGGGTTCTTAAATATATCATAAATATTAAAAAAGGAATTAAATATACTTAGCTCAAATTTTACAAAAAAATAACTAATTTTAGAAAACATAAATTCTAATCTTATAATTTAAACACTCACGTAATATTTATTAATTAATTCATATAATTTATTAATTTAATTATTTATATTATACAATAAAAATTTTACACCATTAAATAAAATATGACTGTAAAATTAAAATATAAACGTAATATTAATATATTTTTAATGATTAGAACAAGATCCAAATATACTCAATCTGTGTCTAATGGTTCTAGGCACAACCCTTGCCAGGGTCAAGTGAGTTGACCACACAAAACACGTTTAATTTGTTCATATCAATAAACAATTCGAGATGTCTCGACTTTTCTAGAATAAGTTTGGGTAGAATTAGGTGAAGATGAAACTTTTCCTACGGGTAATATATAAATCATTTCCTGAACATATACACATGCATGTACGTGCATATTATTCCCGCGCATATATCTTAGACAAACATGTCCCGACTCGAAAGAACTTATATTTGAATCTTCAAATTATGTAATTAATTGGAGACGTCAATTATCTTTACAGATTTAGAACTATGTAAAGAATAAATATTTATATCAGTCTATCTATTATAAAACAGCTGAAGTGCTTACTAGAATTGAGTTCAAGAAACTGCCCTCATATCATTTGAGACGACAGCTAGCTGACCGCCTCCCGTGCTCGATTCCAAATTAGTTCAAACGCTAATTCTGATCTTGAGCTCGGAACTCATACCGAATTAAGCAAAACCCATGTGCATGATTTGTATGTCAAATAGATTCATATGTACACTTCCCCAAGCTGTTTGAACATCCCCGTCGATTCTGTTGCAGCCAAAAAGGTTCACTTTTCATGCTCGAAAAGAAACTTCTTCGATATTTAGCCGGAGAAAAAATTAAAGATCGTTCAATCGGATGGCGGAACTCAGAAATCAAAGACATTCATGCATACCCATCCAAGAAATTAGATCAGTCTTCCTCAAAACTGGCAAATGGACAGAAACTGATTGTATTTTTCTTCCAGTTCATTTCTGCAACTTTCACCAGATGACAAAGTATCAAGAGCAGCTTCTGAAGAATAAAAAATAAGCAACATTTGATCTACCTCAGTTGCCGTTCGATTTATCCAAATCAGAGTTGATTTGAAGTGGAACGTCTTTAGATCCATTGAAACCAAAAGCTGAAGCACAGGGATTTTCATAGAGTTCTAGGCAATGAGTAGATTTCTTGGCAGTGGCTTGCATCTCCCAATCATTAGATGACTTTCCATTATTTTCTAAGGAAGATGCTTCAACTGATTTATTTTTGTTTCCATTTTTATCGATGTCCAAAGAGGGAGACGGAGGTTTCCTCTCGAAACTACTAACACCCGATTTGCCATTTCCTTTCGTCGGCAATTCAGCATGAACCTCATGAGAAGCTTCAGAAGAAGTACTCGTCAAAGACTTGAAATCTTCAGTTGCAGAATCAGACTCCAGTTTGGCTTCCATCGCAGGAGATTTAAGTTCGATATCAGGTGAAGACAATTTCAAGTGGGAAGCAGATCTAAGAATTTTTTCCAGAGGTTGAGAATCTGAATTTACCCTTCTCTCCAACAAATTTTCAAACCCAGAATTGATAGCACCTGTTTCATCTGTCACCCCATTTGAGTGATTGAGGTCATTCTCCTCCTCGGAACCAGTATGCTTTGCGGGTGAAAACTCATCGACCATTTTGCTTGCCAACCGAGATTTAAAGAACTGCTTGCCCTTATTTCCTGGGAATAGAACACAGGTAAGAAATTGACTCAAAAAAGTATTTAATAAGAATTTCAAAAATAAGGAAAATTATTTCAATATCCAAAAACTTGCTAATTCCAATGCAGTGTTTCAAAGCTCAACCATCAAAAATATATTTTTCAAAATTAATTTTCAAAAACTAATCTTTGAAGATAATGGTTTGTGGAACTCTTTTATAAAAAAACACATTTTCCTGATTGGGAGATGACCCACCAAATGCACATCCGAAAACTGTTTTCAAAAACAAATCTAAACCTGAGGTCGAAGCGGGATTGTCGTCCACAGCTTCATTGTCAATAAGCTCCTTCTGTAACATGTCTGTACCAGGGAAGACTAACATGTTCAAGGACCTCATTTCTCCCTTGAGTGACTCTTCAAGAGGAGTAAAACCAAACACCTCAGTCCATGTATGCATGAGTTCAGCAATTGCAGGAATGATTAGTTTCTCGACCTTGAAAGAGCAGAGAGCCTTCCGAAGACAAAGACAACAAAATTAATGCTATAAAAGGCAAAAACAACAAAACAAAACACAATCACAGGTAACTTACAGCTTCGATGGCGCAAAAAAGCCGACGGCACATCCCTTGACGTCTATAAATATGCCGTGTCCCAATATACGGCATCTCCACTAACTTAGTCCCGTGGAACCTAAATATGTAAAATTCACATTGTAAGAATGACACCATCCATCCAGCCACTAAGTTCTAGCAAAAACTGTTTAACAAATAACAAATATGATCATTGCTGTCCATTAATGCAGCCAAAAATAGTGAAAACTTCATTCATCCGGCTACTTGCATCTCTTTGTTTTCTGAGCAAGAAAGTGTAAATCGTATGAAGTATTTGTTCGTCCTAGTACCTCAACAATGAAATGAGCTACTCAATCTCCATCAATCCTAATGATCAGACATACATATTTGATATTAAACCTATTTCATTTGTCATATACAAAGATATGCTTCTGAAAGTGTCCCAACAATAGGTAGAAACAAACTTCAATTGATAGAAGAAACAGAACTGCATAAAATATAAAAGCAATCATCCCAGAGTGCCTATGATACGAAAAAAAAAAAAAGGATTCATTGTAATAAAACAAAAAATAAACGGAAAGGTCACATGTCCAGCGAACACCGGTCCGGAAAATATCACTGGAGATACCCGAAAATACCACTCTAGAAAAAATAATTTTACTCTGACAATATTCAATCCCTCAAATCACTATACTCAACGTCTATTTACAATAAATTAAAGTAATTACAATGCATAAATTAACTCTCTAACAAATCTCCAACGTTACTAAATCACTCCCTTAGTATAATCTTAACACACTCACCTTAATTTCACTCTATAAATTTTCTTCAAAAATTTTAAATTTTCTATTACTATTTACAGATAAATCTGCTGTTACCCCAAATAATATATAATGTCCTATATACTCAACAAAATATTATATTATATAATTCAATAACTTGCACATGTCTTCTATAATAAAATAAAAGAAAATTATAAAAATTAATTTTTATCTAAATATCTCAACAATGTAATAAGTTACTCAATGTCCATCTATACTAAAAACCTAATATACATGTGAAACTCACTCTTTCACCATATACACATACAGATCCACTACTTCGACTTTCCGAGCATTTGAAATTTTGGTAACAAAAAGACCACCTAAAAGTGTTTAATGGTGTACTTCTGCAGTTTTACTTTAATACCTGATAGATGCAACGGAGATGATTTCATCACCCCTCTCCAGAATAGCAGTGTAAAAGCCACTATAATTGAGGCGATTAAAATTTGATCTGAAAAGAGTGTAAGATACATCAATCAAAGGAGGACAAAAAGGACATCGAGGTCGCAAATCATCATTATAAAATGTAGTTGATACATGATTGCAAATAGAAACAGGGCAAAATAACCAAATATACATAAAAACCACCAACAAGCTTAATAGAGAAAACAAATCAGCACTAATCAGAAATTACATAAGACATGTAACTGGGGAAATAGAAGCAGAGCATACAAGAGGGAGGCAAAAAATACGAAAATGTGTATTCAAACAAAACATACACAAAAACGATAACGTTCAACACCCACACAACATAAATTTCAGTGAAGTCTCCAAACTCAAGCTCTTTATAGTGTGTTTCTTAATAAGAACGATATTTTTTAAGATCAAAAGGTTTATAGATCAGTCATGTTCAACCATTTCATTCAACCAAGTAAAAAAAAGTGATCCCTTACCCACTATTATACAGAACATTATGGATTAAGTTGATTCCACTCCTCCTGTCAACAACAGGTAAAAAGCATTCATTCATAATTGTCAAGGCAACAGCTAGTTTAGAATTCCATTCCACCCGGTGAGGAAGTCCACGAACTGATGAATCGCAGTCTTCGTTTGTTCTACAAATAAGTGACCATGAAAATCCTCCATCTAGATCATGCTTGACGCCCAGATGCTTCTGCAAATGGCCAAAGAGCTGTAGAAATAACAAAAAGAAAAGGTCTAACGACTGAGTTCGAATGTATGCAAAAAAGTTAATAGTACAGCTTCAGTTTGATTAACAAATAATGAATTATCATTTTGTACAAAAACAAAGACTCTCTAGATAATTATGCAAACACTAAGAGGACAGAAAATTGTCATTCTCCCCAAACAAAGAACCCAAAATGCACTGCAGATATCCACAAAAAAGACTCGCCTCATAAATCATCCAAAAGCCAAACAGTTTCAAATATAATTACAAGTCATGCCACGAAAAAATGAAGACATAAAAATTGGTAAAGAACCCAAAAACCTATACCTCTTGGCATTTCTGCCCACAAAATGACGTCTGTAGGCCATTAAGCGGAACAACCAAATCCATATCCTGGATGCATGATATGTGATCTACAATTGTAAAAATAGAAAATTCCAGAATAAGTTTCTAAGGTATTTAAAAGCTGATGAAAAGACTTCAAAACAGTGCAATGGGGAGTACATTTTTTCTCACACATAGTGCAAGTACTTAGCTCAGTAGTAGAAATATCATCTGATTCATAATCATCGAAGCTTGTGAGGCCACAATATTTGCAAGTACAATTTGGACAGTGCCAATCACCAGGGGGAATCTGCAACGAGAAGTGAAAAAAAAAAAAATTAATAAAAATTACTAGTCCACTATCAAAGGGAAAATAATTACATAGAAAATACACCTGTATGTCTAAACAGCTCTGATGAAAAGTTGATGGACAACCATCACAACAAATTAAATCCCCACCATCTCCACAAATTCCACATGTGTCATCATTTGGATCATCACCATCCATTTCAATTGAGTAAAAACTAAGGCGTTTAGACTCCTCTTGCCTATTCCAAGCATCTATCTGACATTCCAAAAGAGAAACCCCAGACTCCAAAACTATGTTTTGAAAAGGTTGGCGAAGTTTACTTCCAGCATGTAGCTCAAACTTAGAAACAGTAAGAATCTTACTACAGCAACCACAATGAATACCGTCTCTGGTAATCCATCCCTCCAGCATTATTCTTGTTTGTCTACGGTTCGTGTATCGAACTTTTTGGCTTAAATGAACTGTTTCAGAGTCAATTAGCCAGGAAAGAATAGTTCTTTTTCCAGTATAAGGGATAAAGCTGTCATCCCCTGAATTTGGTCCCTTGTTGGAACCACGAACCAGCAACCCGAGTTTTCTTCTTTTTCTTCCTTGATGAATGTGGGAGTTAGATCCACATGATGGTTTTTCAACACTATCACGAAAGCTATTACTAGAATTCATACCTTTCAAATTTACTGAAGAAAAATCATTTTCACCAACTCTATTCTTCATTGATTTACTCCCATGCTTAATGAATGTGCTAAGTTTCTCTTCATTGCTATCACTGTTCATGCTTTCTACATCATACTTACTATTGGCAGATTTTTTTCCGCCCCTTTCTTTGGCCTTTCCACTATTCTTGAAATCTCTTTGCTTCTTCTTAAATTCTTTCTCAATCTTCTTCCGAGTGTTTCTCGTCAATTGGCTAAGTACTGCATCTGCTATTGGCATGAACAAAGAACACTCACCACTCTGTCTAACTTCATTATCCTCCCCATTTGTTTGCTTTTGAAGCGCATCATATGCTTTAATGATTGACCAATAAGCTGTTCCACTAGGATTAATATACACGGCATCTAGGTAGTCTCTGTTCCTTCGAGGCCTGTAATCAATGGTCCATCCAGCATTGGTGAGCATTCCCCTAATCTGTTCTCGAAGTTTTTGCTTTTCAGTGCCACTACCACGTTTAGCTTTTCCTTCTTTCACTGCATTTCGAGGAAGCTTTTCACTTGGACTTTTCTCATCTTCGCATATCGTCCTTTTCGTCATTTTATGAGCTTCTGCAGACTCTGATTCAGGATTCAATGGAATGTCACTCCCATCAGAATCGTAATCACTTCGGCCATTTTTTGTCGAAAATGATGCTTGCATATTCATTTGATTCCTCTCGGAGCTAGCCAATGAACCCCGTCTTTTGAAGCATTTGATTTCAGAATGAAAAGGAGTCCTTGAAACATTTCTTTTTGGACCATCTTCATTCAAAATATTTTCATCTTCCTCGCATTTCCTGTGATCATTTATCTCAAGAACACCATTATTTCTCTTCTTATTTGCCATAACCTTCAACACGCCATTTTTCCCCTGAACTCTGATTGGCTCATCCAACTGAGCCGTGAATTTGTCTCTCGAAAATGATATAGGAACCTGACTCCCATCTTTATGGTTACTCCTACTAGCAAGATTATCTCTAATAAAGCCACCAGAACGATCAATATAATTGTCTGTTCTCTTATCAGTCATATTTGTAATAGATCCAGCATTAAATACCCTCTCATTGCCATTTCGAGATAAGTGCAGTGATCTTGAAAGCTTTCTTTTCCCAAAATCGGCCACCACGTTCTTGTATTGACTCATCTGCATCTTCTTCTCATCATACTCATTGAAATCAAACACATCTAACTTGCTTCCATTTATTTGAGTCCTCCCCTTGATAGTCCTTCTCATCATACCATCATTGTGATGCCTGCTGTACTCCGAAGTATTCTGCACTCTCCCAATTTCATCTTCCTCGCTGCCATTTTCAAAAGCATTTAAACCATTACAGAAACGAACGGTTTCTGGACCAAACCGTCTCCGAGGAGCCATTGCAAGCTCTTCACTGGACTCTGAATCACTAACAGGCAACCTTCGTCTCTCCTTCTCCTTCTTGGAATTCAAAACCACTCCAGAACTCGAGAAGCCGATGCTTCCCGTCTCATCCACTTTTTTTTTAACAATTAAACAACCCGAAGAGTTCCTCTTCTTCACCACCACCTCTGAAGATCCACCAGATCTCACGATATCATCCATATGCATCCAAAACACAGTACAAAACCCTTAACGTTGTAATTTCACATCGAATCCCCTCGAACTAACAAGAACAAAAGATAAATCCCCAAAACACGAACTTTATTTGTCCCTCAATGAATGTCTCCAACAAAAATCAACCAGATCTAATCCAGCTCGATTGAAAATTATAGGGAAAAAGGTAATACCCCACGTAGCTGTCAATGGGCAAAGAAGAATTCCCAAAACCTTACCTCGCCAGAAAAATAGGCGATCCGATGCCGGATATCGCCAACTCCATTTTCTTCCTCGCCAACCAAATTTCCCAAAATGAAACTGATGTGTGAGAGGGAGAAAGCAAGAGAGCTGACAATCACAGTGTCGTAAATAACGTAAGACCAACTCTCTTTCTTTTTCGTTTTCGTTATAAAGTTTCCATTTTTCCATTTTTTCTCAATTTCCCTCCAAATTTTCTCCGGTGAAGAAAATCCACGCTCCTCTAAACGGTCCCGATTACGCCACGTCATCGTTGAGTAGACTGTATAGTACGTGGCGTGATCACAGTGGATTGACTGGATTCGTTGCTCGTTTTTACAGTTCTGGATTTTGCCTATGCCACCCGTGTTTGTCATTCTACTTAGAAATTGTATTGGTTCGGTTTTTTTTTTTTTTGAGGAGAAGAAAAGAAAAGCTGGGTTCAATTCTCGATCTCTCAAGACTAAAACTGTCAACATCGAATTGAACTAATCCTTTGAAATTTTAGTCGGAATTTAGCTCAAACTTAAAGTTAACTCTAGATTTAGCTCGAATTCAATTATATTTGACTCAAATCTGACCCAAATTCATTTATTTTGATTAAATAATTTTAAAACCAAACAAAATTTTACAAATGAATTCTTTGGTTTGAATTTTCGTGATATCGATTCATATTCATGTCCACATCAGCAAAACCTACCTAGTAGGCATTTATACGTGTGGTTGTCGTCTTTGAGCCGCCGCCAAGGCATATATGGTTCAGTGGGTATCTGTATATATGTATATATATGTGTGTGTATGTATATATATATATGTGTGTGTGTGTGTCCGCGCTACATGATCGAATTTTATTTTTTTTATTAGGAGAAAATAACAATATTCCAATTATTTTATATTACAGACACACTAATATCAATAAATTTACAAAAATGTCTGAGAATAATTTTTAATTACTTGATGAAGTAATTCAAATAGATACACTATTGGGGATGCCTTTACCAGTGAGTCCACCAACTCCAGAGAAATCAGAGGTGTTTGGATAGAGCAAAGTATAAGCCACATTTACAGGGCCAGCTCTGTTCTTCAGCTTCTTGTCCTTGTTACTCTCTGTAATCCTCTTCTCTATCTCCACCAGCCTCTTTCCAAATCTCTCAAATGCTCCCAATGCCTCTCTATCTCCGCTCCAACTTGGCGACTCTCGTTGCCCCAGATATATCTCGTCGCTCGAATGCCGAGACAACGACTCGATCAACGACACACCTGGTATTCGTGGAGATCATCAAATTGCAAAAATCGAATAAATAACAAAACATATGATAGATACATCAACCGCACCTAAAATCGATTGGAACTGAGGAGTTATCGTTTTCAAAAAGGCTAAATCGGGATTAGCCTCGAGATCGGCGTATTCTTTGGTCCCCGGCTCGGGCATGAAGCTTCGGCTAATTGTGGGGCGGTTCGGGAGGAAGCCTCCGTACGTGTATTGGCCGAAATTTATGGCAGCGTGAAGAGCCGAGGCGACCCATATGATGGTTGTGCACGACTCGATTAGCTCGGCTCGGGTTTGCATCGGGACCCACCACAACTCGTGTTTCCTGTCCCCGTGGCCCACGGTCCGGATCTCGGTCCACCATGATTGGAGCTCAGAGTCGTCTCGGACTTGTTCGTCGGTTTGGTAGTAGATGGAGGAGTATTCCTCAACCCATGTTTCAATTGCAGCCCAGATTTCTAACCCATCAACAGCATAGGGATAATCTTCTATGAGAAGTTTTACTTTAGAAGGACGACTTAAATCTGGTTCAGCAACTCCCCTAATCAAAAGAAAGTGCAACGATTGTTAGATGTTTATAATTGAACAATAAACTGAAAAAGAAAGTATGAAATTGAATGCACATATTTAATGCAGAAAAACCCAAACAGAAAAAAATCACGTGAACGGGACAAAATATCACTTTCAAAATCGAATTGCAAACACGAATTTTACAACTTCGGCTACCATGTATTTAAAGAAAAAATTAAAACCCTTAATAAAATTACTCTAACAATTTTTACCTGAACATAAATTTCATAAAATATAACTATAATACGAACTTCTCGACGTGATCCAAAAAGAATTCAGGTCAGGTCACCGAACTCTAGCATTGCGCATACATCTCAATCAGAATGAAATTAAAAAAAAAAAATCAGAATTTTTTCGGAACTTAAACAATTAACATTCAACATGAGCTTAAGTGAGTGCTCCAGAATCGATCTCGACCATTCTCTTAACCAAAAAACAGTTTTCAAAAGTAATTACCTTTTGAGCAAATCAGCAGGTAGGGCCTGATCAGTGAAAACCCAGTTTTTGTAACAACGAGAAGACATTTCCATAGCATACTTAGATGGAAAAACTGTTTTCTCAAGCACCCCATCAGCATTTATGAGGACTTGTCTAGCCAACGCATTGACGTTCATAGTGTCTTTAAAGTGTGGATGTAAAAGCTTGTTTATCGGGTGAAGCACGCTCAGTTGTCGATTCGTTGCAATCACAAACGGCTCCATCGTGGCATGAGTGTGCAACCTGAAAGCAGCATTTTTAAAAACCCATCACAAATGCATTATCAAAAAACTGGTAAACAATATTTGGAAAAAAACAAGATACATCAATAAAAAGGTAACTTTTTTGTCTCTTAGATTATTTCAATTTGTACCAGTGGCTAATTAGCTGATGATAACCCGAATCAGTTACGGCCACATAAGCCTTAGCCAGTTGCCAAATGGATCCTTCCACGCCATCTTGTGCTGGTGTAAATACTTTGCTAAATGCCCCATGATGATCGCCTTGCGGATGGGGTAAGCTCAACTCGATCGCCAATGGCTTCAATGTCCCATCATCTTGCACTAAGAGAAGAGTTCTAGTTGCGTAAGTCTTAGTGGCTGTTGAATTTATTCGCTTCAAATATGGCATTGTTACATCGTGATGATCCAAGATGAACATCTTCTTGGCTTCAATTGCCTAAATCGATAAATCGAAGATTTCATGGATTATTACAGAAGATTAAGACAAGGAAAATGAAAACATCAAATCAAAAAAGGATGATCGACGGAGGGAGAAATTTTAACCATGGAGAGAAATAGGGAGATTCGCTTTTAAATAAGAAAAAACAGAATAGAGAGGTAAAAAATGAGGTTAAGAAAGGAGATAATTTAGAGACAAAAAGACAAAATTTAGTTACAGGATGTTTTCAGATAATCTAAATTGAAAAACTCTCCGGTGCCAAAAAATGTAAAAACGAGAAACAACAAAATAAATCTGCATATCAATTCTGCATTGTGCATGGACTTCTATTAGAAGTAAATAATATTCTTTCATATTTTTTGATTAAAAACTCGAAAAAACTTTTTTGCGATGTCAAAATAGATGATACAACACTACCAAAAAAAAAGATTATTACTTGATCTACAGTGAGTCCATTTAAGTACTTTTCTATGTGTTCTGTTCTTATAGAACTGTTCTGATTTCCAAAGACTTTAGAGTCTAGCTTGCTAGTTGGAGGGAATTCCTGGAAAAAAACAAGAGAATTGTCGAGGTATTAAAGCTTCAACCCTCGATAATAAAAACGATGATAAAGTTAATTACATAAAATAAATTTTACTTGGAGACGACGAATGCAAACAGGGTTCAAACCAGCAAGCATTTCCCGAGCAAACTCTTCATCGGTCCTCCAAGCAGTCTTACTTTCTACAATCATACAGCTGAAGTTGATTACTCAACACTAAAAACTCTTTTAAAGCTTTCTTAGAAACCAATAAGAGTTAAGAAGAATTTATTGATCTACCTTTTATAACATCCGGCAATGGGAGCTTGAGGAATTGTTCGCCATCAGTACGAATAAGTTCCTTAAAAAACTCCCATGGAATCCGATCCCTGATTTTGGCAACTACAGAGCCGGGCAGCTCGATCCCTCCTTCGTAGAGACTAATCACGTCTTGAAAAGAATCGAATTCATTGAAAGTTTTATCACATATCGACGAGACCTCAGGAACCAGTGTTTGAACAATAGACTTCAGTCCGTATGCAAGAAAATCAGAAAATTTCACTTGTCCAAATCGCTCATCTCTTGGAATGTAAGTGTTTAAACTCAGCAAAGGCAATCTAGATTCAGTGTTCTTATCTGTGTTGACAAATAAAAGTTTTAGCCTCTAAACGATCATAGTTCCAAGAGTATATGTTCTCGAGTTCATGTGAATTCGACCATTTATTTTATTTCTTAACATAAACGATTCTGAGTTTTAGTTGACTGACCAGTTTTTGAAGGTTTTCGTCCAGTTCTTACTCTTCGGGGGTAGGGAAACTCTTCTGAGCCACCAAGAACTGGTCGAGCGTGTTCTTCCCCTCTATCCGGATTTCCCAAATCATTGTAGTAAGCATAATCATAAACTCTATCCCACTCCTTTAGCATTCCCTGTCCATTTCCTCGGAGATTAACAAGTTCTTCTTTTCTATATTTGATCAATGGCTCAGGCGTTTGACTAGGGAGGTAAGACTGTTCAAAAAAGTAAACAATTATATCGTTATTGAACCCGAATTTTTCAACTTTACGATTATCGGATCAAAGTCTTACCTTGTTGGCAAAGAAGATTCGATCATATTTATAATAACTGGCCGGGTAAACCCAAGAATTACAGACAAAATGTACTTGACCATAGCCTGGAACATTATCCAAAGTGAGTGTCTTGAGATAGAACTGGCTATGGTGATTATTCTTGATCAGAAAAGCGCCTGGAAAGCCCATTGTCTCATCCCACTCGAATGCAACGGGAAATGACGTATCTCCAGACGTAGGTGGAGTTCGCCTCGACATCCATTCTTCCAAATGTGTTATTTTTCCAATGTTTTCACTCAGGCCGTTTTCTGGAATCATAGAAATGAAAAATTTTCATGCTAGCTTTTTATTCTTCACGACTGAAATTCAAAATCAGCTGCCATAAAAAGTTCATTCGCCAGTTCAGTCGACAAAATATCGAAGAATTCAAAACACTAATTTGAAACACACCCTCGAAAATCGAGTAAGCAAATCATTACAATCTACTGCCAATGGCTCGATCTGAGGGTCGAGTCAACCCAGGCAGGTGTATTTCTAGGTCGTTTGCCCCAAAACAGTGACATGATCTAGAACTAGTTTCCTCTAAATTGGCTATAAATCATAACTAGAAACAGACTTGCAAGAAAATATGTCTAAGAAAATCATAAACTAAATTGCAAGAACAATGAGTATTCTATCATATTTTCCTCTTTGAAGAGCTAGTGAAAGAATTAAGAAAATAAAATCCGAAATGTAATCTACCTCTCGTTTATAGATTCTTCCCTGATCATCTGATGCAATCTTTAAAACTAAGAGAGAGAGAGAGAGAGAGAAAAAAAAATAACTCACCGGGGTGAGGATTATCAGCACTGATGAGAACAATGGAGACACCCTTTCCAAGAAATTCATGGATCCAATCAAGAAAAGAAGCTTTCGGGTCACTGAAATCGAGCAAGTTCTTCTTTGTTAACACCAAAGTTCCTTCTACTTTCTTCCCCACACCTATTTCCGGCTCAGCCGGCATACTCTTGTCATTCTTTCCGGCAAACATGTCCATCATTCTCCGCGAAATCTCCGAACATGGACAAAACCCCATTGCAAAGCTCTTAAGCAGGAAAACTAAAAAACGAAAACACCAGATTGGGAGTGGATTCACAACAGAAATAATAATGGGGATTTATAAAAACCCAATCTTGGTATGTAAAAAGGGCAAAATAATCAAAACAGTAGTAACTTCTATTCCCGACAGTGTAGTTTGTCTGGTTTCTTGACTTGGGAATGACTTCTGGCTTCGACCAAAATATGAACGCCATTACCGTTCAAAGCCATGGATTATGACAGCTAACGCTTTGCATTTCCTCGAAGTTTCAATCTTTATTTCTGTAGTACGAACCAATCAAAGCACCTGATTCCTAATCTGTGTTTTGTTTATTTTTAAATGCAATTTGTTGATTAAAATTCTTGGCAACCTCCTACTCAGATTCTTCCTTTTTCCATTTTTTAACTCAACTTCTGACAATATTAAATAACATCAAAGACATAGGACACTTTGTAAGTGGATGTACATCACCTACCCTGTTCGTTTTAAATTGTATACTCATGTGATTCCTATAATTATATTTATCCGGTCTGATTAGTTCTAATTAGGCCTACATCGATTGGTTTAGTTCTTATTTGTTAGTTCTGGTCTGATTTGTGATTTAATTTTTAAAATATATATTGCTACTACGGTTTAATTTTGACTAGTTTTTTAAAATTACAACTGAGAATTTTGATTCAATTATAAATTTGATTTCTTCTTTAAATATTTAAACCAAGACCAAACTAGACCTTAGTGGTTATCTGGTTGACCGAGCTCAAATTGAACATGTCTTCCTCCTCATATTTTAATTAGAAGTTTGACAATATATTTTTATTTTGTTATCACCTAATGTTGACTATCTTGAGTTTACTAAATCATCCCGGAACCATTGATAAAGAGCGTGTTCATACTAATGTACTCATTTTCATATTGATTCGATCTTTATGTGTATATGATTTCATTTTCTCCGAAAAAATAACCGGACTCATTGCGTCGATTATCTTCGTTTAAACGCATTTAGTCACTTAATTCATTATTGTTAGCAAAATTTTAAAAACATAATAAAACAAAAAATACACCAATAAATAAAAGAATTTTAAAAAATATAGAAATTCTAAAAAGATTTAAATTATGCCGTTTGGAAATGGGTACAATAATCGATATGATCGATTCTGTGCATGTGCATTGAATTTCGTTCGTTTATAATGGGGCATGGCTTTTTCATATTTATTTATTGCTTATAAATTATTTTTTAATTTCTCCCACCAATAGGAAAAGAACACTTCACTATTAAAGACCTTAAATTATTCACTATTAAAAATTTCTATTTATTCTCTTCTTTTCTATGAAGAAAAGAATAGATGCAAAGAAGAAAAGAAAACAGCGTGAGAAAACTTTAAATTTCAATAAATTATTATTAAGTAGCGTGGAATTAAATAATTAATGAAAATCAATAATAAATTATACTTGAAATATATCGTTTATTAGTCGTAGTAATCAGTTAAGTACTCATTTAGAATACGTGATTTTTTCTCCCAAACAATGATTAATGCAATTATGATCAGTTTTAAATTATGAACATGAGTTACGGGCATGAAAAACTTTTGAGCTGACTTTTAAGAATCAATTAAAATAAATATTTATAATTAAAAATAAAATATTTTGATGATTTATTTTTAAAGATATTGGACTTGAAATGGGTGTTTTAATAAAATGATAAAACATTAGTCTAATGATATTTGTCAAATAATGAAATGTCATAATTTAAGCTTCTCTCGAGCACGTAACGTTAGCCAACGCCGTGAAACACAATAATTTTTATTAAAAAGATGAATCAAAATCAAATATTTTTTTTTATAATAATTATTATTATTGTCAGTCGTTGTGCATCTAATGTTCTCGTGAAAATGTTTATCAGCTTTGCACTTCCACCGACTTTTGGTAAATACATATCTATTAAACCTCTAAAATTGGACAAGAGTTGATAAATAAATAAAATGGTTAAAACCAAATTACTCGTTAAAGTACCAATTTAATTTGAATTAATTTTTAAACTAAAAATTTTAATAACTAAAATTTTAAACTTTCTAAAATGTATAAATTAAATTCTGGCAAGGTCACCACCCTCTACTCACTTCTCAAATCAGCCTTCCGTTCTAAAAATGGGACGGTGACCCCCCCGGTCTCGTGTTGATTTCTCCAATCATAACCGTTTTGTCAAACATCAACAAAAAATCTCATAAATTCGAGCCCTATAATCTCAAAATTCTCAAATCTTCAATTCAACCTAAATTCCTAAAATTTCCTTAAATGGCTCCCAAACTGTAGCGGTGTACAAAACCGAGCCGGACCGAAGAACCGGACCATAACCGAGGTATTTGGTTCGGTTTTGGGCAGTTTTACACTTTCAGTAAAGGAATTTCGTTTGTTTTTAAGAGAACCGAAGTTTTCGGTTCGGTTTTCGGGTTTAATGATACAAAACCATTAAACCTGAATCGGACCACTAAACTGAAGTTTTCAGTTAATCGTTTCTGGCTTTCTGCTAAAAAAACAAACCCTATTTGCCTTTTGCTCGCACTTGCAGCCTGCAGCCAGCCAGTCACTCTCTTCGACGACAGACGTCTCTTGTCTTCTCTCTCACTGACGACAGACTCCTCTTCTCTCTCGCCGGCGCCGCTGAGTTCCTGACACCTCAACTTCGACAGGCGCCTCTCGATTTGAACTCTACCTTTTGGCACTCTCTTTGACGCCCTTTTCAGCTTTTCCTTTTTGATCTTGTGAAGAACGAAGTTCGAAGGTAAGCTCTCTAGTCTCTGCTCTTTCCGATTCTGTATTTTATTTCCTGATTAATCTGCTATTAACGATAATCTGCTATTATCGATTCTGTTTTTATCATGTTGTCTTGTGTGTTTTGTTGGAGTCTTATTTCTTGTTTTCTGTCCATGTTTAGTCCAGCGTGTAATAATTTGTTTTTGCTTAGAAGAGTCTCATGTTTTGGATTAGTTTTCTGTTGAATTTCTGTCCTATTGATGACTGAACTCTTAGAAGTTTTAGAACAATTTTTGAAAAAAAAAAATATATTTAATTTTCTGTCATTGTTTGGATTTTTGCAGCAGGCGTTTGTTGTTTCTTTTCCTGTTGTTTAGTGTCTGTCAAGTCCCAACATATTTTTGTTTAAAGTGTCACATATTTAGGAGTTGAAATTGCTTGAAAATCTGTTCTGGTTTTTGAGAAAATTTTTGCAATTTTTTTTTTTGCAACTTTTCTGTTCTGGTTTTCTGAATTTTTCAGTAACTTTGCGGTTCATTTAGTGTCCAAATTGTCTCAGGTTGTTTTAGTTTAATGTCCATGTTTAGAAGTTAATTTTGGTTTACAAAATTCTGTTTGTTTGAAAATTTGCTACATTTTCAGGTTTGCTGTTTTCTGCAACTTACTTGTCTGTTTTTGTTGATTTTTTCTGTTATTGTCTTTCGCTCATTTTTTCTGTTCTATTTTAAGTGTCTGTTATCAATTCTATTTCACCCACCAATATATCATTTTAATCAATGTTTTTATTCTGTTCTGTTAGTGTTTATTGTCAAGTATGTTGATGTTCTGTTTCATTTCCAAGATATTTTTTCTCCTGTTCTGTGATGATATTCAGTTTCGTTTCGCATGTTTCTGTTATGAAAAGCTTAGCCAATAATGTTAGTATGGTAATCTTCATTTTGTTCTGATTTAAGAATGCAAAATTGGTTGGTTGTTATGTGTAGCTCTTTAGAATGTTAGTTTAGAAAATTGTCACTGTTTTTCTCTCCGGTAGAAATTTTTCTGTTGTTTTTGTTTTGCATCTTTTAGTAATGACGTGTTGTATTTTTTCATTTTTGCAAGTTTGTAGCACAATAGTCGATATTTTGTAATATAATGGTTGGACAATGAATGTCATTGTAGTTTCACTAACTTACTTTACGAACAATTATTTTTATTTTATGGTTGGATAATAGATATTATGAATTTTTGTTGTGTTAAAAGTTGAATAATAGATACTATAGATCTTTTTTGTGCTAATGACATCATTTAAACACTAAAAATAGGCAAAGGAAAAAAACAAAATATAAGATTTTTTTTTTTTTAATTTGGATTTTCTTATTAAAAAAATATTTTTTATTGGAAAGCCAGAACCGAAACCAAATTTCTAGTCCGATTCTGGTCCGATCCTTAAAAATGTTTTGATGGTACCGGTTTTGGAAATTGAAAATCGAATATTATTGGTCCGGTACTAATTTTTCTCAAAACAGGATCGGACCAGACCACGTACAACCCTACCAAATTGGTCATTAAACGAAAGGCTACTCCGTCATAAGATGGACCGTCTCAAGGAGGTTCGGCAAACCGGGCACTTGCTTAAGAGCGACAACCGCCAACTGGGTTTGTGTTGATGGAATTCAGAAATCAGGCTTGTAAATAGCGGTTTAAGCGAGATATATCAAACCACTCGATCATTCATTTGAAAACTGTCAACTTTAGAGGGTGGGAGCCGTTGGAGATCAATGAGCAATTTGACAGAATCACCCTACACGAGGTGTACGTGTTGAGGGTCGATAGCAGCGAGCGTATTGTTTGCTTGTTTTATGCAAATTTAACCGCTATAAGTATGGGTGGGTATGACCAGATCGCGGACCGAGAACAAGACCGGACCACCAATTTTGGTCCGATTTTGGTCCCACATCACAAGACCAATGTTTGGTCCTCGATCCATAACTTAGTTTTTGACCGATTTTTGGTCCAGTTCTCGGTCCATAGCCCGAAATCCCAAAAAATCGAGACACGATCGACCGAAGGTAAAAAAATTAAAACTGAAGGCTCTTCAGTTCCAGACTTCTAGAACTCCCAACTCCCGACTTCTGATTCGCCTCGCCTTGCCTCTCATCGGCTTCCGAATCCAGACTCGCCTCGACCTCGCCAATCACTGCTCACTCTCCTGCTCGCCTTGCTGGTCGCAGCTCGCTTGCCTTGCCAGTCTCTACTCGCTCGCCTGCTCACCTCGCCTGCTCACCTCGCCAATCGCTTGCTTAGTAGGTCTCTCTAATCTTTGAGAGCGCTTCAATAGGTTGATTTTAGGGTCTCTATGATTTTCATCAGACGGTTCGAAATGATTTACGTATCTAATGTTTCTTTTCTGAGGTTTTAGTAGCTGAATTTTATATATCTGCCTTCTCCAAGCTTCGATCTGTGTTTCTGGTAAGATTTTGATATTACGTTCTTGTTCGTGGAGATTTCTGATTGTTTAAGCCAAAATTTGGGATTTTTGCCTATTGTTTGTTGCTATCTATTACTGAAGTTTTTGAAACTTCGATATGCCTATTGCTGGGAGTTCATTGCAAGGTACAAGAAAAAAAAAATGTTTTTTAATTAAATTTTTTTTTTTAGAATTAGGGTGGGAGGAACCAAGACCAGACCAAAATTTTGGTCCGGTCCCAGTTCCTCACGAGGCCAGTTTCGGGTTTTAGAAAAAATTTCCAAAAACTTCGGTTCAGTTTCGGTCTGGGCTCAAAATCAGATCGACCAGGACAGTACCCACCCCTAGGTATAGGGAGTGAATGATGACTAAAGACGTAAATCCATGGTACGAAGCTTGTCGTACTTTCACAGACAGTTAATGAAGTGTTTGGGTTTGTCGGTGAAGGGCCTGATGTGGAGAAATACTACCATGCTTCATGAGATTGCGATTTTTAATCTGATCTAATTTTCTCATTTCTATCTCCAAATAAAAAGTTGTAGTTGCTCTTGTCGCATTCCACGTTGCATTTCTACAAACTCTGCTTCAAAATTAGTTTTTGAAATTTGCGCACATATGCTTGAAGCAATAGCGGTGTTCGGCTGACTGTAATTCCTGCTGCACAGCAGGCAATAACCTCCGGTATTTGAAAGAACAACATAGTTAACATAAAACAATATAACTTCTACAACGCCCCAATTTTGTATAATAATTGCAAATGCACTATACCTTTTGTCGATTTGAAACAAATGTTTATCAGTATCCCAATTTAGTATTTAAGTTTTCTTTTAATAATTTCAAAAACTACGTCTAGAAGTCCATACACTTTGATTCCACATTTACAACAGTAACAATATATATTCCATTGCTTTCATCAATGCCGACGTCTGTCAATAAATGGTCGGGACATGAGCCTTTTAGATGACATCATCCAAACAGAGTATACGCATATACATTCTTTCGAATACACAGTCATACACATATATATTCTTTCGAATACACATGACTCATTATCAGCAGCGCCCACCAAGTATCTCCATTGGCCCAATGTGCTACTTGGATTTGATATATGAATTTCTTCCGTGTACGACCGTAATAGGTTGTATTGTTGATCCTCATTTCCTTCATTAAGTTTTTGAGATTCTCTTGTTGCTCTTATGACAACACTTGGTGTAATGTTGACATTCAAATCTTTTCTCACTGTCTCGATAATTGATAGAATTTCCCATGCATATTAACTTTTGAACTATCCAAATAATGATGTCACTCATTTTCTTTGAACAATTGTGATAATCGTTGAAACTCTTTATTCGAAACATAAACTCATTTTGTATCTTCAAAACATTTAGTCATCAATCACATCTGTATTCACATACTGCTATCAGTCTCCGAGATTCACTTTTAATGAATTTGATCTCATAACCATTATTCAAAGCATATTATATTATTTTTTTCTCTAATTGACTTTAAAAAATTATATTTTTTACCCATATAAAATCTCATCAAAATTTCTTCAATTACCGATATATTTTCCACTTCATCATCCTCTAAGTTGATCGATGTTCGAACTTAATTATCTAAAGTTTTCAACATCAATTGCACCTCTATTACTTCATTACTTTCAAGGTGATCGAATACCCAAAGATCACTATATATGACCGAGGAGTACGAATATCAGTCTATATCGGCATCACATGTTGTTGTATCATATAAATCAACCAATCTACTTGAATAAGAATTCATTTATGTCGTTAATATAAAAAAAATTCGCAAAAACAAGAAATAGTAAAGATTTGGGGAAATCAACATGATGAGATGTGGTCAAATTTTTGGTTGGAATCGCAAGTTGGGTCGAGAGAAAATTGAAGTTTTCGACAAAAGGAGATGAGAATGAGGGTCCGTTCCTTATATAGTGCCGCCCCAGAGGTGAGCGAAGAGTGATGACCTCTTGCAAAAGTTTAATTTGTACATTTGAATTAGTTTAATATTTTAATAGTTAAAATATTTAGATTAAGGATTAATTCGAATTAAATCTATACTTTGAAATTTAGTTTGATTTTAACTCTAAATAAAAAATTATAATTATAGTCTAACCATTTTGATTTCATAAAAGTTAAGATATTCGAGAAAATCTGACAACGGAGACATCGTCCACTTCATATAGAGCAATAATGATAGTATTTCGAAGATAAAACAAAGAATAATATGAACTAATCTCCAACTATGTGTACACCTAAGTACATTAGGAATTTCACATATTTTTACAAACTATTCCAATCTTTGTAAGTTTTCAATTATTAATTAATGAATTTGCTGATTTAAATAACAAACCCACAATAAAATTTCCTAACTTTATAATAATTCTTAAAAAAATATTATTTAATAATGTCCCATGATTCGTGGGTTTCATCAATAAATTAATTTTGATAATATTTTAACAAATGCATGATACACAATAAATTGAACTTTTAATCTAGATGTCTTGAATATTGATCAACTTAACATTAGGTGTCATAATTAGGGGCGGTACCATTCCGTTCAAAGCAAACCGAACCGATACTGTTCATCCAAATCAATACCCCCCTTTGAAAAATTGATTTGGAACAAAACTTATTAGAGCGGATTTTGCTTTGAAAAATCTCGCCGGAATTGACCAAAGCAGATTATGTATTTACATAGATTTTTATTTTTAGAAAATGAAAAAGTGAGTCGAAAATGGAAACAAATTGATCCAAATTAACCAAAACTCGGCCCTAAACCGACACAACCAGACCCAAGCTTAAAAAACCCAAAACCAAAATCGAAAACAACCCTACACTGAGTTGAACAAAACCGACAAGATCAATTTGATTTTTGTTCTATTCTAAAACTAATTCAATTGAACTTCAACTTCTAAAATTCCAAAACCAAAATGATCCGTTCGGATTCAATCAAGGCAACATCAGACTTATTCCACCCATAATCGTTACAACAACTATATTTGGACCATGACGGTAACATTAAGTTTTGAATTGGTTTATAATGTTCTTGATCGTCACCTAATATTTTAGGTGCATTATGACTATTATGATCTTAGACAATTACTTACTCGATTCAAAATAAATCATTGACTTAACAAAACGTAACAATGATGTCAAATCTTTCAACATTTAAATTAAATTACGATACTAAAAATTCGATGGAAGGTTAAATTCGTCTATCATTTATATAATGATATAATTATTATAGGCATATGATATTCCCGAATAAACTAATTATAAATATATGTAGATAACATCTTATATTATATATTAGCATATGTCACATTTTATATATAAGTTATGCTTCAAAATTGTTACAACTATTAGATTGAGGACAAGACCTTCAATAACATCAAAAGAACAAAAAGAGAAATAAAAATATTCGAAATGCTAATTAAGTAGTTTCGAATTCTTTTTATCTTTAGAAAGTTAATAGTTATTAGGGATGGTTCGCGTCGGTTTAGTTTCACCCAATTAGAAACTGAACCAAACGGGATGAAATCGATTATTAGTTTTAAGAAATAAAACCGAACCGTATAAAATTTAGAATCGAATTGAAACCGAGCGGAGTTACCTCTCTACTAATTAAGAAATTTGAACAAACAATTAATAGGAGAGAAAAAATAGATTAAAATATATTTTGACTATACTTTGAAACTTGAAGCTGTGTGAGATAATCTCATATATATATATATATATATATTGATAGAGAGAGAGAGATCAACGGATCTTTGTAGAACAAAATTGGGATTTAATTAAGAATAAATATTGTTTTTGGCGTTTTAGGTTGAACAATTCGCTCGATAAACTCCGAAGGGAACGTATTTCGCTTTTGTTTGAATTTGAGGGATTAAAAATTGATCTCCACCCTATCGTTTCTGGTTTTCGCTCAAAGCTTCGTTGATTTGAGATGTTTTTGTAGTTTGGGTAATTGGTTCTGCGTAATGGGGTCCGGTGGTGGAGAAGCAACTGATTCTTCTTCTTCTTCTTCTTCTCCTTCTCCGGCGGCTAGCACGATCGCACGTGAGTAATGTAGTTTCTGCTATTAATTTTTGTATTCTGCTAATTTTTATCCTCATTTGAAAAACGTGAACGGAAAATTTGTAAATTTCCTATTTTGGGTAGGGGAACGAGAAATCTGGTGGTTTTCCTCCTAATTTTTGTGATAACTGTAACTTTAATGGGCTTTTTGGCCAAAGGATCATCACTTGTTGATAGAGGGATGAAGCATAAGTATTGAATTGCACAGAAGCGTTAGATTGTTCCAAAATTAGTCATGCTGCCTGGATCATTAATAGATGTTGTTTCCTTTATTTTTTCGTAATTACATTAATGGGCTATTGTTGGATGCCAAATGTTCTTTTCTTAAGTCTGAATTGCATATAATGCCTATAGAGGACTCCATATAACTCTCTATTTAGACTCTTCATTTTGAATATTTTGGCCCTTCCATTTATGCTTCCTACACCGAAACTTCTTTGTTTCACATGTGTGTGGTTCTTTCTTTGGGGGAGGAGAGGAAGGGGAATAATTTGTGGTTGCTTCATGGGGCAAAAGAGCGTGTAATCTTGAAAATGAACTCTTTAAATGCCAGAGATGATGCTGGTGAGCTTCTAACCGGTATTCACTTGCTGAAACAAAGGCAAAATCTCCCAAACAGTGATTAAGAAGAAATGAGGACACTAACGAGAAATTGAGAAGTTATAGAAATGGAAGGACAGGGGACGAATCCCAGGATATTAGAGAGTCCTGTACTCTCCTTGCAAGTTACAGCTCCCTTTCTCCACAGAATTTTTTATACTTCTAATCCCCTCTTCCCGTGCTTAAAACCCCATCTCACTTTCAACAAAACAGAAATGTAACCAACGTTAGAAAATATATATTCCCCCTCCCCACTAAAGCAATTAAACTGCAGCAATTGTAAAGAAAAACATTCAGCAACTAAATGTAAGGATATTGGACCTGGATGCTACTCTTCTTCCTGGGTTGGATCCTTCCAAATGCACCTTGCATGAGTGATCCGTACCAGGGGCTTATCGTATGCTTTCTTTCATTAGTCGGGTCATGATCAATACCCTTCTCTTATGTTGAGGAATTAAAGGCGTTTGAATCCACGAAGCTAGAGCCTTATAAGTCCACTTAGTTTGAGGACCAAATCCAATAACTCATGTTTCTTGTAACTCAACGATGATTTTCCCTGACTGATTAGTATATTTTGAGGTCGATTAATTCCTTGACAACAAACATGCTTTGTTTTGAGATAAATAGATGGGATGAGGGGTTAACACTTGTGCTCTGAGCTTGGTAATTTGATGGATGGACAGTAGTATTTTGTCAACGTTTTCTTATTATTGTTTGATCTTTTTTCCAGAATTACAAGAAAACCACAAACAGCAGCTGGAAAATTTGACACTGTTGACACAACCATTCAAAACACTGAAGTTTTTTATTTTGGGTGTTCTTCAGTATGTCAAACGTTCAATTCTGTATCTTTTGGCGAAAGGTGGTTGGCTTTTGCTTTTGAGTACTGTCCTGGCAGCGATTGTGATTCTTCTTTTTACTGTTGAAGGCCCTCAAGAAAAGGTTTTTCCATAAATAATATTATTATATTTCTTACTTCATATTTTTTATTTTGGTACATTTATTTAAATTTAGTTATAATAGAATTAGAATTTTGGGTAACGTAATTTTGGCCCCAATGGGGATGTGTATGTTAACTTAAAACAAGTAACTCGCTCTCTACCAACCTATACCATTGGACTAATGCCATGTGAAAAATGTTATCAAGAAAGTGGCTTCGGCTTCTTCCTATTATTGAATTGATTTAAAATTATGCTTATCTATGTCAGAATATTACAAGTTTCTATTGTATACAAGTGCTGGAGATTTAGACTCCATGCTTGTTTTACAATGTTTAAAAATGAAAAAAATGTTAAGAATTCAAAGTTTTCACTGGTCATATAGCAAGTATGGAAATGTGAAGTCACTCACGATCTTTTGGATTTGGTAGCTTCTATTATTCACTTATTGAAGCATGATTGTTTATTTGTTCAGGTCTTTTGATATATGAGTTTTTTATTCTGTCCTTGCCAATTGTCTTGTTGATTGTTGTTAAGATGCTTCAACAAAGTTATGATAATTTCTCATGTGGTTGCAGCATTTAGAGGAGATTATTAAGTATTTTGAGTTTGGATTGTGGTGGGTCATCCTTGGAGTTGCATCTTCAATTGGTCTTGGTGAGAAAACTTATGTAGTTGATAATTACGTATACCAGTTTTCAAGGAAGTATTTTGATGGTGAAAATAATATGATGTTATCTATCGTCATTTATGTATACTTGTTCCTTCTATACATAGACTGTAACAATTTTTTTCTGCTTACTTTCTTCAGGGTCTGGTTTGCATACGTTTGTCCTTTATTTGGGTCCACATATTGCATTTTTCACAATAAAAGCTATGCAATGTGGCCGAGTAGATTTAAAAATCGCTCCTTATGATACAATACAGTTGAAAAGAGGTCCTTCATGGCTTGACAAGGACTGTGCTGAATTTGGGCCTCCCATATTTACAGCATCCGTTCCTCTCAGTAGTGTATTGGCGAAGGTTCAAATAGAGGCTATTCTATGGGGTTTAGGCACTGCCATAGGAGAGCTTCCTCCTTATTTTATCTCGAGGGCAGGTATGAATAAGCTGTGTGTCTGTGTTGAAGTTTTCTTTTTTTCTTTTACTACCCCTTTCCAACTTAAATTGTGAGATTTAGTTTTTTTTTTTTTTAAATTAAGGTAAAGGAATTTCAGTTATGCATCCTTATATCTCATGAAAATGATTGCTAGTTAATTTATGAAAAATGTGCATATCTATGCAGCTGGCATCTCTGGTAGCAAAGTGGGGGCAATTGAAGAACTAAATGCTTCCTCATCTGAGGATGAAGGAATCATTTCTTATTACCTAAATAGAATAAAGCGATGGTTTCTTTCACACTCTCAACATATGAACTTTCGCACTATTTTACTTCTTGCATCCGTGAGTTAGCCTTCTTAGCTCTTGGATGCATATATGGTTATTTTTCTCGGATGATTTTCCCCCTCGTTTCCAGAGTTGCAAATTTATGGTCTTTTTCTTTTTCTCGATCTTTACTTTCTTTTTTGTTGATGTCTACCAAGATGTGGTAAAGAAAAAAAACATCAAATTTCAACATGTTTTCTACAAATGCGACTCCAATGAATGTGAGGCAATCCAGCACTGGATCATTCATTTAACCGAACTATTTTCAGGTCCCAAATCCACTATTTGACTTGGCTGGCATCATGTGTGGACAATTTGGTGTCCCATTTTGGAAATTTTTCCTTGCTACATTGATTGGGAAAGCAATAGTTAAAACTCACATACAGGTACGAGATCGTTTGACAATCATTGTGGAAGTTTTGTGTTTTTAGGTTGGATTCTCTCAAAACATGAGAATTAACTACACCTAGAAGAAACCATATGCTATTCTATTCTTACGAGAAAAAATGAATGACAATAGAAAGCCTCATTTCTTTTGAAAATGATTGGAGTACATCCTTGTTTAAATGTTTTGTTCCTCTCTTCCTTTGCAGACAATTTTCATCATCTCTGTGTGCAACAATCAACTTCTCGACTGGATTGAAAATGAGTTGATTTGGATACTCAGTCTGGTCCCGGGTTTGGCGTCAGTCTTGCCCAATATCATTGCGAAGCTCAAGTTGATGAAAGAAAAGTATCATATAGCACCTTCTCCCACGACTTCAAATATCAAGGTACCTTATTCTTCAAAATTGTCATACATTCTAATCCTCTCTCATAATGGACTGACATCCAGTGTTAAGGATCAAAAATGGATATATTTTGTAAGGTATTATTTCCCATTATGTATGTTATAAATCTGGTCTTATTTTCCTAAAATTCTAGGGAAAGAAATGGGACTTCTCATTTGCGTCCATCTGGAATACAATCGTGTGGCTCATGATCATGAACTTCGCTGTTAAGATCGTCAACGAGACGGCTCAAAGGTACTTGAAGAATCAGCAACTGCAGGAGGAGGCCGAGTTTATAATCAACCACCCTTCTCAGTAGAGGTAAAATGTGCTTTCTTTTCACAAGAAGTGAAATTAGTACTGCTGAAATAGAAGAAGTAGATTAGAACAGATGGCAAAAGGTGGAAGGAAAGTTATGAACCCTTTGAATGATTTGTTTTTGGGTTGTATTATTTGCCCACTTCTTTCTTAACCAAACTCTTTAATTTCCAGGAATTGAATATTGTTATTCTTTTGCAATGCAAAATCTTTACATTCTCTTGCATTTACTTTATTATTTAAGTTTTTATTATGAAGGAACCCTTTTTGTGTATCATACAATATGAACTTGTAATTTCTTTTTTTTTTTTTTTTTTTTTTTTATGAAAAAGGCTAAATTAGGGAAAAAAACTACGATGATATAGAGTATATGTGTGTGCATAATTGTTTCACAACTGCGGTTCGAATTAGAACCGTAGGTTCGGTTTGGTCTCAGCTTGGTGTAGTTCTTGACTTATGAGGACCTCAACCGATCGTCTCCCATGGTTGGGCACGCAATTTTTTATATAAAAACTAGTAGGTCGCGAATGATAAAATTTTGTTCAAACTTGCTCTAAATCAAAAATTAATTCATGATTATGCCCAGATTTGACAAAACCCGATCTTAAAATTTATATATTTAAATGAAATTGATGTTTGTTTATTAGCTAAAAAAATCGATGGTTTGGTGTTCATAATATTCACATTTCGGCTTCCAAAATTCCAAAAAAATAATTGCTAGCGGTTTAAATTTCATCAAATCTCAAAATTAGATCGAACTGGACCGTGCCCGCTGACCAAAAAAAAAGAGGTGATTTCCTCCTCGGTAGTTGATTTTGTATTTTAATTACTTTGATGAGTGGGCAAAAGGTCAACAATTAACATTGTTTACATGTTCTCTACAAGTGACTATTAGTTAATTAATCATGCTATTGACTATATAATCACCCATATCAGCTATAGTTAATATGATAATCAAAACATTTGATTAATAATTTTGTTATAATTATGTCAATCAATTAGCACCTGTTTCTTATAATTCCAATAATAATATTAATTTTATTGTAACATGCAAGGCATTAGCGTAATTATTATATAGATGACACCCGTTTTAATATTATATTTCAATCAAAAGATTCGCCCTTGCTTTAAAGACTATAAATTTCTCACTTCAAGACAAAAAATATATTATTTTATTTAATTTATATTATTATTTACTACATTTGGTCATATATTCAGATAAGTAATTGTTTTACTATACTATCTATTGTTGGTCCAAGATATTTGCCAATTATTATATGAATAATAATTAGGCATATAAATTCTTTATGCAAGACTATAAATTAGCTTTTAAAAATTATTTATACTTATTTTTATTCACAATACTTTTTTTTTTTTTTTGCAATAGAAAGAGATAGAAATGAATTCTTTTTAAATAAAAAAAAATTAGTGGACCCCAGTTCACCACTTAAATTAATCTTATTGTCCCTAATCTCACATTAAGTGAGATTAAAATATTCTTAATTTTTTTAAAAAAACCTTCCCTAATTTATCTGCCGACAACCCATCACCATGTATGTCTTTCATTAATAATTAACTAAATACAAAACCTTCGTATTCAAATTAATTATCCGGTCCGGAGATCCGTATATTACTTTTGATCGAACTATCGACAAAGGAACTAATGTCTTTCAATACAGTTGAAAATTATCCGAAGACGATACGCATAGGTAATTATTAAATCAAACAATTATGAATTGAGCTTATAATAGCCATAATATATGATTTCAAAACAATTAAAAAAAAAAAAAAACAAGATAGAGATGAGAAAAGTTAATTTTGCCAGTGCAAGCTTAGTTGGCCAATCACTTTTTTGGCCTTTTAGTTTCAAAAAGTGAGAATATGTGAAGGGGCATTTTAGCATTGCTTATGTTTTTTACATTTAGTCTATTGTATATTTTATTATGTCATGACTACTAACTCTATCGGTGAGCTTCCGAGCCGGGCTGTAATCTTGGTTGCTAAAAGCTCGACCCGAGTTCGAATGCATTCGACTTTTGGGCAACCCTACAAGCCTATCAGAGTCGTTAAGTTTATAATTTTTTGGACAATTTGAGAGACTACTTATATTCATTAAAAGAGTCTAAAGTTGAATTGGACTATACCCTTGATTGTGATCTTAATAATTGTTTGCTCTAAAGTTAGGATGGTCTTGGCTTGTCCTCGAACGTGTCGTGAGGTCTTGAACCATTGGATTGTTAGTCTATTTGACGAGGCTGACTGAGGTTTAATTTGATTTTTTCGTAAAAATATCATGTGATGTTTTTCTCACTTAAAAATGTGTGACAACATAGTATGTGATGTTGATATGACTTATTGTGTTGTTAATGTCAATAATCTCACAACATCAAGTGCTAAAAACAAATTTATAAATGTTAGGAGACATTAAGGATACATGTTATTAATGTCATTAATCTCACAAACATAATGTGCTAGAACATTGGTATAATATTGTTAATGAGACACTAATTATTTATCAAATTAGAAAAAAACAATAAAATTATAGAAAATCAGAGAAAATCAAGAGGTAATTTTCCAAGTAAAAAATAATTAGAATTTATTAATGAAAATAAAACTCACCAATCCAATATTTAATATACAATAAATTTATAAATAATAAAATCAAAAAACAAGTTCAAAGAAATATTTAAATAGTTAAATTTCTGTCTTAAAACCAGTTGAATTTTGAGATATAACAATAGAATAATTTTAACTTTATTTTTTAATTTAATATTATAATTTTATCTTTTTACATATCACGTATTAATTAGTGTACTATTTATAATTTATTTTAATTATTGCACCAATCAATGAATAACATATAAGCGTCTCAAATCAGATGATAATCTATCATTTCTCGTAACAATACTGTCTACGACTTGTTAAATTCATATACGAAAAATTTTGACGACCCTATTCTTGTACTTGTAAAGCTTGTCTCGATGTTCATTCGATCGTTGAAACAAATAAGTTATTTACGGTTTTGACCCTCCATTCATACATTGAATCTCCAAAATGGGTCCCTCTCAAAATGAAAAAAGAAGAGGAGGAAAATGGAAGATTTGTTTTGTTTAGTTGAGCATGGGAGACAAAAAATACCATTCTTTTTGTTAATGGAAATCCCCCTTTTTATTTATTTATTTATTTATTTAAATATTTGCCCCACCTAGTTCTACATAATTAATTATATAAATCATTTGAATTTTTTTTTTTTTTTTTTCAGAAAATTAATAATAGTTTTTTTGATTTGGTTCAATTATATCTTGTTACCCTTGATCAGTTTTTTGGAACTGCCCAACTAGGACCACCCACCCTTTCTCTTGAGGGGACCCCTACAATCTCATTAATTATTTATTTTCTAATATTTTTGACTTTGTCTTCACACATAAAATAATACCTACAATGATGAAGACTCAGAAGCGGTGTAGCATCCACCTCACCTTCTCTCTCTACACAGTATCTACTATCATTTTCAACCCAATGCAAACGATATCAATGGCTGAATCCTAGAGGCAACCCCCCACCGAGCTTTTCTGTCTAGATGATATGCCCGCAGTCGATAATTCCGAGAGGTTTGTCGTCGTTTAGAAAAACAAAACGGGCAGATGAGAAGCTAAACTCGGCCGAAAAGTGCCAGAAATTAGGAAAAAAATTGAGGTCAGCATTTATATATGCTAGGCATGTACATATATACTCCCTCTCCCCTACATTTGACATATGTTAAAAACAACATTTCTAATGTTCTTTCTAGGTAGGTCTAAGACAATAAACCTTAAAAAAATATTGGAAGAAAAAGAAACTGCATTGCAGCCCCAAAAAACAAGGAAAGATGGTGTCTTTGGTTCTTCCTCTTTCCTATATGACTTCCACCTCTATCACCTTACAAAACCATTAGGTAGCGAGATCTTGGCAAGCATAGTCTGCCATTCAACTGTAAAAAGTTCATCTTCTTCCACAAAATTGTGAATTTCAATTTCGAGTCGAGAGCTTTCGATCAGGGGGTCGTGTTTCTTCCCCTTTTTTCATGTTTCTTGCGTCTCTTCATTGAAAACCCGACTATCCCACCGGATCAAAGCAGTGTTAAGCAAATAAGAACATTTGATCTACTCACCTGCAGGTTGTTTTTCAGTTGGCTTCGCCTGAACTGCTGCAGGGGAAACCGCATGAATGTATGGGAAACCTGCCGGCAGAGAATGATGTGAATTTCCTGATGAATGTGTAGTGGAAAACTGAGCCGGGTGGACTGTCGGTGCGGGTAAGCCACCTCCGGTTTTTGGGTTGTTCCCGGCTGATCCCCCAGCAACAATTTTTGCTGGATCGAGAGTGATAGGAGAGCATAACGATAACATGCCACCAGAAGTTGTCGCTGATTGGCCCGGTGGAGCAGCCGGTTGAGACTCTGGCCGCCGCCTTTGGAGATAATACCCCCCGGCAGCTGAGGCAGCTGAAGGGCTTGTGGAATGAGAAGCTTGAGCCTGCATGTAGGGGTGAGAGAAGAAGAGCTGAGCTTGTTGCAGTGACGGCTTCGATAAATGCTGCTGCTGAGGCTGCTTCTGGGTTTTGCCTCCTGAGCTCGATGAAGAGGTGCCATGAGGATTCCCAAGAATTGACTTCTGGGTCGGCAATGGCTGGGAATTCTTGATTTGCTGAGATGTTGACATTGGAGCTTGGCCAGTTTTGGTTCCTGTGGTGGTAGAAGTAGCTAGTCTTGGGCTTCCACCAGAACTTTTTGAGATGGAAGAGGTTGGAGAGCCGACCATTAATGGAGGAGATGGAGCTTGACTGCTACTAACAGCTTGTTGTGCTTGATTTTGCAAAGAAGATTTAGGATTGGCTGCAAAAGAAATCTGCGTCTGGCTTTGCTGGGGTCGGTTCGGCTGCTGAGGAAGATTTTTCGAAGAAGACGAGGTTGAAGAAACAGATTGAGTAGGAACCTGAGAAGTTGCTCTCGCTGAATTCTTCCACTGGGGAGATTGAGCTGGACTGGTGGTGGTGTTACTTTGGACTAGATTTTGAGGAAAAGAAGACGGAATGTGATCGTAATAAACACCGCCATTGCCATTACTGGATGGTGGCACCTTGTTCCGGGCAGCTGCAGCAGCTGCAAATTGCTGCTGTTTCTGCAGCATCATCTGCTGCTGATTTCTCTGCATTTGCTGCTGAGGAATGGAGGCTCCCGGAGGGCTAATTGTAGACCCAGTAGGCCTTCGAGCCAGGCTATCAACCATTGTAGTCCCAACCGGAATGGTGGAAACAGATGATGCATCCAATAAATCTGTTCTGGAGAAAGCAATGGACTGAACCATAGTCGGAGTCGGAGTCGGAGTTGGAGTTTTTGCCGCCATTGTTTTTCTATCTTCCTCCACGCTTGAAGAATTATCCCCATTTCCGTCTGGGTAGCTTTTCTTTGGCTGTGCCGCCTGGGCCGCAGCTGCCATAAACTGATACGACTGTCTGGTAAGTTCTGGAAGGTTATGAGACATAGGATGATTTGGTGCAATCGTCGAGAGATCAATTCCAGTTGTGGTGGAAGCACCATTAATGGAGGCAAAAGATAAGGCAAAAGCTTGAGCTGGCTCGACTCCTGTTTTGGAGCCGCCCTGTGGTAGAGAATGCTTCTTTTTACCACTGCTGGAAATGGGGACAGGAGGATTAATCACAGTAAAGTTCGGAGGCGGGTGAATTGGCATGGGGAAATTCTGACTATAAACATTCATATTCGATCGAGAAACCCGATCGGCTGCTGATGGGCTTTCTTCTCCACCAATCTCGGACTCGAGCTGTTGAGGCCGAGGCGGCTGCAGTGGTTGAGAGGCCTGGTTTTTGGAGGCAGGAAAGCCTTGCAAATTTCCACCACCACCATAAACTCCTCCGGAATGGGATCTCGGTTGCTGGCTCTGTAAATGCTTCTGATTCGAAGAACCACTGCCAGCAACTGCAGTGCTCTGAGGACCTTGTTGACTCAGCTGTGTCTGACCGGAAGGTTGAGGATGAATCATTTGGGAAGAATAGAATGAGCCATTAAAAAAAGGCATTGCCGGAGGAGGATGAGGTCCTCTATATCCAGGAGGGGCACCAACATGAGACGGGATTGGAAAAGAATAGCCATTGTTCTGCAAGAAGGCTAAGTACTGTGCCTCATTGACTGGCATATTGGGATAATTGAAGCTCATAGTAGGTCCTGCAATGGCAGCTCCAGCAGACCCACTCATGGAAGCTGAACTCGAAGTAGCAGAGGAGATAGCTCCACCAGACAGTGATTTCACTGAGCCAAGTCGGCCGGACGCAGCTGCAGCCTGTTGTTGGTTCAACGGGAAGATAAAAGCCGGACCCTGCCAAACAAAACAAGAAAACCATAAACAAAAGGTCAACTCTCTACCTGAAAACAAATAACAACTCTTCTAACAACCTCTCGGCTTTTCAAAGAAAGTAGTATACCAGAATATTACTAGGAGCTCCAGGAGGTAAAGATTGCTGGACTAGAATTTGCTTTCTCTGAGAAACGTCAACAATGGTGGTTGGTTGAGGAGACTTGTTGTCCTTTCCAGACTGAGCAGAGAAAGTGGGTAAACTCTGAGCTTTGTCCTGCAATGAGTTCGTGCTCTTACCCGGAAGATTTCCATGAAAATCCGAAGAGGGTAAGACATTCAAATTACAGTGCTTGGCCCCAAACATAGAAGCTGAGCCGGGAGCAGCCGGCCAGAACTGATTCATTCGAGCAATTTGCTGATGATAACAAATGTTTCTAGCAATGTAGCAATGGGTTGCACATCTCTTTGGCCGGGCTGGAGGAAAAAGTAAATTCGGCGGCTGAAAAGGTTGGAGAAGAAGAACATTATCAATCAAATAAGAAACACAGAACTGCTTTGACGGATCGAAGAACAGAAGGTAAATTACTTGAATAGCTGCTGTAGATGTAACAGAGCTTCCATCCATGGATACAACTCCTTGCAGAGGAGTCACATACCCCATGGGAGGAAGCCCACTCGGCCAGCCGGCCATAGACATGGGGAGAGGAAGAGAATTAGCTTGGCCTGAGTAGAGAGAAGAGAAGAGAAGAGAGAGTAAATGAGAGAGAATTTCTCCAAGAACCCAGAAAGAAGATGGAAATCAGAGGCAGTAATTTACCAGATTTGTCTGAGATTGAAGAAGGTTGGAGCTGCTTCTGGGCAAGCCTGTTTAGCTTATTATTGCTCAAACCTCCATAGCCAGACTCTGTTTCAGTTTTGTCCAAATCTGAAGGAACCCTGTCTTTACTAATCATAACAAGATGATTTCTAGAATCTGCATCCTCAGATTTAGCTTTGGCCTCCGCGTTAACTTCATCTTCTTTTCCTATTTTCGACGCTTTATCGTCTTCCTTCATCTTAGCCTTATTTATTTCCTGCAACCATAAAAAGACACATTTCTTAATTATTGTCTCTCTCTCTCTCTCTCTAGGTTCTTTCTCTCTCTATCAGGATCCTCATCAAGGTGGTGGCCCACTCACCATTTCTGCATCAGTGACCATAGATTTCGGATCTACAGCCACAAAATCAATCAAGCCATTTCTTTCTGGAGATGATCGCGATGGAGGAGGAGCCTGGGAAAGAAAATTGTGAAAAAGATCAACATCTGTCTGATAAATTACCAAAAAAGAAAAACGAAGCAGAAATATCTAAAAGAAGATGTGGTTCTTCACCATCAGATCTATTTGGAACTTCTCTTCTCTCTGATTCTCGAATTCCGCCATGGACGAATGACTGAAGAAAAAAAGAAGAAAAGAACTTTTCAAAATACAGACTAAAAAAGTGAAGAAAACATAGGAAAGGGAAGAAGATTAGATGCTTACGGCTCGGTCGACGTCATCTCGTCCCGATTGTTGTTATTCAAAATGAGAACTGGAGTTCCATTTTTGGGCGATTGAGGCTCCTCCTTCGTCACACCCAAATCTTTACCATTTGATTCTGCAACCAAAGGTTTTGAATCTGACAAAACGTTAACTTCGGGCTTGATTTGTTCGATCTGCTCCTCCAACGAGGCAGCAGCAACATGAGAGCTTCCGAAATTGACTGAAACTCTGCCATTTTCAGCTAAGAATCCAGAAGCTTTCTTGAGATTACGAGAGGATATCTCTGTTATCGGTGAGTGGTCAGTCTCGGGTTTGGTCGTCGACAAAATGGGTCCATTCCTCCCACTGAAACTCGAGGGGTTCTCGTCCTCATACTTGATGGGTCGAGGTCTTTTTCTCTTGGGTGCTGCAGATTGAAATAAAAAAAGAATTTTGAGAGTAGTTAATCCAAAATTCACAATTTTCAATTTTTCCTCCATTTTAATGACGGTTTCTGAAATGCCGAATGAAGTACAGAACACTCACCAATCGCAGATATTGAAGAGATGATGGAAGCGGAATTTTGAGTCACAATCGACGACGGAAGTGGTAAAGCAGAGGAAGAATTCGAGATCGGAGAAGAAACCCTAGATTTAGCGTCCGTCGTCGATTTGTTCACTTCTCTCGAATCACTGACTGAGATGTCTTGCTTAGAAGGTCCTTGAGGCTGTCTCATCATTCCGTACAATACCTCGGCTATCTCGATCTCGATCTCGTCCTGAGCCGAAGAAGACTTCGACGACACTTTCGGCGGCCGCAGTTTCGGTCCGTTCGACTTCTGCAAGAATCACAGAGCCTTTACAAAAATAAAGCCCAGGAAATGGGGAAAACGAAGTGAAACGAAAGACGCACCGGCTTCTTCCTCGCCGAAGCATTAGATGAAGAAGGTGACGTCGGAGCTAGAGACGGCGTCGCCAGACCGACGGTCAGCCTCACCGGAGATGTTGAAGCCTGTCGGTGGCTTAGCTCCGCGCTTCCAACCCCAGCGGTCGGAGTCCATGAGTCGTGGGACCTCTTCGTAGAAACTGAAAATGGAAAAAGAGTTAACGAGGAAGCTTTTCACAAGGAAGAGTTAAACTATTCCTTCTCTTCTCTGCCGGAGCTCTACCTGAGCGCGCTTTTCTGGGAACTGACACACCGATCATTTCGTCAGCCGCTTTCCACGTTGCGGCGGTTCGGAAAGTCTTCGCCGGATGAAAGGTTTTTCGGTGATTAGAAATCGACGGCAACGACGAAGGGTTGGGAGGAAGCATCCTCACCGAACCGCCACAATCTTCATCCTCATCGTCTTCTTCGTCATTTACACTCTCCTCTGAACTCTCTTCCCCAACATCTTCCCGATTACTCCCATGCATTAATCTGTCCGCTCTCCTCTTGCTCCGACTAAGACGATCCCTCTCACGGTCTCGATCTTTCTTCCCGCTTCCTCGATCTCTGAGCCTCGCCGTCTCCTGCAACTCCACCGCTACATCTTCCTCTGCAAAAGCAAAACGTAACAATCAGAAAAACCGATCTAAATCGATGAATCTCGTCCATTTCTGAGGTAGATCTAGGAAAATACGAACCCGGAGACTCTCTGAGACTCGTAGTTCTGTGTCTTCGCCTTGTTAACCCATTCGTCGCCGCCATCGTAGACCTCCTAGCTTCTCTGTTTCTATCCATATCTCTTGCGAATTCTTCTCCTTACCAAATCAGCTATTCCCAGAGGAGTTTTCCTATCTTTCATCACCTGAAAACTCTCATAACCTTGGGCAAAATTGCTAGATTCAAGCTCTACCGCTTCAAAGATCGTTTCAGTAACTCAAAAAACTCAAAAAAGATCTGAACTTCCCTAATCAATATGGGTTTCTTCTCCCTCTTCTCTCTTCGCCTCTCTCTGTGAACTCCCCTTTAGTCCTCTCTCTCTCTCTCTAGACTCTCTCTCTACCCTTGGAACTCTGTCCACTTTTTGTGCCCTCGTATCATCATCATCTTGTTCGCTATATTTCATCCCCAAGGACTCACAAACGGCCAAGATCGCAATCTCCACATCCACACTCCAATCCTGACCGTCCCTTTCCGACAGATCCAACGGTCAACATCAACTAAATCCGACATGGCAAAATCGGACACGTCCATTATTAAAATGACCTACTCTTCGCGTACAATCTGGCACGTGTCACATTATTTTCTTCCCTCTCAAGCTTTCATCTGCACACCCTACCGATTTAATGCATATATATATATTTTAAATATTAAATAAATATATCTCTTCTAAATAATTAAAAGAATATATTATTTCTATCAATTAACTCGGGCCCACTTGACAGCACTGCATTTTCTACGGTTGCGATCATTCCGATATAGTTAGCTGGGCGTTCATCCAGCGTTGAATGGGAATCCTACGTGGCAATAGGAGGAATCCTCTGTTGGTGTAAGTGTCCGAGCTGGCCCCCGACCTAGAATACTTGCTCATTGAGGATCGAGCGGTACTTTGACCGTCCGATGAGATGAATCCCACGGCTGCGATTGGCGAAGTTAGAGGGAGAAAGTCATAGTCACGGTCCCGGAACTTCCGAGAAGCGTGGGTCCCACTTTTGAAATTAATAAATTAATTAATCCATTGTCACCTTGGTGAGATGTGGCCGATTGCGATGACGTGTTAGTCGGTCCCACTTTTTTAAATTAATATTATTTAAATAATCAAATATACAAATCTCTTTATAATAATTGCAATGACCTGTGACATTGATTAATTAATTTTAATCAAATAATTAAGAAAAAAAAAACAACCTAACTTTATGCGGGCCCCGTGCTTTCTTGTTGGGTGCCACGAAGGATTGTACAGCGTGGCACGGGGATTGTCGTTTTGGGTACGTGTCAGTTTCTGATTCGATGAGGGTTGTAATTCATCGTCTCGGATCATCGTCCACTTTTCCATAGACCAAAATAAATATCTCTCTCGGGTAAGGCACGAGAAAGATTAAGGTCACGCGTCTGTGACAGAGTATCCTGACCGTACCCGGGATTCTTTCGTCACCGGCTGGTCGTAATTAGGTTATTCCGCGTAGGAGAAGAGGCCCGGTTTGATCTGTTTAGGAAAGGGGGGATTTCCTGAAATCGCTGGCATGTGTCACGTGGAGAGAAAGGAAACGTCATCAGTCTGACGTGGCCAGTAGTATTGACCGTAAACAACAACCCTAGCCGTCCCCTACGGAAGAGGAAGAAGCATCCAATAAATTTCTAGTTTTTCCCCTTTTTACATCAAAGGAGGGAAGAAAAAGAGGAGAGAGAAAGAGTGGGTGGTGTTGTTGAAAAGATAGATTTGGGAGAGACAACGAGGAGAAAGAGTGGGACTGTCTAGAGAGAGAAAGTGGGGGAGAGACTAGAGAGTTCGTCTCTAGAGAAGGAGAGAGAGAGAGAGAGAGAGAGTGTGTACTGAAACAGTAGAGAGAGAGAGAGAGATAGTGTTCGAGTGTTGAGACTTTTGTGTTTATAGACAGGGTTAGTGTTTAGAGAGAGAATGTTCTGAGAAGAGAGAGTCGAGTTTTGTGTTTAGAGAGAGAAAGAAGAGAGAGAATTAGGTAAACACGAAGAAGATAAAACGGGTTGAAATTACTGAGAACTTGCAGACATGACAAGGTTTGAAAATATCCACGTACGTACTCACATTGCGGTCATTACCATAATTATTTAATAAATAAATAAAAGATATATTAAAATAATCAAATTTCCATCTATAATTAATCATTCATTCAACAATACCACATCTATTAATATTTTTATTTATCTCGTTAATTATATTTTCTTACATCTTTCCAATTCAAGCATCACCACTTTATGCTTAAATGGATGAATTCCCATTCATTTTCTTTAACATAGTAATATTTTTCTTATTATTTCTCTATCGATCAATGTCTTCAGTGTTTTATTCGGCCAAAACACCCGCATCACGGTTTTATTTTAAAGTTTTCATAATCAGCAGAGGGAAGAACCGGATCGCAATTCCAATACAAACCCGAACTATAGAGTTGTTTCAATTCCAACCCTTGCTTAAAACCCAAAATAGTTATTAAAGAATAATGACTTTTATAATTTCATTTAGGATTGACACATAAAAAATTATTAAAAACTAAATCATAAATGACAAAAGTTGATACAAACCTACTAAAATCTAAATTAACGAGCGATTCAATTCCAACTTTATTTAAATCTATTAAAATTTATCGAACTTGACCTTAAACTTACATATTTTAATAAAATTAATTTTTAATAATATCGAATCGTGCACATCTCTACAGTAGTCGTTCCAATCTTGTTGGTAATTGAATTTCACAATATAATATCACTCTTGTTGAATCTTGTTATTTTGCAAGTTAGGTTGTGTTTTTGAAAACTAAACTTTTTATTTAATTATTTAATTTACTATGAAAGTAACTTAAAAGAAATGTAAAAAAAAACAGAATTAAAAATCCAGAGATTAAGACTTCTCAAATAATTAAAAATAGATTTTAGCTGTATTCATAAACAATGTTGACAAAACCACTTCCCCATATGATCCAACTTTACAATATTCTTTGATTGAAATAAAACTATGATATCATAATAATATATTTATTTTTTATCCTAGTTATTTTATTTAAACCCAATAAACTCAAAAAGAATACCCTAAAATAATAATTTATTTCATTAAAAATATAAATTAATTTATGCAATAATAAATCATAAAAAATTTAAAAAAAAAACAATTTAAATTATATAACATGTAATTGGCATGATGCTTCTCTAATTTAATTTATTAGTTTTTAAAATTTTAATAATGTTAATTAAAGATTGAATTTTTGCTAACTAACATTTAGATTGCGAAAATCAATTAAGTGTGACAGCATCTCATTGACGAAATAATCTAATTAAATGATTATCATCCAATAAATAATTAATAATTTCTTGGTGAGTTCAATAGAGTTGCATTTTTTTCACTGGATGTTACTTAGTTTATGTATGTTCAACACTACAAACAATTGTCTCTTGAGAAGGAATTTTATCATGTTAGCGATTGTCACAGCCCGTAGGAAGAGGCAGGCATAACTAAACGTAGCTTCGGACAACGGTGGTTTGAGGACTTTGTTATTGATATGATTAGTGTCTTGTTGTTTTATTGAGCTTATTCGAAAATCATACACTATTTTTAAACTTTATGTTCTAAATTTTTAATTTGTTTGTACTGTAAACTCGCTAATTTTCAATTTGCTCGTAGGTTATCTTTACGGAGATCTTGTCATGGGTTGATAAATGATATTCTTTTGCTTTGAGTGAGTAAACGACAATAATTTATTAAATATGATCTTCTAAAGTAAAATTTAATAACATAATCACGTAGATATAATTACAGAATAAATAATATTATAATATTTGAAATAAAACGAAATGTTATAGATAATATCAAAGTCAAAACTCAACTAAAATTATTAGTGATATGATTGCTGAGCTCCGAAAACGAAGAACACATTGCTATTCATAAGAGCAGTTAAAGCTACATAATCATTTACTTATTGTAGAGGTGAAAAATAATAACGTGGAACTCAATTTTCACTATGGTTTGGATAAAATTGAAGGGCCAAAAAATGAGACATTGTTGATTAATTAGTGAGATAAATTATTCGTCAATAAATAAATAAACATGATTTGGAGAAGTTACTTTCTTTATAATAATAATTATTAGTTCTAACATTAAATGGAATGATTAGATTAAGCACGATAATTAGAGAACAAAAAGGAAAGTCATGGTCACGTTGATTATTACAACACTTTTAATTATATACTCTAAATATATTAGAATATTCATGATTTAATATTTATATAAAAATAATTTAAATTAGCCATCATCATTGCCAATTTTTTAATTGCAACGAGAGAACATTAAAAGGCGTGGGAGTGGCGCACGATAAGGTGGTTGGGTGGTGCTGTTTTGCAAAAGAAACACTCCACGCGGACGCACGTGCGTCGTGCCACGAATCAGCCCACGTGCAAGATGTGGGAGACCATGCAATGGTTTGAATACGAATTTACTCTTTTGGCCTTTTCTTTTTCCTGCTTTCTGAGTTTGGGCTGATTGCTGAGACTTGAGTTTAGGTTTGCGCTCCATTTGGGTTAGGTCTAACCAGATATGAGCAGACTGAAGGAGGGTTTGGGCCGACTTGTCTTAGTTGGTTTGGTTTGGTTCATTTGGTTTTTATTTTCTTCGGAAATCAGAAACTGCATCGACTAATTTGTTCCTTAATTCCTTCCCCAAATAAACCGATTCTAGATTTAATTAGCATGAAAATCAAATCGAAATCATCAGTTTGGTTCTTGGGTTGACCATATTCGCACAACTTTTGTCCTATTCGAGCTTCAATTCCAATACTTAGAAACCATTAACTCACAATTCAGATCGATCCCGTCGCAAAGCCGAATCAAACCCTAATCACATTCATGCATAAATTTCACGTCAAAATTAGCACGATAGAATATAGATATACTCATATAGAGCCATAATGGTTTGGGGTATGGGCCTTTGCCTTTTCAAGGGACCAAATTCTAATTCTCGAAAGTAAAAGGCCTCATAAAAAAGTTGAGAACATGAATATGTGCTTACTTGTTTGATGTATAATACACCAATAATATAATTAAAAAAAATTGCAAATCACTAATCATCAAGGGTTAAAAAAGATTCTTGTCTTTAAAAAAAAATTCAATTTTTTTGGACTATATTTAGAAATCATAGTAAAATTCTTTCAAAATTTGGCTCAAATTGTTCGTCCGAAAATTTTTCAAAAGGCTAGATATTATTATTTTTCTATCCATTAGAATAATACGATCGTTATGCGCATTATTCAATACGATGACAAATGAAATATAATATATATATATTTTTTCGATCACAAAAAAGAAGAATTAGGTCAAAAATAATTCAAATTTATAATTGAAATTTTGTTTAATTATAATATATTCTCTTTACAAATGCCTATACTAATTAAAATATTTTTTAAAAATATCAAATTTAATTAAATAAAAAGGTCAGAGAGAGAATAAATTACTTTTGGTGAAAATGAAGTACACTTCCCCCCATGAACAATTTGGACAACTCACATGTTCCCCCACTTACAAAACACGTCTAATAATATATCCCACGCCTTGTACTTCCAACCTTTGGGACCTTATACCCTAGTGGAAGACATCCCCCCCTTAAAATTAACCCCTTGTGTTCTTGTCAACGTGGTCCGTGAATACTTCGAATACTTTTTTCCCGAGCCAGTACTTACAAAGTCGATTGCTCTTACTTATAATTACGAGTTTTTAGAATATGTATTATCGTCAATGATAGTAATATGTAGATGTGTTAAGGTTCTGAATTGATATTTTTAACATCTTTTATCGTCACAGGCACACTACCACGGTTTTAGCTCGTTATTTGAATTATAAAGAGTTTAGTTTGTATATTTAGATGATTTAATGATGAGCTAAAAATGAAAATAAATTATTGATTAAGTGTGAATAATTGAATATTTAATGTAATACTTGAATATTTTTTTATTCTTATAAATACTCCTAGTTGTATTTTTTGGCATAACTCATGGGTTGCTATTAATTTGAGCTCTAATACCCAATTTTTAGTTAATGCGACTTTACTTTGTTTAAATTTGACATTTTTTTCCGAGATTGAACATTACTGAGGAAAGACTCTTGATATTTGAAACTCTTAGAAGTTCGATTTCTTCTTTTTAAAGCGTCAAAGTCTATAAAATTCGCGCGATTACATTTCATTCAATTTTATTACTAGGGTTTCTTTAAGCCTAGTCTGCGAAGAAATACGAGTGATTTGATTTGTTCGGTTGTTAAACATGCAATGCTCTCTACTATTTGAATCAATTCAAATTTACAGTAAATTATTTCTCATGTTATTAGTCTTTATGATTCATCAGCAATGTGTAGAGTACGATTAGTGCATACTTATCCACCAATTTGCGGCTACATATTAAAAATTTGGTATCGAGGAAACAAATAGATGTTATGTATCATGTTTTGAAAAAAAAAAGAGTAAAATTTGGACACGTATTCACCAAGATGCGTGACAAATTACAATTATTTAATTTTAAAAAGATTACAAATAATAGTGTATAATAACAAATTTAATACACTCTCTGCTCTCAACTCTTCCCTTGTTTTATTTCTAGCCGTCGTGTTATGTATATTATATACAATATCACTTTCATGGTACCACGTCTTACAAAGCAAAGTATGACTTGACTTATTTCATGCATATACTATATACGCTTACTATATTAGTCATGCAATATTTCGAATAATCTACTATATTATTAATATTTTGATTGGTTTTATTAAACTTTTCACGTGTTGAAATGTTTTTGTGACAACCTACTATGTGAATACAAAGACGGTATAAAATTCTGTTAACTGTAACAGTCTAATCATATTAATGGGGACGCACAATCTCATATCGTTTGAGATTTTGGTAAAATTTTACCTAAATCTGACGCATTCGCCAAAATTTTGCTAAATTTGAACAAAAATCCATTAGAGTTTGGCAAGACCGGTCGACCGATCTATTGACTATTAAGGTTCATGATAACTTTAACTTATGAAATTAGACTAACTTGATAATGTGGAATTTTAAATAATACGTTGCAATATCACATATATTTCTTTTATATTGATAAAATCGTTAGATAGTAATGACTAATTCTAAGACGATACTTTGGCTATTATCTCAACATGACACTTATGATTTTATATAATGTTTCAATGATAATCCATCGCTATGCACAGGAAAAATACTTTAATGATGGAATAATAAGTCACATTTTCATTTAAATGTAATATAAGAGTAATGTTATATTTATTCTGTAATTATATACTATGATATGTCAAATACTGATTGATACAATTAACGTAATAAATTTTCAATAATTAAAATAAATTATTAATTATACTAATAAATATTTATCACTTCAAGGTGCATAATTATATAGTAACATTATAAAATAAACATATTGTAATTCATAATTTAAATGTTCTATCATATTATTAATACTTTTGTCACGTCTACCCCCATGTGATTTCGATTGTCGATAATGTTACAATAAGCTAAAGTGCAATAGTTTTAATAAGTAACTATGTCAACAAAATTATAATCCAAATTGGAAAAATTAGAAATATTTATAACTAAATAATATATAAAAACAGACATACACGATTTATTAGTCAAAGAATCATTAATAATTAATTGATTTATTATTATTATAACAAATTGTTGGTCAAAAAGACTTGGACACACGTGGACTCATGCGATTCGATAATCAAGCAGTAGAAGGAAATTAATGTTTTAAATTTTGGATAATCCAATGGCCACGTGGTGAGGTTATAGAGGAGGGACCCACTGCGTCCGTATCATCAATTTTTGCTACCCCGCCTATATAAGCACCAGCTTACCGCCATAGCCTATTTCATAAACTCCTCTACCTCTGAGCAGAGCATCTTCTTCTTCTTCTTCTTCTACTTCCTCTGTGTTTTTGGTTCAGCTCCGAGTGTTTGTTCGATCATTCGGTGTGTTTAGTGAGATTGATAAGGGATAGAGAGAGAGAGAGAGAGAGAGAGAGAGAGAGAGTTAGAACTTGAATCTTGAAACCATGCCGGGTGGGGGATTTTCGACAGCATCGGGAGGTACAGAGTTTGAGGCAAAGATAACGCCGATCGTCGTCATTTCGTGCATTATGGCCGCTACAGGTGGTCTAATGTTCGGTTACGATGTCGGTGTGTCCGGTAAGAAACCGTTCACTGACTCACTCTCTGTCAATCGCACTGAGAGAGGCGAATAACCTGCATATGTCATGATTGCGATCTGTTTTTAGAATATTCTTCTTCTATCTTATGTTTTCATTACGGATGCAATTATTAGTTTTCTCTTCGAGATAGCAATGGCTACTGGATTGGATGCATTGATCTAGAGAAAGGTGGATTGTTTTTGTAGATGATTTATTCCATTTTAGGTGCCTCAGCCGAAAGTAGGAATCATCGAAAAGGGAGGGGGAGTAGCCGCCTCCTGACTACCCATCGCGACGGAGTAGGACTCCGAGTAAAAATACGGTTATTCTTGGAAAGTACAAAAGTTAACCCTGTTATCTCCACAAGAATTGGGAGCTGTTGGGTATTTCGCGTCCTACTTGCTCGGATTCAGATAGTCATACCATCCATGCACCAAACTCATTGATGATATCTGTTGGATTATTCATTAAAGAATAATTAATCAAGCCACCTGTTTAATCTTCCAATTGAAAATTGAAACCATCTAATGTCAAACTTAGGATTAAATAATTTTAATTACTTTTTTTATTCAATAGTTCTTCGAGTCTTGAACAGTGGTTAAACCAACCAAACCCATGATTTTGTTTCTTTTTTAATGGTTCGTCTCATTAGAAATATATTTTTGTCAATATCATAACCACGTATGATAAATATTTTGTGGGTGATTTGATGCAGGGGGTGTAACATCTATGCCAGATTTCTTGAAAAAATTCTTTCCAGTTGTTTATAGGAAGACGCAAGAGGGAGAGACTGAGAGCAACTACTGCAAATATGATAATCAGGGCTTGCAATTGTTCACATCGTCTTTGTATTTGGCTGGTCTAACTGCTACGTTCTTTGCTTCATACACCACAAGGAAGCTAGGAAGAAAGTTAACCATGTTAATCGCTGGAGTTTTCTTCATTATTGGAACTATTCTCAATGCTGCTGCTCAAAACCTTGTTATGCTTATTCTTGGGAGGATTGCACTTGGTTGCGGTGTTGGTTTTGCCAATCAGGTTTGTTTAATTTATCGTTCACTAGTTCTATTTTTAGTTTTGGTTCAAAATTTTGCTTCAACTTTTCTGTTTTCTCTGTTTGTTTGGATGCGCATAGTCAACATTAAGGACCACTTTTTGTGCTTCTTCCGAGGGTAAAATACGTTTATTTTATCTTGGTCTGATCAAACACTTGGTCATTCAATTTTTAATATAAATTAACCACCTGAACTACTTCTTGCCAAACATCATTTATTTCATCGTAAAAAATGCGGTGGATGATTTTTTTTTTTAAAAGAACAATTTACACACGTTAGTTTTTTTAATTCAAAAATAACCTTTTTTTCCAAATAATGGAAAAAATGGTGTTTTCAAATTAATAAACATCAGATTTTAGTGTAGTTAAAAAAAAAAAATCACAGGCACACCATGTGAACTTCATCTAAATAACTAATTGTTAAGCTTGTCCTTACATGTATTAATCAGGTCGTTTCCATTTCCAAACAAATTTTAGGGACAGTACCAAGAAATAGAAGACCATTGGGCTAAGTAGTGCAAATTACATCGTTCTCTTCAGCAACCTCTGACGTCGACATTATCTAGTCTTTTTAGTTTTGAATATATACCAATCTTTAAAGCTCTGTCCTTGTCTGTGCGTGGTTCACAGTTCAACGAAAGCACCTTCTCCACGGCTATGATTTTTAGCTCGAAATTATTTAGGGATAGCAACCTTTAGCTTTTTTCCAATTTCTTAGTAGTTTCCTCTTTGCTGCCTTTTTTTCGAATATTTTTCACCTTTGGAGAATTTAGTTCCTTTTGTGAATCGTGATGCTTTTGCCCAGTTCAGATTCCACTTTTTGGTTTTATTCCTTGTGTGAAAGCAACAGATCTAGAAATGTAACATTTGACTTGAGATTTCAGTAGTTATTTCATGATATTGTATTTATTTATTCACAATATTAAAGTTTATCCAAAGTATTGTCTTAATCGTACAATTTATGTGATTCCGGTTTTGCACGTTAAAAAAAACATGTTACAAACATCACGGACTTCCATGCATCATCCTGGGGTAAACACTTGGCTAACTGATTTATTATACATAGAGGACTGTGTTGCGTTATTGTCATTATTGCATGATAAGCATTTGAAAAATGGTGTTTTGTCGTAGTTTAAAATCTAGTATTTTAGTGTTCTATGACATAAGAAATATTGCATGTTTGTCTCATAGCTCCTTGGAAAACTGGTGACTCATGCAAATTCGGAAATTAGCTTTTAAATTGCGATTTCTAATGTGACTAGGAAACGATGATATTGACTGTTGACAATTCAAAATTTAAAAAAAAATTGCAACTTTGTCTTATATTTCGTTGGCAAACTTACTAGTCACGCAGATTTGGAAAATTAGTTTTTTAAGCTGATATTATTAATGCCATCAGTAGACAATAACATTGAATATTGAATGCTCAAAAATGGACAGGCGGTGCCATTGTTTCTATCTGAGATCGCACCTACGAGGATACGTGGAGGATTGAACATTCTATTTCAACTCAACGTCACCATTGGGATTCTGTTTGCTAGTCTCGTCAACTCCGGAACTGCAAAGTAAGTCAGCTTCTACCACTAATTTTATTTAATGATTAAACTAATCCCAACACACAGGCTTAAATATTTATTCAACCTGATTTCAGGTCATAAAAATTTATATTTAAATCTAAGTTTCTTCCACTAGTTTAATGCACTTACAGTTGAAATATATTTATATGCAAGAACCATTAACAAATAGCGAGAACGAACATGGTCTTTCATTATGACTAGTGGTCTATGAATTATTTGACATATTTTATTATTTCTAAGGAAAATGGATTGGACGTTTTTTGTTTTGCTGAAAAATAAAAGAAACTTATTGGAGCAACTGAAACGTTCTTTTTGGTCGATCAAGAAAATAAGCCTAATAATTAGGCTTGTTATGCTATTAATTATGTCCCATCATGATTTTTTTAAATTAATTATATTTGGATGTGTTTAAAAATTTTTCTCACTTTAATTTAACAGCACTGCTGCTATTGTATGATGTTATAATATTGTAACGATAAAACCAGGGATGGAACTCCTATACGTTCAAACTGAGTAATTGAGCCGAACCAAAATCTTGGAAAAACTAAGAGAAAATGAAGGGAACCGAATCAAATCAAATTTATAACATTTATATATATAGTAAAAATTATAAATTACCAAACTAAACGGGTCAAAATCAGTGAAATCGAGTTTACATCGAAAAAATTAAGAATAAAAAATTGAACAAAACCAAAAAAAAGGGTTTGAATTGAGTTTAGTTCTGAAGATCGATCGATTCGGTTTCGATTTCAAAAAAGTTGAAATCGAACTAATCATTTCTGTTTCAATTGGGAGTGGAAATGATGATAACCGGAGTGATTCCATTGTTGGATGAAACATACTAAACTGAATTTTTTTTTATTGATTTTGTCCTTCTACATCTTTCAACCACTAATAATTAAATCTTCTTGCAACTAAAAAAATTGGTTTTCTTCACTGGCAGAATCAAGGGGGGATGGGGATGGAGGCTGTCTTTGGGTTTGGCTGGTATTCCTGCAGGGCTTCTGACCTTGGGAGCTCTATTTGTCGTGGAAACTCCAAACAGTCTAATAGAACGTGGTCGTTTTGAACAAGGAAAAGCTGTGCTGAGAAAGATCCGCGGCATTGATAACATCGAACCGGAGTTTCTAGAGCTGGTTGAGGCCAGCCGTATAGCTAAAGAAGTGAAGCACCCTTTCAGAAACCTCCTCAAACGCCGGAACCGTCCACAACTTGTCATTGCTGTGGCCTTGCAGGTTAGTTTAATGTCTGCAAAAAAGGATGTGATGGGAATGTTATATTTACACAAACTTCGTTGCTTAATGAAGTATAGTTAAAAAGGGGTCAGGAGTATACATAGTTAATTGCAGTATTTTATTACAAAGAGATGACTAGTCTTCATGCAACTATTATTTAGTGTAATATACCAAATGGATATTTTGCCATAACAATGATTGATCTTACTAGTTTTATTTGAATGTTTGGAGCAGATTTTTCAGCAATTTACAGGCATCAACGCAATAATGTTCTATGCTCCAGTCCTATTCAACACATTGGGATTCAAAAACGATGCATCTCTTTACTCAGCTGTTATCACAGGAGCTGTCAATGTCCTCTCTACCATTGTTTCGATCTACTCGGTTGACAAAGTTGGACGAAGATTGCTTTTACTTGAAGCCGGCGTTCAAATGTTCTTCTCTCAAGTAGTTATTGCCATGATACTTGGGATCAAAGTCAAAGACAACTCGAATTCGCTAGAATCAGGGTTCGGAATCTTTGTGGTGATAATGGTATGCACTTTTGTGTCAGCATTTGCATGGTCATGGGGGCCTTTGGGTTGGCTGATTCCGAGCGAGACATTTCCGTTGGAGACTCGTTCGGCAGGACAAAGCGTGACGGTTTGTGTCAATCTGGTCTTCACTTTTGTCATGGCTCAAGCCTTCCTCTCCATGCTTTGCAAGTTCAAATTTGGCATATTCTTGTTTTTTTCCTGGTGGGTTTTGATCATGTCTGTGTTTGTTTTATTTCTTCTACCCGAGACGAAGAATGTTCCGATAGAAGAAATGATGGAGAGAGTGTGGAAGAAACATTGGTTTTGGAAGAGATTCATGGATGGTTATGAGCATGAAGGCACAGAAATAACAGGAGTCAAAAGCAATGATCTCAACAAAAATGGACATCCCCGTGCTAATGGCTTTGACGCTGCTTCTCAGCTCTAGATTGTATCAAAAGTGGAGGTAATTTTTATTGAGAGACACTCTCTCTCCGTATATTTATGCATGTGTTGTTTGTTTGTCATGGAAGATACTACTAGTTGGTTAGTTGATTAAATTAAGATGCATAATTAATGTTATGATTAGAAATGAATTAACTTAGCTTTGTTTCTTCCTAGTTTTTATATTTACTCTCTAATTTTTTCGCTCGACCTTGACGGCAAAACCAATGAAAGATTAGCAGTGGTTTGGGCTTTTGTAGGCCCAATTAAAATAAGAAGTAAAAAATAAGAATAAAGCAGCTTTAATTGTAGAAATTATTTAATTAATAAAATATAGTTGCATGGAAACTATAATTAGGGGCAATACATAATATAATTAATCATGTTTACATTTGGACAGGCTGCAGTTAGAAACCGCTGCATGGTTCTCATTATTACCCCAAACCCTTCTTTTTCATTTCCTAATTCCAATTCCTTGTGCTCTTTATTTTGTTATTTTTTTATATTTTTAAATGTCTATTTTATTTCTAGCTTAGAATAAAATTTAAACTTTAACTTTTGATATTATTTAAAAAATAAACTTTAAAGTATTTTTTTTTACTAATAAATCTCTACATTTCAACAGATAAAAATCTAGACATTGATGTTTTTTTATTCGTTAAGTTCATCACGTATATATCATGCTTTGCATTCAATGAAGTGTTTTAATATTATTGCTGACGCTTCCGTCAATTTCTAACTCGACATCAAAATCTATCTCGTGATCTACAAAATTTGAAAAAAATTTCAGTGACGAGGTCAACAAAGTTCGAATTCGGATTAGAAATCGTCGAAATTGATTTGAAATATTTTATTAAATAGAAAGCATAGTATATACCTGTTGGATTTAATAGATAAATTGACGATAATGACTAAATTGCTAATAGCATAGAGATATAAAAAAAATAGTTTAAAGCATAATTTGTAAATTAAAATAGACAGTACTTCGATTTAAACCAAAAAATGACACGATTGATCACCTTAAATTATTTTCATCTGGTTAAATATTTTACCGATGATAATTAAAATATATTTTTGTTAAATTTAATGATGAAAATAGACAGCTAAAATTTTAAAAACAAAATCGAAACTAAGAAGATATTTGAGGAATATAAATTAATATATTAGGGCCAAATGGAAAGTAGTTAGGAATTATAGGGATTAAAATGTAAATTATGATAAAAGTAAAATATGTAATTAAATAATGAAAAACTCAATCCATCAAACAACTCCTCGCTCTTGGACTGCGTTCAAATCTCTCTCTCTCTCTCTCTCTCTCTCTATGAGAGAAGGCATCGGAGAAGATGGGGAAGAGAGCCGAGAAAGATCAGACATCGGATACGCTTCCTCCGTCGCCGTCGCCGTCGCAGTCTTTCACTTCTTCCTTCTCCTCGGATTTCGAGTTTTCAATCTGCATATCGCCGGGAAAATCCTCCATTACACTCTGCCCAGCCGATGAGCTCTTCTACAAGGGACAGCTCCTGCCTCTTGATGTCTCCCCTCGTCTTTCCGTCGTTCGGACGCTCCTCTCCTCATCCGGCACCTCCTCTGAAGCTACCAGTACTACTGCCTCTCGTGACTCCTCCGGAAGCGCCAACGATTCTCATTCCTCCTTCACCTCGGATATTATCTTCCTGCCCGAATGCGACTCTTCCAGACCGAGCTCCGTCACCGAGGACGATGAGTTCAGACGCCTCAATAACCTAACGCGAAATCAGATCAAGAAGAATAAGTACTTTTCCTTGTCCAGATTTTCGTCTGTGTTTAGAAAAGAATCTAAAAATCGTGAATCGGAAAGTTTATCGGCCCCGCACGTCAAACGAATCAGCTCAACTGCGAAGGATTTGATCAGAAAATATTTGAAGAAGGTAAAGCCATTGTATGAAAAATTATCCCAAAAACAGAATCGCCAGAAGCACCAACCAATGAAAATGTGCTATAATGCTGCGTCTTCTCTGCAAACAGAGAGATCTGCTAAAGATGACGATTCACTGTGTAAAAGCGTGAGGGGAGAAAGCGGTGAGAGCTTGATGTCTCATTCGTTTTCTGGAAATCCGAGATGCGAAAGAAGAAGAAGCTCCGTGTCGAGTTGTCCGTCTTCGATAATGTCGTCGCCGAGCCACGCGACGCTGCTTTACCGGCCTAGGTTTCCGATCACAGGTCCAGGAAGCAGAAGAATTAGAGGGATGAACATGAACTACACCGCCTCTCCATCGTCAATGGAAGAGTTGCAGAGCGCAATTCAAAGCGCAATCACTCATTGCAAAAACTCCATGATTCAGTCATCCGTGCAAGGAATCGGTTAGTAACAAGATTTGAGCAATCAATCCCAAGCATGATTAGTTTAATTTTAATCCCCCAATCCAGGTTGCTTTTCGCGTGCATCACTTTCTGTTTGTTTCTCGGAAAACTCGGTGGCTATTTTCTTTCAATTTCTCCAGATAGAATCTTGGGTGACGGGTGTGCGTGACATCACCGGTAGATCGATGGTTGAAGAAGGTGAAAGTGATGGAATTGATTGGATTTAATGAACCTTTAGGAGCCTCTTGGTGTGACGTTGGCTTCGCATTATTTATGCATAAAATATGCTTTTTATTGTATTTTATTCAAACTCTTTTTAGTTCAATTTTCCTTTTAAAATAGTCTTTCTGTATATTTTTGTCATTAAATTTACAATAACGATATGTTTATAATCAATAATTGATTCGATTAGTCTAATAAATAAATTAATTAATTATATTATTTATTGTTTAATATTTTAATAAATATTATTAAAAAATAAATTTAATATTATTCTTAAATTTAATAGAAAAATTAATTGTCATTTTCTTTTACCTACATCAAACTATATATCTATTGGCCAAAGTACTTAGTTGGAGTAAACCGACTCTTGTTTCGAACTCTTTTTTAAACTAAATTAATTAATTTTTTATTTAGTATAAAAGCTTCTAAATCGATTTCAACCGTTTTGGTGGCGAAAATAGATTAGAGGACTATTTAGAAATCAATTAAAAATAATTATATTTCAATTAATGAGTGATGTAATTAATATAATAAATAATAAATAATTAGTTTAAAAAAATTATGAGTCTTCAATAAAATATAACAAATAGCGTTTTAAATTTATTTATTTTTAATTTATAAATGTTCTTTAATAAATTTTATTTTATTTATTTTTATGATACAATCAATATTATAACTTACAAGTCAAAGTTCACAAAAATATATATATATATATATATATATATATATATATATATATATATATA
>CM039521.1:22105087-22161415 GCA_022433055.1 Begonia peltatifolia
TATATATATATATATATATATATATATATATATATATATATATATATCGGCATTCTTAGAGTATCAAAACTTTCTAATTTAACCTACTTCAAATTATTGCTCATAGGATAAATTTGAATACCACCGACATTTTTCTAATAATTTCAATCCAAAATTGCCCAGTAATAATCAAACATGAATATATACAAAAAAAAAAAAATATGAACAATATTAAAATTTACGTGAAAAATCTTAATTGATAAAAAACATTGACACATAAAAGATTTTACTAAAGGAAAAATAAATTATAATCGAAAGTTCATGTGCGCTCTGAACATCTAGGGCGAAAAAAAATTCCATACTTCCGCATAATCCCTTGAATACCACCCCAAAATCTAGAGAAAAAATTAAAGATTTCACATTTTTTCGCACTACAAAATTTTCAGCGCAGTCCCTACAAAATCTGAAAGTTTTCATCCTCTCTCTCTCTCTCTCCTACATCTACTTTTGCATTTAGAACACAAACATATCACTTTGATATTATAATACACAAGATACTTTTTCTCAAGTATTAAATTAATAGCATTTCAAAATTATATCATACCAAACTATTAAATGCTTCACCACTAATATTGATTTTATAAAAGATAACTAACAATGACACCATACAAAGATAATAAGTTGGGTTTTATATAGTAATTTATCAATTATTATAAATTATTTTTTAATTAAATTGTTCATCCACTTAAATTTATTTTATTGCTACTGAATATCTAATACAATAAAACTAAATGTAAAAAAAAAAAAAAAAAAACAAACATTTGGGTAATACAATAAATAACAGAATCGAATACTATAACTTAAAAATAAATTATTAAAGTAAATTTTGACCAAATTATTGAACAACAAAAGTAGGAAAAAAGAAATGTCACGTCACTCAAACTAATTGAAGAGGGGAGACATTGTAGGTACGTTAGATAGACTTCTCATAATTCCTTTCCATTTCCAACATACATTTCAAAGAATGGGTCCTACAATAAATGAACTTTCATATTTTAATAATTTATTTCATAGTCAAACAAAGATCAAATCATATCACAAGTATATACTATATAGTTTCATAATTCTAAACTTGACACGTAATCTAAATGGTTGTTGTTCTTTTTTCGGGTACGACTCGGGAAGTTTTCGTATCTTTATGTAATTCCAGATTGATCCCTTATCGAGTTCTAAGCAAAGGATGTATTTTTGTGATGAAGGCTGTGATGAACAATAGAATTTAGATATTGGAAATTAATGAGTAATGTTTGGGATATAAAATCAGAACCGTCCATTTTTCGTATCTGCTGTGTCGGCTCTGAAAGATGAGAAAACAAAATGGACAAGTCAATGAGCAGATGATAGATATATCGCCACTAAACTTCTCCCATCACCAACCCTGGTCCCACATTTCATAATTGTTAAATAATACACTTGACTACGAACAATTAACTAAGAACTAACCAAGCGGAATCTTCAGAATTTACCTTCTTATATCAAGCAGACTTGTAGACTTTCCGTAGCTTTAGAAGAATAGTTCGGCTTGGCTGTTTCACTTGGCTTCAGTTTGGTTTGACAGTTAGACCATAAAATGCTCACTCTTAAACTACCAAATCCATTATACACTTCATCCAATTCCTTCAAACTTACGCTAAACATTAATGTATTGACCCTGTGATTGCTAGAAAAAAAAAATATTCGAATGTTAGACTTGAGTTTTTTTACAGGCATGTAACTTCAACCACAACCATTCATCTAGATAGGCAGTTAACAACCTACCCTTTACCACTACACAAGCCCTACTGCATTAGAGTTGTGCACAAAGTCGGTCAAAATATAATAATAGCAGAAACTACTGACTAGCATGTGCTTGGGTGCTCGTTACTTGCTTCATAGAAAACTATTTCTTTTACAAGTTTGCATATTAACGTATTTATATACACAATTGATGTGAGTACATATTAATGAAACTTACTAAAAACTTGATGCAAACAACTTATCTCTAGAATTATCATGTGTACACCCAACCAAAATTATAAATAATATTCTTGTTAAGAGATAGAATATCATGAAAGTATTTTATCTCACTCCTCACATCACATGGCTTTCAGCCTGTTGTCACATGGATTGGCTCTAAAAAGACAATTTTGGTGGAGTCCCCTTTAAAGAAGACATTCTAAGGCTTAAAAATTATTTTGGTCCAACTATACTTCAAAGAATAATTCTCAAATATAAATTAACTATATGTTATACTAAAACAATTTGTTTACAGCGTCAGAGGATGATTTAATAAGTATATCCTTATCAGCTCCCTATACAAGACAACAAGCGATAAATACAATCTCCAATGATGAAAGTCATCATTTTATCATACTTTGGATGACTCTTTGTTGTCCACTCCCCTAAGATTTTTTTCCCCACAACTGTGAGTTTACTGGCCAGCTTACGTGCACATCAATTGACCTCTTGGGACTCGAAGTTAATGAACAGATAGATCTCTAGATGCCTAAGTGGAGTTGAACCTCAAAGCCATAGGAGACCGCACCAAATGTTTACTAGTAGGGAGTATATAAGAGATTGAATTCAATTTAATTTATTGGGGGAGTGGTTCCTCGTTATAGAAAACATAGATAGAAGACAACATTGCTACATTAAAGAATAGATGGTATTCATTTCTCTAAGACTATCAGCAAATTCTGGCTAATAATCATGTTGACCATAACAATGCATTGTAAAAATATTGCATGGACCTGACCTTTGGACCGACTTCTGATCCCACATCGCTGTCCAGAAGTATCTAGATCTCCACCTTCAAAGTTCCAAGCTTCATATCACGAAAAGTTGATATGAGTTGCATGTGACTATTGCTTCTGTAGAGATAGCCGGGGCATATTGCCTTGAGGTTTATATTAGTATAATGATGGGTGGTAAAAATGATAAAAGATTATTTTGAAAAGAACAGGGTATTTATAGCTATTACTATACCTCTGTAGATCTGATAATCATGTTATGATTCAACTTTACAAGAGATTTTATGTGAGTCAAAATCTAAGTAAATTATAGTGGTATTATCCTTTGTTCGCAGTGTTCTAGCCTCACCCAACAAAAAATTAGCAATCTTCTCCGCTAAATTTTCTGAATCTTTAGAGTATCTCTCCTGAGCCTGAACAGACAAAAAAATGGAGATTTGTTACTATGTTAACTTAAGAGAGGGGCAGAAACCATGAGGAGAATGAGGGTGCTACCTGAAGAACTAGCTGAATTGCCTTCTTGACACTAATGACATCCCAAAAGCCATCACTATGATTTGGCATAGCTTAAGATTATATTCCAGACAATAATAGATAATAAAAGATAAAAAGAAAAACAGAATCAAGTATAATTCCTTCTCCTTTTTCCTGCCAAGTAATACCGGTAGTGTGGTCTATGAAGAGGAGAATCCAGAGCTAGAATTATAATTGATTACTTTGCCAAGAAAATCGAAGAGTTAAGGTCCATCAATCTTTTTCCTCAACAACTAAAACAGAAAACTAACCTTGCCATGAGTGCAAATGCCCTGCTCGCTTGATTAATATGTACAACTTGACTTATATAAGGCTCTGAACTGAAGCGAATATCCTGTTGTTTCAGAAATTTGTCTCCAAGCATACGTGCAAGGTTCAAACCTGAGGAGAAAGTTAGCTTAATTAACAGTATCATGTGACTATTTTTTGCAAAAGTGAGGAGCAATAGAGCCTCTACCACATAAACGTGTTTCCCCATCTTTCAGTGGCTCTCCTAATTTTTCTATTCGTTGTCGTTCTGAATAGCTCGTTACTCTATGGTCTTCAGTCATCTTTATCGGTTGCCCATCAACACTGAGATAGTAGGATAACATTTATTTGTTAATATGTCCAGTAAATATAATGAAAAGGAAAATGTTAACAAGTATGAACAAAAAAACCATACACATTAGAAGCTCCCCATCATTCAACTACAATCAAAAGTTAAATAATTTAACAGTGCAACAATACAAATACATTTCATCTCTATTTGGATATGCCCACAGGAATGCTGTTCATAACATCTATGAAAAATATATATTTGATTTTCTAAATTTCAACTAACACTATTTTTCCAAACAATTTTTTACTACCCAAGAAAAAAATAAAGCACTTGTCCATAAAAATATAACTACAGCTAAATTCTAGAAGAAGACAACCGAAGTCGCAAGTACCCTCACTCAAGGACTCCATTCAAACTTTCTTTTAGTAACCATTTTAATGATCTAACAAGCCAAAAAGAATGATATAAAAAAGCACTTACTTCAAAATACAAGAAGAATCGCCAACATTTGCACATTGCAAAAAGTAATTATCATTACAATCAACCCATACAAGAAGTAAGGTTGCAGTGCAGCCCTGAAAAAAAAAAGGTTATACCAAGTATCATTAGTAAAAAAACATAAGAAAATTTCATAATCAGCTCCACACTGATCATTTTGACGGGAGAAAGGTGGAGTTAAAACACAAAAAGCAAGATAATCCAACAGCCTACAAGGACCAATTGTATAGTAACAAGTCAAAACAAAGAGTAGTATCCCTTTTCTTATGAAGTACTGTAAACAAATATACCAGACCAGCCGCCCCTAACAGGTAATGGATCACAAAAAAGAATGCATAATTAAAGTCTGAAGTTTGTTTCTGTATTATGGTCAAACTACAAACTTTTAACGGGATATCAAATGAAAAAAATAGTTCCAGCTTTTGAGTAAAGTGTAAAGTCAATATGCTTCACAAACATAACAGGCAAAAACTTTTCTGACACTGTTATATATAAAGGCAACACCCCGTCCCAAACAAAGGCTCACCGCAAGCACGGCAGTATAACCCCAAAAATTAAAAGAAAAACTAACACGGCAAAAGGTCAAATCATGATAGAGCAATGGAAATCCAAGAACACAACAAAATAATTAAGTTAAAATTCTAGGTCATTTTTAATTCCTAAAAAATGTTGTCCATATTTCAACAAACCATTACAAACACTTTTGAAATGAAAAGGTCAAAAGCACTCAACTTTCCAATATAAAGTAGTGCTACTATAGAGATGAAATGGAAGTTAATTAGCAGCAGATTTTTTTTGTTGGTCTTTTTAATAACAAATCATACTAACATTTGAATAGTAGCCTACAAGTGATGAGATATTATTAAAGACCTAGAAGACAAAGAAACCTCATAGTGGTGATTCATGCACGATTCTGTCCGAGAAAATGCATCCCTTAAAACATCTGAAGCATTGCATAGGGAAAGTAGCCGATCTATTTTCAAAGAATCGGATAAAATAGTGGCAACCATCTCTGGTAGAATTCTGACAAGTAAATATGTTATGTTTAAAACCATTACGTCATTGTATGAAACTGCAGTTGAAACCCACAAAGCAAAAAAAAAAAAAAAAACACTCTGGCACATAGTCGATAAAAGAAAGAAATAACAATTTATCCATGAACAATACACAGAACAATAAATCTCTACTGCAAAGACCAAGTTCACTGGCTTGCCACTATATGCGGTTTAAAGCATCTCAAAATATCAGAAAAAGAAATTGAGAGAAGAAAATTAACAGAAAATTTATTTTCTTTTCCACCTTCTTGTAGGGGAAAGAATGGTTATAAAAAAAATTACAAATGACAATGGAAAATAATATACTAGTACAAATGACATTGCATGCACAAATCCAACAGAACTCAGAATATAATTCTTTACATACTAGTTCTACATTGCAACACGCAATATCATTTGATCAAAGCAATATTACAGAGAAATAAGCAATAAAGCTCAAATCAGTCAGAAAGAAGTAAGAAAGTTGCTTAATCCATTTTCAAAGCATACAGAAAGAACTCAACACATGGAGCAAGCCCAAAAGAATGGAACCAAGAAAGTGCATACTAGTTGGAGAACATGAGAACGAAAAGTATATAGTAGATAACAAGAGTTCAAACAATCCGAATTATTTAGATTCCATAACAATCACAAAGCGTACATTTTTCGCATGAAAAGGAATGTTAAAACTTTGATTTGGTTATGAATTAGCTCACAAATTTCACTAACCTAAAGAGCACGAAGTCCATCACTAGTGGTATTGGAAAATTAAGTAGGCATTAGATATAAGAAACATATAATCTGGGATATTTAAATTGAAAAAAAAAAAAAAATCTAACTCGCTTGCATCTTTGGCAGCTGCTGAACCACCATGACCATCACAAATCCCAAACAATCCCAACTGCAAAACAAAATATTGTTTGTATAAGGAAGATGCAAAAAATCATGATTAAGAGAAAATTGATACAAGCCAATACCTGACTGATTCCAGGAAGAGGCCACTTATAATAAAACATATCTTCCATGACCAACTTCTTTCCTCCCTGCCGCAAAGCCATGGGATCAGATGCCACACCAAATCCAAAGGGAATTTGATCCTCAGTTTGAGAAGTTATATGAACCTGCCGAAGCCAAAAATATTACAAGTATAGGTATGAGAAAACAAAGGCAAGAAAGTTATTAACTTTTCAAGTTGGCTGACGGAACAGCACAAATAATAAAAAGACAAATTAAGCTACTAATGGAAATAAGAAACTGAAAAATGACTTGTCACTCCAATAGTTAGTCACATTTGCAATTAACTATTTTTCCTTCATCATGATTCCACATCAAGAGTGTGAGATCACTCATTAGTTCTTTTGTCGTGCTTTATAAAAGATATGCATTTTCAACAAATTTTTTTTATCAACGCATTTTGCTTTGATTTATTTATTTTTAAGTAAAGGGAGGGCAAGATATGTTTTGACCATCAAAATAGCAATATGGGAAATATTGATGCTATCAATATAGCCGTGATAGTTCTTCAGATTTAAAGTACCTGTTTTTCACAGTGGATTTTAACATCATCAAAATATATAAATAAGTTACAGCATATCGCAGAGAACATATATATACACCCACGTATGCTTAACTTTAAAGGTATGCTCACATTCCTGCAAATACTTGCCCCCGTACTCAGTAACATAAAATTGTTTGCTAAACTAACAGATACCTCATGTGCTATAAATTATAGTTGCATTCAGGTTTATTGAAATGCTAAAGTAATGCAGATAATCTAACAGTAGGCTTATAATTCTAAGCATTTTAGGATCCATTCTATTCGTCTGGTCCTCTCGAAAAGAAGAAAGATTGTTGTTCATTAGTTGCATTGTCAGAATTTGCTCAGTTGTGGCTCTTTCGCTTTTGTAACCTTTCACAATCTCTCCCTTAATACAATATTGTCTTTTACAAAAAACTAATAGGCTTAGTTTATGAAAGTATTAATGTCACGGTTTCAGAACACAATATAGAGGATAATGATCCACAGGTACATTGACTTACATGTACGTTTGAGGTTGTACCAAGTGTTATTATATCTCCACTTGCAAGTTCAGTGGGATCACTCCAATTTCTACTTCCAGAATCAGGATGGTGTATAGGTTGGGAATTCAGCAGTGTTCCATTCAAGCTACCCATGTCTAACAGCTCCCATTTCATTTTCTGAAGTCAATGATATAATTTACATTTTAGAAATAATGCATGGATGACACATATACAGAAAAATGCAAAGATAATTTAAAGAAATAGCTAATAATATTTACTTTTAAATCCCAATTTATCAATGCATGCTTCCCTGAAACCTCTGAATCCTTCAGTACAATATCACTAGGAGAAACCCTCCCAAGAGTCAGAGGAAGCCGGGAGGTGCTTGTTGAATGTATAATAGTTCTAAATCCACGAGAAGGACCAGAAATAACCTCCAAAGAGATGCAGCTTCCTGCAGTTCTAACAGAAACATATGATTGTTTGCTTTGTATACCTATTCACTTAAATAATAATAAACTACTTGAATAATTATAAATTGGCCATGGATTCAAATTTCAATGAGTAAAACATACTTTGATGTAAGATATCTTTTCCGGGAGACTCTTGATGTCTTTCATTTCCAAGACGCTGTCTACTAGGCCTTTGAACTTCTGAAATCTGGTTTGCATCGTATGGCCTCTTAAGTGTCTCGCCAACAGAAATTTCTTCTGAAGAATCTGCAAGTAGATCTAGAACCAGACGTAGAATATATAGTTTCTTCGACCAAAAAAACAATCGATAAATCATTTTGAAATGATGCAAGACGTTTTAATAAAAATGACAGCAAGTGTCTATACCTGGAGATGTAGCTGGAAGCCTTTGTTTGTAAATGAGTCCATGTGCTCGAGGGGAGCGAAAATGCCCATCAGATTGAAAAGCTCCCTCTAAATCGTAATCTCTTGGAAATTCATTGCTTTGATCTCGAGGATCCACATTGTCTGAAACAAGGGGCCTCTCAAGTTCAGGGACCTGATGAAGGAAATAAATGATTCGCAAGTGGTATGACAGTTGGAAAGCAAATAATTTACATTACCAATAGACACAAACACAGAATACTAGTTTCCAGAATATAACCATCCATCATTCCTCGTCAAACATGTTGATTTTGTAGTTAATAATACCAACAAAGTCTAAAAATCATTTTCAGACACTAAATGCACCATCTGTGGTTGTGTCCATGAAACGCTGCAGAAAACTGCATTGGATTGTATCAGGCAAAGTGAACCTCAATTATGATTTCAAATAAAACTTAACATATTGGACCCAAATTTTACTCATTCCTCCGTACAATCAAACTAAAATACAAAAAAACAAATAAAAATGCTCGCACTTTAAGTTCCGTGATCACTCGCAAATTCAAAATCTTCATTTAACGTCAATACATCATAAAAAAATATGATTGCAAATCTTCCGACCTCAGCTACGAACTCAAGTGATAAACCTATGAGATTCTTTGATCTATCGATGATCACTCCAAACACAAAATCGCAATTGATAACATCTCTCTTTATGCTTCAACCTTTTTACTTTCAAAAATCGAAATAAAAAATACAGCACGATAATGTAACCAACGAGCGCGCGCAACAGAATCACGCGATTAAAAAAACAACAACAACCTCCATAGCGGCATTCAGTGAAACAACAACTTTCCTCTCCATTCCTACGATTCATCCCCAATTAACCAGCCAAAAAGATACAGACAACCAAATAAAAACGTCAGAAATGAAAATGAGAAGGAGATGAGAGAAACCTTGATCGTACGGGACCGAGAAGTGGAAAGGAATCGCCATGGCTTGCAGGCTAAGAGGATGATGACGATGATAATCAAAAGCAGCATAAGGAGAAGGACAACGACAATGGTCTCAAGAATCGCCATACTCATCGCTCTCTCTCCCGCGAGAGGAGGCCCTGCGGGTTTATTTGAGAAGGCCGCTTTGAAATAGTCGCACTCCACGTCTCCCCATCTCCATTTTCCTTTTTCTGATTTTCACATAGAACACAGTACTATTCTATTAGTAAACCGAACCAAACCGAACCAAATCGAACCGTTGTCAAATAATTCTTAAATTTTGGACTGAAATTGCAGATATTAAGAACCAAACCATGAGATGCGCGTGTGTATTAGTATATATATTTGATGATCTCTCTCGTGAAATTTGACTCATTTCGTGTGGATTGCGCTACTAGAGATAGTTTATAGATCTTTTGTTGAGTGAGCGCCCTCATCGAGGGCCATGCGTCTTATTCTATATTTTTGTTGCGATCCCTCCAATATGTTTTATCTTATATTTTCGTTACATAGTTTAGTTATTTTTTCATGGATGTTTTGTCATGTGAAAATGATTCCTAAAATTATACAACTGCAATGTTGATTAGAAATATGAATTGCTTCGCCTTCCATTTGTTGGTTGGTCAACCGGTTCCCATAGTCTACTCGATTACTTTTCATTTTTTTTCACCATTGGTTGATCGACCGCTCACCCATACAAGTTGATTGGTAAAATCGTCAGAAGAGTCGTTGGTTGACCACTAGAATGCCTACTTAGGTTATTTCGTAATTTTTCAAAAATATGGAGATAGTCGTCCATCAACTACGAGCACACGGCAATTGACCTGCATTTTATTTATTTGTTATGGAATCTATGAAAGTCTCATTGTCTTTGTATGGCAAGCTGTCACAATCTTCCCTCATTTAGGGCTCGACGCCCTCATCGATCACACTTTCGCTTGGGCATTAGCTCTGATACCATTTATAACGTCTATTGCTGTTATTAGTACAATATTGTTCGCTTTGAGGTAGAGCCTGAACGAATTTTTTTGTGAGGTCATCCCCAAAACGTGTTGTACTAGTTTATGAGAAGAATTCAACTTATAAACTATACATTTTTCACTATTTCAAACAATATAAGATTGTGTACTCCCATTGGTATGGGATTGGCCCCACCAGATTTTCATTGTCTTTGAATGACAGACAGTCATAATCTCCCCCAATTTGAAACCTGACGTCCTTGTCAGTCACACTTCCAGTTGGGCCGTTGCTGACCATTTGTAACATTCACTGTTGCTCTCAGTACAATATTATTCACTTTGGCCCGAATCCTATACGAATTTGTTCATAGAGTCATCATCAAAACGCGTTGTACTAAGTAAAAAAAAAACTCAACTTATAAATGATACAATTTCACTCTCCCAAACAATGTGAGATTGTGCGCTCTCACTGGTATGAACTGAAATCTACCGAATCCACATTGCCTTCACATGACAGGTTGACACACTAACACACGTTGATCTTTGTTAGTCATACTAAATAGAATTACATTTTAATTTTATATTTAAACTTACGTGATATTTGTTCTTTCACACATACAAAAATTATTATAAATCTTACATAATCAAAATAATAAATCATCTAAATGGATGGACCTATAAATGATATGTCATCGCGTAAAATCAGCACGTACACATAACATTACACATTTGTAAACAACAAGAAAAATATCTTTCCACCCCAATGGTTATTTTGTGAAAAGAAAGCTAACTTTTTTTCATCATTTAAAAGAAATTGTCATCAAACATTACAGCCAATCAAAGTCCCTCGTTAAAGAGAATTTGAAAATCCACTATAAACAAAATCAAAGCAAGGGTAACAACACTTGCACTGTAAATTCACGGTGACTAACCTACTAGTCTAAAATTTTGTTGAGATCAACTGAGGATATTACTCCTTGGTCGGGAAAGAAAAACGACGTAGTTTGAAACGGGTCGAGAGGCACGAGCTTGTTTGAAGGCGATAACATGGTGTCTTGGAACAAAGAGCGAGGGATTGTTGGTGCAAGTGCAAGATTAGGTGAAAGTCTTTGTATCATGTAAAGCCGAGCTTCAACAAGAGCTAACTCCATTTGCAAATTCATCACCTGAAAGCCATCCATTTAGGTATTAGTAATATGACAAGATTAAGTTAAGTACTTAGTAATCTCACTTTCACTTACACGATGTCAAGACCGAAAAAATGTACAAGTTTCGACGTTACACCAATTAATTTATTGTAACATATAATTACATAGTAAACATAATATTACGGGTAATATAAAAGGCTCTGCCACCACTCAGGCCGAGAAGTTACGTACGGCGTAAAACCGATAGATTGATTTCGACCATCGGAGAGTTGCATTGGCAAAACCAACACCGAAACAGGTGATTGATTATTTATTTGATTTCTAGTTTAAGATTGGAATAAGAAATTGTTTAAAATACGCAGGGGTAGTGACATATACAGACCTTTATACAGATTTTTTGGACTGAAATTCAAGTCAATAACTTAATTTGTTTTGTCCCATAAACAGGTTTTAATAGAAACAATCATTGACGTAACCACTACTGTATGATTACTGAACAGGTTGGGACTCAAAGAAGTCAGACTATATATCTCGAGCGTCTAACTTGTTTTGCCTCCCAGCTGTCTCTCCCTCTCGTCCCTATATGAAACTGAAGAAGATGAATATCTCAAGACTCAGGAAACTATGGAATCAGAAACCCTACCAGTTGTTCGTCGATTACACTGTTAGAGTCCTTACTGTAAACATCTATTCGGGTTAAAGAAGAAGAAGAAAGAAGGGGAAGACCGAAGAAGACGGAAGAATTCAAGACTAGAGTTAAAAAATCAAAGAAAAATAATGAAAAAAAAATTTGTTGGAGTAAAGTACCTGCTGTTGTAGAGAAAAAATATGGGCAACGCAGCCATAGACAGGATCTCTAACCCTAGCCAAAGCCTCATAACAGAGAGTGACGACTGCATCCAGACGTCGATGAACAGGAACGTGAATCAGAAGTTTTGAAGCGTTGCTTGCTCCAAACACCTTATGAACTGCTGCAAAATGTGCAGTGCCTTGTTCTGAATCGAAATACGGAGCAAATACGCAGCCTTTCACGCATTTTCTTCTCAGAAACTTGCAGGCTCCACACGGCCCACCACCGCCATTGTTGCTGCTTCTGCTCATTTTCTTCTCCACTGGTTTTTCTCGATTCACATCGCTGAAAATGGTCTTCCTCTCTGAATTTAAGCTTGTGGGGTCGTAGAGAGAGAGAGAGCGGGTGTCAGTTTTAGGAACATTTGGTGAAGATTTGGTGGTGGGTCATTTGAAAGTTTGAAAGAATCGACTGTTCCTCTTTTCTTTTCTTTCTTTATTTTTTTCAATCTCTACTTATAGGCTGTCTTCCCAAATTAATCATTCATCTTATTAACGGGCATATAACTGATCTTGTTAATCAATCACACATCTTAGAAACTCCTTTGGGCTAAATTCAATAACTTTGCCGAGGAGATTACGGTGGTGACTGGTGTAAAGCTTTGAAGGCAAGGAGAAATGGGAGGGAAGGAAAGTTGCGTGAAGCAAAGACCCAGGTAGACATGCAGTGACAGAAATTAAACTTGCAAACAGAGAAGTGTTCATTATAGTTGGTCCCACGTGTGAGTTCAAACATCCCATCTTATCCATCATGTCCCACTCTCTTGTCTCTTCACTTAAATCCCATCCCTCACTCCTCACGGCACTGTATCGAGAAAGTAGAGAGACAAACTCCATTTGGCATTTGCCATTCTGCTCAAGTGTGTGTTCAAACAAGCTTTCGAGATCAGGGCTCCTCCGTTGTACCACACTCACTCTTTCACTGAATGATTGGCTCGCCTGCCTCCGAGACGAAAAGATATCGATAGTTTAAAATTTAATTTGTCATTATTTTATCAAGTGTGGACCGGAGATGCTTTTTTTTTTTTTCGAAATTTCAATTGTAGATGTAATTTGAGATCCAATTTATGACTCCAACGTGTTAAGTCATGATTCTTAAATCTCAAGTTAAACCTTTAAACTCTCGAGTCAAAGTTCTAATTGAGTTTCTTAAACAAATATAACAATTTCGTTAGCACCTCGATGCTAGACCTGAGCTTGTCGCCATTGTACAATAATCGGCTTATGAGCCAACCTTTAGACCAACCTTAAATTTTGCTTTTGTAAAATATTATTTGTTCAATTGCAATCAGCAAATTCGATTAATTATTACGTCAAACTTATTGCATGTGTCTACTTAAAGCTTCCATGGCGCTCAAGAAAAAAATAATAAATTCATTTTTGCTAATGTTTCATCGACCTTCTCGATAATTTTTCGATCTAAGTTCACATTCAATGTCATTGTTCTAGATTTTATACTCGAGTTCTTACACCGACTAACTGATATTGTGTGAATCAAAAGAGTGAAAGTTGCTCTTATAAAATTAAATTAATGAGTAAAAAACAACTTAGTGTTAGTTTTACTAAATATATTATTTTTATTTTAGTAATTATACCTTATTTCAACAACTATTTATTATTTTTTATATATAACATTATATTTTTCATTTAAGTATTTACAAAGTTCCTAATCTGATTTGACTAATTTATCTATATTTATAAAATAATAAACTTTTACATTGATCTCTGGAATACAAAAGTGAATTTATTTATTTTTAGTATTATAAAATAGCTAAATATTATAATTTAATTTGTGATGTCTGGCATTAACATGACACAAACTTATTTAACGTAAAAAATAACACATTATTGTATTAAATATAACTCGACCCAAAGTTTTGTTGAAGATTCACACGACTATTTTTCCTTTTTTTTTTTTAGAGTAAATATCAAACAATTAAACTATGTTTTAGCCCAAAGAGACTAGTAAAGAGTTTATAAATATACCCTAATAAAGCCCACACCTCAATATATTTAAAAATTAAAATATAAATTTAAAAACTAGTGTAAAAATCTATATTTTCTATTAAGAACTTGTATATTATATTTTCTATTCTATCATTCGTTTTAATTTGATTTATAACCATTTTTGGCCGTTTCTAATTTTGATTTCAAATTTTGTTGATCCATAGACAAAATTCAAAATCATCGAATAAAATATCGACGTACTTAAATGAAAAATATGGTATCCGCTGTTGTATTTAATTGATAAACTAACAACGAAGTTCAACTCCGGCGACAACTGAAATATGAAACTTGTTTTGTAAAAGAAACTTTTTGGAGGTGTATTATATAATTGACTTTTAATATTGAATTCTAAATTGCACTTTGATCATATAGATATTAAAATAATATTACAATCTTACATTCTAGTTATGGGTAAAATAATGGATAATTTTACTAAAAACCAACCAAATATACGTGTAATCTATTACCGTTACACGTAATTTTCATTCAATGTGCGTTTTTTGTGACATAATAATTTTTCCAATCAACGAACTACACATAAATATTGCGTTACTCAGCTTAACATTGCTCTTTATGGAATGGTCGAATTGGTTAAATTCGATTCACTATTTTGATTACTCTAGTAGCGTTACCAATTAACCTGTGTATGCTCATAGAAGATTTAATTTTCAAAAATAAACTGTGATGACGTAAGCAATCAGTCATTGTGATGCCGTACAGTACTTAGGATGTCAGCACGTGTCGAACATCTGATGGCACTGAAACTTGTGTCACTGCCTCCTGGTCAGAGAACAAGAGCCGGACGGCGCGGTGACCCGCCGTTACGAACTGTTACTACTGACTTTCATTCTTTTATTTTCAATTAACTAAAATATTATTTTTATTTAAATTTGGGCTAGATAATAAGGGCGTTACTTTCTAAAGCGTGTGGGGCCCTCCTTCTTATGAGGTCAGCAGTTATCAAGCAGTTACGTTCGAAGTCACCAGTTGCGTGGCCGTTTTTTATTGGCGGTTTGCGAAGAGGGTTTGACCACCGTTTTTTGACTTTTGACTGTCCTTTGATTGGTTAGAATTTCAACATATATTTTTCAATATTTTTATATTTTAAACGACGTCGTGCGATTGATTTTAGACCGTCAAAACTGTTATAATTTTCGCTTAAAATTGAAGCTTAAAGGTCTGTCCATGGCGAAAAGCTAGCTGTATGTTGTAAAATGATGTATTCATCGTAAGCAAGATTCTCCATTGTTGGTAATCTTATGCAGTTTCTAAAAAATGTTTTTGGGTCTTTTCTCTCTCATCAATGGTGTGATGAGACTGTGTTTTGTAAACTTCTCAGTCTATCCTCTTTCTCTCTCTTCCTGCCTCTGCAGGTGTTAGTAGAAGGTAGATAATCTGGGAAGAGAAACCTGTGGTTACGCCTGTCATTTTTTTTAAGCAGTTTTAGATGGTCTTCTTCTAGAGAGAGAGAGAGAGATGGCGTCTTTTACCCTCCACGCAGCTCAAAACACGCAGTGTGGCAAAAGATGAGTCTGTCTGCTCGACACGTTTCGACCTCAAAAACCCACTTTTTTTATTTGACATTGTTAATGAATTTTCAGTTTTTTGAATCCAAGTCCAGCTACATCATCAGATTTATTTACTAATTCATTCTAAAAACCCAAATGATGTCATCGCTGTCACGTTAATATAGTTCTTGTCATCTCTCTCTCCTCCTCTCTCTCTCTCTCTCTCTCTCTCTCTCTCCATAATAAGATCTTCATAAAGCTTCAGAGACGCATGAAAGCTTCTGTATGGAAATTTCATGAGGGTGTCCAAGAGAGAGAAAGATATGTATATATACATACAGAGAGAGGGAAAGAGTTTGCAATAGGGCTTATCGCATGTTTGCTTCACGCAAGCAGCTAAATGTAGATGATAAGGCTTTTGCTCACTCGCGTGGCTTTAAAGACTTCCTCTATCCCTTTCGAGATCGACCCTTCTCCATTAAAACAAAAGACTCCAAACAGAGAACAAACCCACCAAACCCTAATTCCACTAACCAAAGAAAACTGAAACTCTCTCCTTCTTCCTCTCCACCCTCTATCTCAGAAACCCTAATACGCAATTATCATGCAACCCCATATCCCCCCGTTTCTAGCACCTTTTTCACTATAAAAACACCAGAAGCTCAAGAAATGAGCACGAACCCAGCTTCCAGTAGCGGCGGATCAGGCGGCAGCGGATCAGGCGGTGGAGGAGGACCCTGCGGAGCCTGCAAGTTCCTGCGTAGAAAATGCGTGCAGGGATGCATATTCGCTCCCTACTTCGATTCAGAGCAAGGTGCCGCCCATTTTGCGGCGGTTCACAAGGTGTTCGGAGCCAGCAATGTGTCGAAGCTCCTCCTACATATTCCAGTCCACAAGCGCCTCGACGCCGTCGTCACTATTTGCTACGAGGCTCAAGCTCGCTTAAGAGACCCTGTTTATGGCTGCGTCGCCCACATATTTGCCCTCCAACAGCAGGTAACCCATCGAATCTGATATAATTCGAAGTTGATCGTGATCGTTTTTCTGCGAATCTCATCAAAACTGCTTTCTTAATTCGTTCTGTAATTTACTGAGGTTTAATGTTCTTCAGATTTTCTCTCTTTTTCGCTATTATAACTGAAAGAGATTAAGTAACTTTTAAAAAGTCGCAACTAGATCGATAATCGTCATTAGGTGTAAGAAAACCTTGATTAAAACAGTCAGGGTTTTAAAACAGCTTTCATTAATGGAAGATACACATATTCTCTCTCTTTGCAGAAGCAAACTAGCCTGAAACAGTACTATCTTCGATCAAAGTAAAAACATTTCTTAAATTTACCAACAAAAGGACCGGGAAACGCAAAACAAAGACATAGTTTGTTGTATTTTCTAGGTTTATGTCCCTCTCGTCTATCTCTGCCCTGATACTGAAAAAGAACAAACTGTAGTTTAATTTAAAGTGTTCACACGCAAAAGCCATGCATGGATGGTGTTTTTAAGGGGGGGCAGGTCTGGGTTTTACTGAAATCAAGTACACTTCCATTGGATCCATTTTGAATGATTTGGTCGGTGGTTACTTGTTCAAACGGCTGAATTTTTTTGCTGTTATTAAGGAAAATGGTGGGTCTGTTTCCCTCCAAGACTAAGCTTTTTTGTCTAATGATTAGTTAATTTATTACAGTTAGTCAATCTTCAAGCGGAGCTCTCCTACTTACAAGCACAATTAGCAACCCTAGAGCTTCCGCTGCCACCTCCTCCGCCGCAACTCTCTATTGCCGACCTCCCATCTTCGTCCTCTACTGCAGCCTCCTGTGACTTATCGACTCTTTTTGATCAAGTGGTTCAACCATCGTGGACTGTCCAGCACCGGTTACCGCGTCCGTTTGGGTCCGGCAGCAGCTCGGCCCTTGTCGATGGTGGCAGTGGAGGCGGTGATCTTCAAGCTTTGGCAAGAGAACTTCTTAATAGACACGGCACTTCTACTCCATGTACCAATGCTTCGTCTTCCACATCCCTAACTCAATGAGACTGACCTTGTTCTTTCCCTGCCTTGTTGATCATCTTTATTAAATTATTTATATTTAGTATAATTTAATTGGCAATTTCTATTTGGAAACACATAAATGGAAAATATTTTAAATAGAATTCGGAAAATAATAAAAGTATTTCAAACATTCAAAATTATGAATTCAATTACCTCTATCCATTTTTTAAAAAGTCCCTTTTTTCTTGTCTTTAATTTTAAATTTAGTAATATAAAATTTCAGTAAACGATAATAAAATAATCGATCAAATTTTATTTCAATATAGAAATTTAATCCACGATACCTTTATTTTATTCAGATTTATTATTATTATTATTTATAATTTAAAGTTATGAAATTAAATTTGAAATACTAGATGGTTGAGAAATACCTTAATCTTATTTTTTTAAGAATAATGTTAGGTACTCTGATCCTACTTTCTAATATTAAACTACAATTAATAATTTATTATATTAACTGTATCAATCAATATTTATCATTCTAGTTGCAGATATAGATGTACCTGTATCATTACTCAATTTTATAAGTCTTGTCTTTTTTTGTAATTAAATTTGGTCATTAATTTTGAATTTAATGATATAAGAATTTCAGTAAATGATAATAAGATAATCGATTGAGTGTAAATTGAAATAAATAATCTTAAGTGAGAAAGAGGAGAGTATGAAATACAAAAAGATAAGGAATTCAATTTTTTTAAAAAAAGGTTTTTAATCATATAATTCTTTTGTACAAAGAAAATGCCCATTTCCCAGCCCAATCCAAATGGGTGGGTCTTTCTAACCTTGACCCGTAATATTATAATATTATTAAATATTTTAGACAAAATTTAAAAAATAAAATAATATATGACTAAAAAAATAATCTTCTAATAAAAATACATCCAAATCTGGCCTAATTTTCGACGTAGTGAACTTATAACGTAATATTTCTATCAACGAATGAAAAAGTAACAAGCAATCGACACGTTATAATATGATATCAGAGCATCCGAGATCATTCCCCTATCGGCCGAAATAAAAAATGTAACTAATATTTATTTATTTTCTATTTTTGAAAAGGAATTTTAAGTAAATAACTTCATGAAATATATCGACCATACTCGCCTATAATTTTGTCAATAATAGTGGCACGATTAACTATTTACAACAAAGATAAGCTTTTCATACGAGTCGAAGAGGGCGTGAAAAAATGCGGAGGACTTGGAGGGGACCTATTAGAATGACTAAAATTAGATTTTTCCATTCAAGCGAAAATGCTCGGCTTCACCAAACTATATCCATTCTTTTGTTCTCGTATGATAATGTGATAACATAAATAGAATACGATAACTAGCCCCTCAAAATTATTAGCAGAACATATCGACAAACTATCTAAAATTACCCTTGGGACATTTTAACAAACGATATATAATTAAAATTGCAAGAACAAATATATAATTTTTTTAAAATATAATTTAAATTCTAACGCGCGAAGTTATTACAGATTAAAAGATTTTTTTGGTCACGATGAATCAAACATCAAATTTTATTAATCAAGCCATAGAATTTGACATGGAGCTAATTCGCCAGATGGACAATACATGCAGAATTTAAGGAATAAATATTCAGAAAGATCTTAACATTAAAAAGATAAAAATTTAATTGATTTTATAAAATAATTTAATTTCCACTAAATACTCTTAAAACTACAATTTATTTTTGGAGAGAAAATATTAATTGTTCTGGAAACATCGGGAGAGGCAAAGTGGCCCCCACGTATTGATAACGTGGACCCTCCACCGCGTGTCGCGGTCAAAATCCAGTCACCGACATGCGACAACGCTAAACGACAAAACAATAAAAACAGCGCATAAATTCTCAAAAATCAAATTAAATTAAACACAAATAGCGACCACAGTCCTACTGTCACACACTCACTCACTCACTCACAGCTGCTAAAATGCGCAGCGTTCAAAGAAGGCGAAATTACTATTCAGGACAACAGAACGCAGCAAATTACATAGGAGAAGACGAAAAGCAACGCTGTAAAGAGTGCTGGAGCTTTCACCGCCACCCCTGCATTCGCCGACTTACTGTTCTGAGACTCCGCTACTGGTGCAACGTCTGGTGACCCTTCCGGCGTCTCCGACGGCGGAGCTGGCGGCGAGGCGGCGAAGGGTGACGGAGCCTCGGCCACTGGAGCTGGAGCCGGGGTAGGTGAAGTTACCGGCTCTGGGGCAGGAGCTGGCGATGGCGTAGGCGATTTTCCAAACAACTCAGGTGGAAGAAGGATACTGTCGATTGTGAAAATGGCGAGAGGAGTTGAATCTAGCACCGTGTCGGCGACTCTGGAAGCATCAACTCCGGTGTGGAGAGTGACGGAATCCCCAGCTAGCGTCGTCGTCAGAGCGTATTTTTCGGCGCCGTTTGTAGCGAGAGTACTGATCGGATCTTTATTGGTTTTCAAAGTTCCGTAAGGAGTGTACCTAGCGAGTGAGTGAAAGAGTAAAAGCGAGACTAATTCGGCACTGGTGAGCTTGCTCAGATCAGGAACTCCGTCGGCCTTGAAAGCCTCATCGTTCGGCGCAAAGATAGTTAGACCCTTTTCAACCGCCGATTCAAACGTTTTAATCACTCCACTAGAAACAATCAGAGAGGCAAAAGTTTTACACCCAGCTTTCTCAAGTAAACCTGTTATATTCACATCTGAAGCTGACGGAGCCGGAGCTGTCAGAATGCCCGGAGCAATAATCGGCTGGCTGATTTCCAGAACGGAAATGTTGTAAGGAATTTGCTTGACAGACTTCGTGTAGCTGGAATCGAGCTTAGATCCAGGAACGGCCGAGCCGAACCCGACTTTACCTCCTTGCATATCGGTAATGTTGACGAATCCAAGCTTTCCGGGAGAATTTCCGGTGGTCTGGTAAAGAGTGGTGGTGAGAGTCGTCCCTTCAGAGATCTGGTGGAGCTTCTTCGGGTCGTAGTAATCCAGCAAGATGTGAAGGCTGAGAGCGTTTTTCACGACGGAGAGCGGGTGCTTCCCGGCGAGGGCTGTCATCTTGTCGTTCGTGAGAACCAAAACTGTGATGGTGTTGCGGCTGTTTATGTCGTCGCAGAGCTTCGTCTGGGTCAAAAAGTCGTTGTAAGCTTCGTACTCGGGAAATCCAGAGAGGATTTCGGTAATGTTGTGGCCGGAGATGCCACCGGAGAAGATGGAGAGGATAGCAATGAGAACGAAGACGATGAGAAACGCCATGGTTGTCACTCCCAGTGAGCCGAAGCAGAGTGAGAGCTGGGCTGGGGAAGAGGGTGGGAGAAAATGTTAAAATTGAGGAATATGGAGTGGTTGAACTAACCACGGTTAAGTATTGGCGCTAACCATGGTTAAATAAAGTAACCCGGTTTAGACAGTGCTTTTGGACAGAACATGAAGGTTTGAAGCTTTCAAATTGAAATGACGAAATTACCCTCCATTTTTTTTCATTCTATGAATATAGTAGGAACTAGAAAAGTAAATTTCTTTAACTAACGGTCATAAACGGGAATATTTTCAACTGTGTAGAGGTAGTTATAATAATTGATGTAGTTTTAAGAAGTCGGTAACCTAATCGACACATGAATTTTTGATCGCGTTTCTCGGAAAGTAAATAAAAGCGATTTGGGTCTTAAGAATCTTAACTAATGCTCGACGACGCTAAATGTGCTTCGTTTGTCTCGATAATTTAATGATTGGCTTTGAAGATCAACCTTGTGAAGTCATCGAAACTAATATTTTCTTGTTTAATTTTGCTTCGATAAAAAATGAAGACTTTGGAACCGTTCGAATAGATTAGATTTATGTCGAGATTTGAAATTAAAAAAAAATCCTTGTCAAGTGCTCTTTTGGATTATCAAAACAATTTTATGATTTTTTGTTAATAAATTGATCAAATTTTTAATATTTAAACTAAAAATCAAGTGAATAAAGAAACTAATTCAATCCAAATTGAATAATGAGAAGGTTAGGTGTAAAGCAAAAGAAAAGTGGGGAGCAACAGCGTATAAAACAACAGGGAATCACGTTACCCACTCTCTTCCATCACTGCATTGCCGGTTTTTGTAATCTTAACTAGGGTTTTCAGCTCTTTTTTCATCCCCAATTATTTTTTATAAAGATTATTCCTTTTCATGTGTGGGTTTTGAAGAATTAGAGAGAACATGACCCGACATGATTTCAGTTTGATTTTCAATTTGGTTTTGATGGATGCGAAACTGGTTCTCAACTTTAACTTTGCTAGGAATGATCGGGATGAGCCCTGGCTCGGACTAATCCAACCCCTCTGGTCAGAATGGTTTGATCTCGATTCTTTTTTGGTGAAATTTAGATTGACATTGTTGCTCCTCCGGTGGATATTAGCGAGGAACGATTGAAGAAAGAAAGAAAGGAAAACCGTCGGGCATTCCATTTCCTTACCCATTTCAATGTTAAGGTTTAGAATTTTTAATGATCACTCATTTTACCTCTTTCCAACGTTGAATTTAGATTTAAAACCATCTAATCCCTTTGAAACGGATTATGAATTTTACCAATTATTTGTACCATACCACACATACACATTGCTTTAGTCTTGTTTAAGTAATACCGTAGTGTAATATTTCTACTAGACACCAATGTGGCCAATACATCTAACGTGTACAACGTAACAAAAGTTTATTACTTACAACTAGGCAAGTTCAACGTAACATTCCAAACTATTACCATAGTAGTGTTAAGTTTGCACCATAACATCACACCATGATGCAATGATGTAAGTTGACACACTTGTAGAATTATTTTTGTAGGCAATAATAATCAATGAAAACAATAATAATGTCATCGGTGGGAACAATACTAATGCAACGCTTTTATGTCGTCGAGACACTTGTAGAATTATTATTGTTGAAAATAATAATCGGTGAGAACAATAATAATGTTGCCGTGGTAAAATATAAAGAGTACTGATCAGCATAATTCTCAAGAAATACTGTACTTCACAATTTTCTAAATAAAATTATCTTTTCAAGTAAGTTTTCATGAAAGATTAGAAAAGTTACAAATGGTCTTACTTAAAATTCAGTCTCATAGACAGAACTCATTTACACAGTATAATTGCACCACTAAATAAGCAATACGAAAAACGATAATAAACACGATCAAAAAAATATCAAATATATTTTTTCACAATGTAAAAATATAACGGCAAAGAAAGAAAATAATAACTAAAATGAACATCATGAATTTTTACATAGAAACCCAAAACGAAAAAAAATCACAAAAATCGAGTTCATAAATATCTCACTATAAAAAATAAAATTTACAATATTTTTCTAAATATCGAATATTTTAAAAAATTCACTAAAAAAATCATCACTATTAAAATTCTCGCTGTATTTAAAAATAAATCATCTATTTTTCTCTCTCACGAGCTCTCTATTTTCTTTCCACGTTCTCATAGGAGAAACTCTCTTAGTTTCTTTTCGTAGCAAGGATAAATTTTTATTTATCAGGAACTCTCGAGTTCCTCCCAAGAGAACAATCACCAACAAAATTTGAGGTGCAGACACTTCATTGATGAAGTGAGTCCTTCGTCATAAAGAAACCCCACAATTATAACTTCATATAAATATTTAGAATAATAAATTATATAAATCGATAACTAGAATATGATGTCAAACGTTACTTTAATAAAAGAATGTAAATATAATATTCCTCACTGTGTTATCCCCGCATCTCTGTTTGTACCTATGCTTCATACTTTGGTTCTTTCAGCAGATTGTTTTTATCACAAATGCTTGTAACATCATTTTAAGGATAACACGATGGCTTTTGTGAAGTGTGATTTGACCAAGATGCATTTCACAAATCTAAACTTACACCCAAAAAAATATGAAAATGAAGAACACTACCTATAACCTAGCAAGGCACATTAAAGGGAAGATAGTTGTTGTATTAAAAGAAGGGCACCACAAAAATAGGTGTGCTACACAAACACTACTTTGTTAGAGAGAGAGCGAGAGGACAGATATGAGTGGGGCAATTGCAAGGCTGTGACAGTGATGGAGGTAGGAGGCAAGATGTGGTGTCAAGAGGAACAAAAAAAGCCTTGTGTGTCCACTTTTCTTTTCCTTACAACTAATTTCAAGCATATATACAAAAAGCAAATGAGGATACAATCCACTCCGAGATTGCGTTTAGAAGACAGATGGAAAACTGACACCCTAAATTATTAGCTAACATTCGTTTGTCCAGAGCTCCACGGTTTGAAATTAAACAGAAAATGAATTTAAACACCTAATTAACGAAAGTTGTAATACACTCTTATTAGACTTAACGAATAAATTAATAACAAAGTTAAAAAATTGTTAGAAAGGGAAAGATAAAGATTCGTCTATGAAATAAATAACAATAGTTTAACATCTATTATTAATTTGAAACGCTTATAAAAGTGGAAATGCAAGATATTCTTACTTGACCCCTAAATCTAGCCTCGCTGAATTAGTACTTACAAGAGAAAAGGCAGCTAATGGTTCCATGTAAGCCCACTAAATTTTGGTCCTGAAATATGTAAAGAATAATTTTATGATTATTAAGTTTTACAAATATTAAAATTTCAGTTGAGACATTTCAGGACTATTTTCTTTCATATTCATTGAACAAATAGTTATGAAAATCATTTCCAAATAACAATTCAAAGAAAAAAATAAACAAACAAACAAGTTCCATCTCGGGCATTGAACCAGCCGCTTACATTTTTAAAACTTTTAGAGCTTTGCACCAACCAATTCATCAATGAACTTTCAATACAATTTTCAAGCACGATCCACTTTGATTCTAAGTTATCAGATAGAATGGAACTTTCTCATCTACCAGTCCATTTTGACGTAGTCTAATTTCATCTGTTAGAATATTAAAAAAAATCTACTTATATCTTGGCCAAAACAACTACATAAAACTCGGCAACATCTTCCAATTTCTAACATAAACAATTATCAAAATATCAATATAAAGAACAATTACAAAGGTGCCACAATTCTTGCTCTGGTTTTTTTTAGAACAATGTCTGTTGCCAAATCAATTTTAAAACGGGGATCTCACTTATCTACAATTATCAGAATAACAGGTCCTTGTTTGTTTCTTTTAATGTAGTCATACATTATTTTGATAGAAGCCTTCAACTTAATCAACGACCACCGCATTGAATTATATCTCCAAAGCACAAAATCTCATAACCCTATCAGCATAACACTGTGTCAAACGTAATTGGAACCTGGTTACAACATCGTCACAGGAAGCTGAATCCCAGGCCTTGAAGTCCATCCCTTTCGGTTTCTATATGCCTCAACAGCCCGCAACCGTATTCTCTCTTGTGAAGCATCGTGAGAAATTTTTGAGGCCTACAAAATATATGCACCAAACAAAAAGATTTAAGGGGATTTCTAATAAAAAAAGGAATAAAGGGAACGCAACTATGGACTAGTATTTGAACTTTCAAATATACTATTCATACGTATGTTACTTTGATATATCTTATGTGTGAATTACAGAATTAACTTACCTTTGGAACTGTTACCAACTTTGGCGGAGCTTTAACTACTTCTCCAAACTTAATATGTTCATGCCTTGGAAAGTGGAAATCCACTTCCGGTTTCGTCTTTTTGTGTTTCTTTTTTATTCCTTCAAAATACCTATGTAGATGAATTCAATCAAATAACTATGTTTTCTAATACGCCAAAATATTAAGCAATATCTACTTTCATGTATGCTGGAATTATACATGTAAACAAGGACGACATTATAAGATCAAATATACTAATTAATCTGATGAACAAACAAGTATAATTGCACCAATAACACTTAAATAATTGGATGACCATATGCTATAGAAAGATAGAAGGAAATTATGGAATATGTTAGCCTTGCACACTTAAGACTAGAATTAAAATGATGCGCATCCCATATTTCCAAATTATTTTGTCAACCACAGAAACCTATCTCTTAATAGACACTTTTTCCTTGAATTATATGGACTGTACAAAGAAGACTGCAGAAGAGCTACAGAAAAAGGAGAAAGAGAAAAGTACATAGAGAACTTACTTTTTCATCCGCTCATGTTTTTTTGAATGGCGATCTGAATTCTTTACTATTTCTTCAAATCGAAGGTCCTTGACTTCATTTCTCTTTCTTTTTCTTTTTCCCTTTTCATTTGACTCATTTTGCACGGTATTATTGTCAGTATCAAAAAGTTGCGATGTCTTCAGATTTTCATCATTTTCTCTGTTAGTGATCTCAGAACTTCTTAATTCAGTTTCGCTATTCAGAGGGGACTTCTGCATTCAAACATACATGTTTTATCAAAATTTAAGGAATGGCCAGTGCAGGAAAATGATGACAAGACTAACATGAGTTGAGGAAAAAATTTTAATTCTGGAAAAACTAGATCCCATCATGCAAAACTATATGTGAAGCTTGCCACCAAAGTCTTCCTTGCTCATAGAAGATTGATAATGTTCGTAGAAACACTTTCAACATTAGCGGTAGGCTAAAAAACAACAATTATGTACAGTTTCTTCATGAATAAGAATTATCCTCCTATAATTGAAGAATTCACAAATAATTAAATTAACTCTAAAATTATGATGCCCAAGATTTCCATCAAAATAAAGCCTCTTTAGTTATCATTCATAGTATGCAAATTTTTACACGAGTAAAATTGTAGCTAGCACATATAAGATCATTTTCAGGTAAACAACCTTGATGTGCAGACACATTTCATGGCATCTTTAGAAGCCTGAAGCAAAATATATGACAAATGTGTCTAAAACTCCAATTTCACGTCTTCAACTGTGTTTACACTATAAAGTGCAGAAATACGGAAAAGGAGAACGTAAAAAAAAAATTCAGGGGAAATCGACCAAAAAGGCCAGATTCCTCTTTTAACAGTCAAAATTCATAATAAAAAAAACAACATAATGAAATCCTGGTGTTGCACGAAATATCTTCTGAACATTAGTAAATTTTTCAAAAATCAAACTAGTTATGAACAGTGTGCAATCACAAAGTAAGTATCTTTGCAATAAGCTACAAGCAAGGAAAGGATCCAATACGCATTTACCGAAAAAAAAAAAGGCCAAAGGCGTAGCACTTGGACGCCGATAAGGGAAAATTTTTTTTTCTCTAAACCAACGTCTACCTCCATACAGGAAGGTCTCGCTTCAATTTAGCAGAATAGGAGATCACAGTCTCATAATCTCAAAAAGAGAAGCAAGCGTTTGAATTCTCGCATCATAACATTGATTGTAAGATCTTATTTTCACCTAGTTTAAGCCTTAGAATTAAGGCCGCTAGCTAGATAAAATACTAAGATTAGCCGATTAGGTTGTAAGCTTGAAATTATTAAGTAACTTTATCCAAATTTTTCCAACAAGAATTCATTTCAAATATACTGGGCGAAATATATTGCTTACTTTTGAATTACTTAATACATTGATCAAACAATCCCTTAAAATTGGCAACAAATATATCAAAATCTTAAAAATTTTCTTAACAACCTTTTCATTTCCATCCTCCTCTCTCTTTTGCTTCTTTCGAGAGTCCGTCAAAACCTGCACCGAACCTGTTCCAAAACCACGAAAATCAGCAACAATAGAGACATCAAGCGAAGCTTAAGTTCAAAATAAAAGATATAGAAGAATAAGACCTTGGTGTTGAGAAGAAGTAAGGGACATCAATTTTCGGAGTTTGGAGGGCAAAGCATCGAATTTAGAAGCGTCGGGGGGTGGCGGAAGACGACTGAAACCTCCATGCGATGCTCTGTAATTCTTCTCTCTCCTCCTCCTTCCCTTTCCTCCCATCTCTCTAAATGAAACTACCCTAGCTTAAACCCTAGCCGGTAAGGGTCTTCGCCGATCTAGTTTTCAGGTTTTAGGGTTATAAACTATGAAGGGGCTTCCACGGAGTCGACCAGAGAATACTGAAATCTAGTACTGTGTTGTTTAGATGGACGAACCTACCCTCATTAAAGTTTATTTTATGAAATATTTGAGACAAAATAGCATATAATAAATTATTAGCCAATCTCAATCTTAATTATATAAATTACACATCTATGCAATTTTATCCTATAGTGTATAAACAAAATACTTTATATATATATATATATATCATATTTGGAGCGGGTGGGATCAACTTGCTAGATGTCTCTTTAGAAAGTGAGTTCAACTCGCTCGTCTTTTAAGATCGGTTGGACTCTACGTATCTTTCAAGTTTTAATTGTTATTTTACCTTGGTATTATCGACACATAAAAAAACAAAAAAAATTAACAAATAAGATCAAGCAGATGATTCATTATTATTATTATTATTATTATTTTTTGCATTTTATATATAAAATGAGAAAGAGTGATCCTCTACGATAATTTCTCACGTAATCTATGCACTAATAGTTGTTAGTAGTAAATCTTCCAAATACGGTATTCATCAGGCCATTGAATAGTCTACATCCATACCCATAATCCAAAATCTATACAAAATCATCAATTATAAATGGGAGTCGAACTAATTCGGCTTAAACTGAGTGACTAAATCGAATTGACGATTTAAGTATGATTCAATTTGAATTTGAAAAACAGATTTCTAACCAAACTGAGTAAAATTGAAGTTTTCTATATGATTCTGGGTTTTTTTTTTTAAGAAACCAATTAGAACCAAACTAAATCTATATTAAAATTTATTTATTTTTTATTTTAATTTTAAAAATTATTAAAAAAAAAAGAAACCAAACCAAGCGCAATCAGACTAAAAATGAACTAAAACATAGCGTATATAACGAGTCCTAATTGAAAAAAAATTCAAAACCAAAACTAAATCTAAACCGAACCAAAAAAAAAATCGAGTCGGTCCAATTGATTCAGATTTTGTTTCAAACATTTTGGAACCAAATCGAACCCGACCAGTCTCCCCCAAAATAGCGCCAAATATTAAATTTTACCGAACTTTCACCGTCACTCCAATGGATTTTAAATATAATTATAGTTTTTTTTTAACGCAAAGTATTTTATCCGGGTACAAAGACAAAAAGAGGCATATTTTTTCATATAAGTCCAAAAAAAACAAATTGATCCAATTGCTATCTTTTCTCCACGTAATTTGATCCACTACACATTCTTTGGGAAAAAAAGATTAGTCAAGTTTTGCAACGTTGTTGTTAGCATAGACATCAATTAAAAAATAAAAAAACTATTTTACAATTTAAATTCTGATTTTACGAGTCATTTATAACTTACATTTCAATATATTTGCCCGAGTAAACACGTTATTGCCATCATAAAATCAGATAAATTTATCGCGTGCAAATGCACAACCCAACGTGCGATGCTCTTTCTTTATTTCGATAAAAATAATAAAATAAGAATAACTTTATAGAAATATTATATTATGTTGTTAATTTATTAAATTAATTATATCAATAATTTTTTAATAAAATAAAATAAAAAAAGTAAATATAACATATTATTACTCTTCGTAAATTGGATTTTTTAAGAGAAGAAATTAGTTGGATGATATTAAAAATGAATGAATTAAAAAATATATAAATATATTTATAGTGTTTAAAAAAATTGGCACAAAATCATAAAAGAAAGTGCGAAAAATTGTTGAAATAAAAGTCAAATAAAATTGAGGAGAGACGTCATGGTAACGGTCCAAACGGCTGAGCCTCCATTAAAGAGGAGGAAGAAGGTGAAAGAGAAAATCAGAGCTCGTCGGCAGCCCAGTAATGACAAACCAATTGACTTCTTATCTTCCCTACCATTCTTTAATGTCATTTTCCTTGGCAATTATTTTTCCAAATATCTCGTGGAAGCACTAAAAGCTTCATCCACAAGTACTGTCTCTTTGAGAGCGACGTTTCCAGAAAGAAACCGATTTGGGTAAATAAAAGTTAATTTCTTTATTATATGCGTTCGTTGATTCTGGTTTCTAAAGTGGGGAATTCATTTGCTTTGATTTTCGTCTTCCGTTTCCTTTTTAGCCCGATCTTGTTCCTTAATTCTTTGCTTCTTCATTAACTTCGCGGTGAGGGTTTTTTTTTGGAGGTTTTCTGCTTTGGGATTGCTGTTAATTATTGAGTTAATGATCTGATTTTGGCTTTTTATGGTTCTCGATCAGAGAAGGGTTGCACTATTGTTTTTGATTGGGAGAATTGTGTTCGAGATCCCCGAAAATGGGCCTGATTTCGGGAGTTTTTATGGGTGTGATCTTTGGGATCACGTTGATGGCCGGGTGGCAGCATATGATGAGGTATCGAAGCACCAAGCGAGTTGCCAAGGTGCGTAGTGCTGTAATCTCTGATCAATTGTTTCTTCAGCTGCCTTACTTTGTGTGGTTTGATGTTGGTTTCAATTGCATGTATGGTTGGGTTGTTTGTGAGATTTGCATTTTACTGCTGGGTAGTGAAATTCTTGCAGAATTGAATTTCTGTGATAATCAAACGCAATCCGAGATCGAAATGACTTGCAAAATTTGGAAAAACGGACATATAAAAGAAAACATTTTTTATGATCAGAATAAGGTTAATAATGATAGACGAGGGAGAGGAGATACGCAAGAAGAGGAATAAGAGATTTCTTCATGCCAATCATGTTGCTTCCCTCTTCATTCTTCTGAGTTTGCTAAATACCACCGCCTCTCTCCTCTCTACCACTCTTGCAACGTAAGTATTCCAACGAGAATTGAAATGACGTCAAAATCCTGACAAAACTAGACATCGCCTCATTAATCTCAACTAGAATTTGACCTGGGATTGCGGCAAGTTGTGACAATTTCTATTCTTTAGCTTTCATTGTATGGTCTAGTTATTGGATGTGGTGGAAATGGGTTAAAAGGATGCTTTGAAAGCTAGCCATGGGTTTATATTTCTGTGACTGGAAATAGTTTTGACAGTTAGGCTTCTCGAGTACTTCTACGCTTTCTCTTAGCCTTAATTTCACAGACTGATGGACGTGGTCTAACTTCTTGGGTTTTCTAGTATTTAAACACAATGTTATTCATTCATATGGTAAAAAATGTTGAAGATGTAGAAAAGTTGGTGTAGAAGTTAGTTAGGTAGCACTAACTTTACTTTTTATCAGAGAGAAAGTATAGCTAGTAATCTATTGATAATTAGCGAGTTTAGTGGAACTATTACTTATCATTTTTAAAACTGATTTCGAAACTATCCATTTAGGGAGAGTTCTGGAGCATTTTGTTGGGGTATGAAATGAATCAATTTTTAATTCATGCTACATGATCCAATCTTTAGAAGTTGAGCTGAGGTCAAAAAGGTTGAAAAGTTCAGCATTAGATCCCAAATTAAGGAAAATCGTTGTTGGAACTTATCATTTGGTTGGGAGACTCTATTTTCCAATTCCAAATATTCTTCCAATGCTGAAATAATGATGGAAATTTTTACTTGTCAGGACTTGTCTCTTGCTGAGACCAGGAATTAGAATACCGACTGACTAAATGATAAGTCTCGATTAGAAAATTAATAGAGGGTAGTTAGTATATAGGGGGGTTAAATGAGTTTAGTAAATGTGGTTATTTAATTGTTAGTTGTAAGGTGAGTCTATTATGCAAAGACTCAAGTGTAATTGGAAAGAGGTATTATGAGATTTGTAGAGAAAGAGTGTTAGGAGAGCAGCATAAACTCTGAAATATCCAGTGTAGTCGTAATTTGTTTTTTTGTGATTAATCATGAGAGTATTTCTTAAGTAATATTTGGATATCAATCTAGATTCCTATCACTAAATTTGTATAGTTTCTTTTACGAGTGATCAAAATTTTGTTGTAATTCTATTTACTTAATAAGAATGTTTAGTAGATGACACGATCAATGAGATAATTTTTATGTATTTTAATAATATTGAAAACACGTTCTCATATTTAAAAATGTAATCTGACCGTGGTGAATTTTCACAAATTAATTTTTTTTGTAAATAAGCAAAATTTAGTTATAGATATCACAATGAAAATGTAATTACATCAAAGAGTGGGAAAATGACTTTTTCGCAAAGTTAGAAGTTTGGCGAGCAACTCCTCTGCCTAAGTAGAAAAAAATAAATCTATTTTCCTAGTTTTCACATTAAAATAGGTTGAGGACCTTTTCTATCTTTACACCTAAATTTTTTTTTCATTAAATATCAAGTTTTATAATTGTTTAGAGAAACAATTGGTAGATTAGGAAATTGAAATGTTGAGGTGGCCGAAATAGATATTGTAGTGGAAGATTACTTCAATATATATTAGGCATGTAGTGGGAAAAATGGGAGGGTTGATGACGGAGAATTGAATAGTGTTGGTCAGTGTTCTTGAGGGAGATTAGCATTAGGGTTCCGAATCGGTGATTTTCCAGATTCGTGGTTAGGTTTAAGGTTAATTTTATTTTTCAAGTCTAAATTTGTTGCTAGATTTGTGGTTTGTTCTTTGTTGTTCTTTGGGTTCGCTAAGCAACACAATGTTCAAATAAGGATTCCTTTCTTTCCTTAGAGTGAAGGTATTGCGATAGAAAATCTTGTGCATTAGCTCATCCAATGTCTACTTCATAAAGAAAGAGATATATGCAACTGTTTATTGTGTCATCTTTTTCTACTATTTTCCATGAACATCTTTGTGATTATGTTCATTATGGGTTCATCTTTGCACTATTTTACATGAAAAAATTATATTTCTTGTGATAGTAATATCGAACAAATGAAACACAATCATTATTTTTCTCCCTTCTAATTTAGAAGGTCGTAAAGGTGTTATATGTTACGTACCTCTGGGAGCATATACTCCCTTTTATGGCTTCTCTCCTTTGGTGTCAAGTTGATTACTAAATATTATTGACTATAATGATGTGCAATATAATTTGAGAGATTATAGTTTTTGTTCTTTTTCTACTTTTAGTAATGCTTGTTGTTTTGTTTCATTCATTTCACAGGCAGTTGATATAAAACTTCTTGGCTCACTCAATAGAGAAGATTTAAAGAAATTATGTGGTGATAATTTCCCTGAATGGATCTCTTTTCCTGTTTACGAGCAGGTTTATTTTCTCTCATTTTTGTCCCCTCTAATCTGTCCTCCTCCTTAAACTTTGTACATTGACCAGTTTTATCATCTAACGGTGTCTTTTTTCTAATTTATTCCCCTTTTTTGGAGTGTTGATATATGACTTTGAATTCTGCGTGATAATTACTATGAGAACATTCGTATTAAAATGAACTGCTCAAATTTACAATCTATAAGAAACCTTATTTATAATAGAGCTCCTTCATTCTAAGAATACAGAAAACAAAAATCCATAAAACTAAACTAACTCCAGCTAAGCAACAAAAGAATTCTACTGCTGCTATCTACTACAGGGAACTCCAGCTTTCTTAATGATAATTACTGGTATGTTATCATAATCTCAAGTAATAATGTGCATGAAAAAAGAAAACTGAAATCTGAGTTTCTTTTTGGAATTTATCCGTTTTCTTTTTAAGCCAATCCATCCTGAAACTTAGATATTTTAGGTGAACTCATAGCATGTGGTACCTGGATATAAATACAATGTTTGATCTAATGCTCCAATCAAATTATAAAGAAATTAGTATTGCTTTTATGACTTGTAAACAATTCTTTGTATTATTATCTATATCACATGTTACGTGGTTGACCCAAATCACGAGTTGCTCTTTTTGGTATTTTTTTGTTATATACAAAACTTTATTCCAGGAGTCCTTTTTCATCTTTTCAGGTGAAATGGCTAAACAAGCATCTGAGCAAATTGTGGCCATTTATTGCTGATGTAAGTTGCTTTTTAACTTTTACTTGTTTATTAAAAGAAGTGAACTTGCGGCGTTGAAAAAGAAGAAATAACAAAGAGGAGAATATCATACTCCTTTTTTGGCTTGCTATATTTCTGCAGTGGACATCTATGTACAGAAAAGTTAAAAGAGGGGAATTACTATTTTCTTATTTGCAGGCAGCAGAGCTGGTGATAAAAGAATCTGTTGAACCACTATTGGAAGAATATCGTCCTACAGGAATTACTTCGTTGAAGTTCAACAAGTTATCTCTTGGTAATGTGGCCCCAAAAATTGAAGGTCTGTTTAAATAACTCTCTTTTTCATCGTATGTGTGTGTCTCTTCAAATGTGCACATATGTAGGTAGTTTGAAGAAAATTTCTGTGACAGACTCATGCATTGGTCTTTCATAGCTTGGAGGTTTCTCGAAGCTTCAGCTTTCTTGTTTAAAAATTTTCTCTGGTTCTGTTTTTGCTGTCTCCGTTAATTCACGATTATTTTTCTTATATTCTTATAGTGCTTTCTTAAACATTGCTCCTAATAAAACCTTATATAGTTGAAGACATCTTTCCAAGAGCTTCTTTGAACAAAAAGAATAAAACGCTTCCATAAAGCTTTTACTTGAGCAAACGTTGATTTATTTACAGATCTTATAAGAATTTTTTTTTTTTGGATGTTTTTTGTGTCCAAATGTGTTATAGAAGTTCTATCATCTTATTTTCATCTTGCAAGCTCCTGTTTTTGTTCTCACTTTTCACCACAATCTTTATAGTATTTGTATTTTATTCTTTCTTGCTGAATTTGTTATATGATTGCAGGTATTCGTGTTCAAAGTCTGAAGAAAGGTCAAATCACAATGGATATTGATTTCAGATGGGGTGGTGACCCTAGCATCATTTTAGGCGTTGAGGCTGCACTAGTCGCTTCAATACCCATTCAGGTTGGTTATCAATTTCTTATGTCTTTCAATTAAAGATTTTTCCTTTTCGTATTGGTTATTAGATGGTGATTTTTCCCTTTCGCTTGGCCAATCAAATATAGCATTGAGAGACATTATGTGATTGTTTTTATGATTTTGTTTGGTCAGCTGAAAGATCTTCAAGTTTTCACCATTATTCGTGTCATCTTCCAACTTGCTGAAGAGATCCCTTGCATTTCTGCTGTTGTTGTTGCTCTACTTTCGGAGGTACTCCTATAAAGTTTCATCACACAATTTGAGATTTCTTTGCACAACTGAATTTCGTCGATGCTAAAAGATTATGTTTAGATTCATTTAGCTGTTTTTTTTTTATATTTTTCAAGAGAACTTCTTTCCCAAACTACAATTGGCTGCCTTTGTCATGGCCATTTGCCTTTTATGAAACTCATTTTAAGTATCTATGAATGCACTGGCTAATGTTAAAGTTTTTTTTTCATTGAAAGTTAATCCCCGCTGTTGCTGCCACTAATATGCTCTTGTTAAAAACTACCAATCATTGACCAGCATGGTTATGCTTGGATGAAAATTATTTATTATTTTTCTTTATCTCCTGCATTTTTAGGTGATAATTTTTTTTCTATAAGGCTGTTAGCAAGTAAAAAAAAAACTAGTCAAAGGTGTGAGATCCATTTCCAAATTATACAAGCAGCCAGACTTGATTATTGTCTCGCTTGTGTATTATCTTTATCTCTCTCAAAGAATGAGTATTGCCGACACCAGAAGATGATTTTTGATCTCTCAACAAACTTTTCTTCGAGATCTTTTTTCTCTAAACTTCAATTTCTACTATGAATTTCTTCTTTTTTGACTTTATTTGGAAGAAAGGAATTCCATTCAAAATCCAAGTTTTTGCTCGAATTCTTATACATGAAAAATTATATACTTGTGATCAGATTTAAAAGAAAAATAACTGTTTGGCTCTTTCACCACATTGTTGCCCTTTTTGTAAAGAGTACAAGATAACTAATACTCACATTATGATTAATTGTGAGTTTACTTGAGGTATTTGGAGATAATTTTTTTCTCATTGCAATCAAACTGCTAGTGCTTCTTTCATGAGATCTTTAATAGGGATGAAAGATTTAAGAAGCGAAAGTAAATTTTGAAATTATGAGTTTTAGTTATTTTTTAGGTTATCTGATTTCATCGCAATATTGTTATGTTCGATGATAAAGAGACAATTACTAACATTTTAAAAAATATTAATTTTACTATTGCTAAATAGACTCATTGTTAGAAGTTTTTTAAAATTTATTATTTTTAATGTTGTTCTCTCCAGTGGAAGAAAAATTGTTTTACATTGAGGGTTATCTTCTTTAGAAGGGGTTTTTTCTTTTTTTTTTTGTAATTTTTTTCTATCAATATATTTCGTTTTTTATATTAAAAAATATATATATGTGCAAGGATGATGTCTACAATTTATGGTTTTCTTATCAATTATTAGAATTTTTGCTCTTCATGCTTGAGATATTATTTTTTTTTTCAAATGAATCAGCCGGAACCAAAAATTGAATATAATCTAAAGGCTGTTGGCGGAAGTTTGACTGCGATACCCGGAATTTCTGATATGATTGAAGTAAGTTTAATTTCTTGTATAAAGGTTTACCTTCTTGATTGATTTGATATAAATATAAGATTATGTTATATTGCCACAATTGTAGGATACCGTGCATACAATTGTTACAGATATGCTTCAGTGGCCCCATAGGATTGTTGTTCCATTAGGTGGTATACCTGTTGATACAAGGTAATATATTCTTTATTTTGACCCTGAATATCCATGAGTTCTTTTTGCTTCAAGTAACTAGATTAACTAATGCGTTCCAGTATTCTATGTACTGGTGACTTTAAAATATGAATGATTACATGGGGTTTGGAACAAAGAGTAAAAAAATTATTGTTCTCCTGTATTACTTAAACACTCATGTTAAGTCTTTTTGGGCAGTGATTTAGAACTAAAACCACAAGGAAATCTAACGGTGGTGATAGTAAAAGCAAATGACTTGAAGAACATGGAGATGATAGGAAAATCTGACCCTTATGTTGTTCTGCATATTCGACCACTTTTTAAAGTGAAAACAAAGACAATTGATAACAACCTGAATCCTGTTTGGAACGAGACATTTGAAATGATTGCAGAGGACAAAGAGACTCAGTCGCTTATCCTTGAGGTTTGGAAATTTTATTATCTCCCCTGGCTTGTACTTTTATGGTTAACTTAAACTGTGGTCTACTCAGTTGTTATCATTTAATGTGGATGACCTGCATCTTATTTGTTGTTTGTTTATGTATTTGTAGTTCTTGATTTTCTAGGTTCATGGATAAATTTTAATTTATAGTTCTAGCTTTGATTGAGTCTAGCCTTTTAATCAATGATGCTTGACTGTTGTGTTAGTTGATTGATTCAGCATGGCTCCTATATGGTTTGAAGTTTACGTAGAGGATTGAAATAGTGTATTATAAAGTTCAAACACTTGGTACTTCTATATAAATGGGTAGTATACTGGGTCCTCTCAGTTGTGAGTATAATTACACCTATTAACTTTTCACTCAGCAACATGGAAACGTTCTTCATAAATTGGTCCAATAATTTTTTTTTGTTTTGTTTTCATAAGTTTGTAACATTCATCTGATTTCAAAATAGGAGAGAAAATATTAGTGATAAATTCCCATTTCTATGAATCCAGTCCAGAGATGGTTGATTTGACGTTCTGATAAAAGGTTGGACTTGAAGAATCCATTGACTTTCAAAAACTAAAACTTGGAGAGTTATAGCTATTTCATTATTTCTCTCTTTTTTATTTATTCTATGCCCTTTAGTGCCATTTTTTGATTCTTACCGAAGGAACAAATAATGAAAGACGTATCCTTTTAAGTTTTAGTCGATGTTGTAGTGATTCGTTGTGTTCAATGTTGTATCTTTTCATCTGGGTTGTATGATAACCAAGGTCTCTGCGCTCATCCACGCTTTCAATATTCTCTGTATATGCAATGGCGTGAGCCAAATAGTTGTCCCTGGGTTGAGATATATATTACTTCCACTTTTGAAGATGGCAGTAACAAACTCTTCAAACAGGTATTTGATAAAGATATTGGCCAAGACAAGCGATTGGGAATAGTAAAGCTGCCTTTGATTGACCTAGAAGCCGAAACTACCAAAGAGATCGAATTGAGGCTGCTACCATCTCTCAACACGCTCAAAGTAAAAGATAAAAAGGATAGAGGAACTTTAACTATAAAGGTACATATCCAATACATACGTGTTTTTCAACTCAGCTACATTTTAATGATTATGGCTATCATTCTTTCTTAGTTTTGTCCATCCGTCCGTCCTTATTTTCCTACTACCGAGCAGTATTGGTACGAAAAAATGGTCTGATATGATCAAATTCACAGGTCTTTTATCATGTGTTTGACAAAGAGGAGCAGCTAGCTGCTTTAGAAGCAGAGAAGAAGATTCTAGAAGCTAGAAAGAAACTGAAGGAAGAGGGCGTTATCGGTAGCACAATGGATGCACTCGAGGGCGCAGCCTCATTGGTCGGGTCAGGTGCTGGATTGGTTGGCACTGGAATAGGTGCTGGAGCCGGTATGGTTGGCACTGGGTTAAGTGCAGTTGGTAGTGGCCTTACTAAGGCTGGTCGTTTCATGGGTCGGACCATTACGAGCCACTCCAGAAAAAGCGGTTCCTCAACTCCGGTTAATAGCGTCCAAGAAAATGGTGCGGCGAAGCCACTCTAGTATGTGAGTTGATCTAAGATTTCAGTTTTAGTTCCAAGTTTCTTGTTTTTTTTGTTCATATCTGCTTTGATAATGATTGGAAAAAATGATAGCTTGGTTTCCCTTTCTTGTACAATTCTATGTTCTTGTCGACAAGCTTACTTGAATGTGGTTTCCAAATTGAAGGATTTGTTCTTTGCTTCTGCAAATTTTATCATATGATATTCTATACTTGTGTTATATGAGCTTCTCTCAGAAAAATCAATGAATAAATCTTGGAGTGAGAGGCTCCATCTTCTTGTGTCACTCAGTTTCAGTAATTGATTTAGGACTCCACTAATTTTCGGTTTTAAGATTTCAGAAATAGAAACCGAAATGGATCGGTTTGGTTTTAGTTTTGGTTTTTTCGGTTTTGGCTCTGTGTTTGACCGGTTTTAGTTAGTTTAGTTAGGGCCGGTTTGGTTTGATTTTTATCTTGGTTTTTGTTATTTTTAAAACCAAAATAAAATATATAATTTTGGTTCAATTTCGGTCAAAGAACCCAACAGACATTTTGTTTTGCTTAGTTTAGTTCTAACATCTTTTTTTCGAAAGTTGAAATCAAATCAAACCGGCTCTAAACTTTGGTTCAGTTTGATTAGTCCGGTTCAATTTGAATCGGTCCAAGCTTAGGAGTGCAAGAAATGAAATCCAAATCCAAATCGGCTGTTAACCAGATGTCTTCCCCTAACTATCTACAGAGAGAGATCTACTTAATATATTTAAATTTGTTTTTTTTAATCTCAATTAATTATAATTTTTTTAAAAATTATCCAATTGGTCTTGGCAATTCTTTTTTTAAATTGTGACATATATAATAAGACTTTGAAATAGGATGAATGCCACACAAATATTATCTCAATTATTAAAAAAAAATTATAATTTAAAAAAACATATCTATAAAAAAAAAAAGTGTTAGGAGTAGACTTTGGTTTATATTTTATCGTGTTATTTAATTGTCGTATTATTTATTGATCGCTATAAATGAAATATATTACTATATACATTTTACCTTTCAAAATTAAAGAAAATTACATTTCATACCTTAAATTTTTTTGACAAATGAAGTTTACAACTCATGAAATTGACAACTGATTATTTTAGTAATATTCAAATAAATTATATACATGAATATTGTCAAAAGTAGTGCATTGGAATAAATTATATTATATAAATATTTATAATCTAAAATTGAGAAATGTTTAAGATAATCTTTTTAGTCAGCTCCACTTCCCAACCAAGCATTTGGTTTCAGCTCCCAACCTTCTTCTTCTTCTTCTTCTTCTAGAGAGAGAAAAGAGGAGAGAGAGTGGGACTCACGTGATCTCACTTATTCCCAGCTGTTTTCTTTGTTTTTTTTCTTTTTGCTCATTTCTCTCTCTACTGTCAGAAGCTTTAAAGGCTAACAACAATGATTGGCGTGAAGAGATTCCTTGGAACCTAGGTTGGAGGAAGTAGATTGTGGAAAGTCAAAGTCTCCCTCTCTTTACCCTAATTTTAATAAACTAAAGATTAATTTAATAATCATAAAGTTAAAACTATAGCTTATTCCATCTCTTATCTTATGTTAATTAAGGATATGGTGTACACAAAACAACCCTCAGAAACAAAAGTAACCATAAAAGACAACACCGACCTTATCACTTAACCGTAACAAAATGACTTAGACTCTCTCAGTCTGTGAATTTAAAATCGTGTATAGTGCGAATAATTTATTTAGCAATTGACAATAGAAGATAGTTTAATGTTTGAAATGATCTAAATTGTGGTGTTGTGGCGTCAAATTCTCAACCGTGACGCTAGAATTTCGATTGTGTCTATAAAATTCTTTAAAATAAAGCAGGTATGTGACTATCGACTAATAATTTAGAGTTTTTTTTTTTTAAATCTATGAATTGACCTATTAAGTAAAAGATTGCTAGAATTAATACAATATCATGGGAGGCTATACTCGGAGCAATTATTGTTTTAATAATGATATGGTTTAATGTTAAACTAACCTTAAACGGGACAATGGACTTTGAACTATTTGATAATTATAAATTTATTAATTACATTGCAGGACAAAGTAAAAACTAGTCATGCATTACGTGTTCATATTAAATCTTTTACATTTTAATTCGTAAACTATATCAAAATATGACATTCAAGTCGTTAAAAATTAGTAGAAATAACTATTTACATTACATTTAAAATAATGCTATGTCTACTTTCGATTTTATTATATTAAAATACTTGTTGACGCATAAAATAATTATTAATTCAATTTTATCATGTTAATAACATTAATTATTATTTGACATGTCAGCGAATATTTTAAAATAATAAAATAAGAGAACAAATATAACATTACTACGATATTTAATTGACTGGTAATTTTCATAAACTCAAAAAATAATATTATTTACTCATAGAAAGTTCTACAATCGAAAAAAAAAAAAATCAAGTCTGTCTGCGAGATGCGAAAACTGAAAGAGCTAAATGAGCTATACGTAGATCTATCGAAATTCTTTCTTATTTACTTGTGTAAGTTCTTATTCGTATGCAGACGAAAAAGGCGTCGAACGAATTTAGCCAATCAATTTCTGAAAATATCCGACTCATTACGTCTAACAAATAAAGCCTAACTAGCTGAATGAACAACAAAAAAGTAAAACTAAGGCAACCCCATGATTAAATAAGTCGAGCGGGTTAATCAAGAGATATGTATATTTATGCAAATATACTCTTTGAATTTTGAAATAAATTTTTTAATACCATTGTAGAGTAATTCAATACGTTTTACCTAAATTAAAGCATAAAAAATGGGTAATTATTTTAAATTTACATTGGACAAATGGAAAGTTGTTGTTTGGTCTATTCAACATCCTATGCACGAAAACCAGTAAAAGGTTGTAGTTACCAACTGCCCAAACAAACACGCCCTTGTCATTTATCAAGTGTCTTAGAACAAGTTCACTACCACCTGCCTCTCAAGCGCGTGTATGAGACATGCACGTTTGCCCCACCGTTTCTTAATGCAGGTGATCGCGAAGGCAGTCTACGCGCGCTTCATGTCTTACAGTTCCCCTCAGCCCTACTAACACAGCTCTGTCACATAAACACAACGAACGCCAATGAAAAGCCACCACATAAGGTTAGAGTATCTGTATTAGCCTATGCAAAGATCAGAATTGGATGAACAGCCCGTCCTTTTATTGAAGTTCAAGAACTGAGTTGCGTTGAGCAGAGCCTGTAAAAATAGTACTTTATTTTCTCTTTAGATTTTCTTCGCCATTACTTGCTAATTTCAATGGCTGTATTTTCAGATTCTTCCTCCTCCGTCCCTCCGACGTTGGAAGATTTTGTCCTCTAATCTCTCTCCGACCCGTTTTCCGCTTCTTTACCTCGCTGAAATACCATGCCTTCTCGACCAATTTCTCCACAACCGCCACCTTCGCCGGATATGACGTCTAACCACCACTTCCACCGCCGATCCAATGACCTTCGGATCATCCTCGCAGTCACCGTAGGTCTAGTATTGCTCATTACTCTTCTCTTCTCTCTCACTCTCTTCATTTACCGGAGATTCTCCAAAAACCGAACAGCTCCATCGGAGAATTCTCAAACCCAGAATCTCCCCCGTCGCTTCTCTTACTCCCTTCTTCGCCGCTCCACGGCGTCGTTTTCCCCTTCTAACCGCCTCGGCCACGGTGGGTTCGGCTCCGTTTATGAAGCCACTCTCCCCTCCGGAGTTTCTGTTGCCGTTAAGCAAATGGACTCCCCCGGTTCTATTCAGGGGGAGAGGGAATTTCACAACGAGCTTACCATCTCCTCCTCGCTCAACAACCCAAACACGCTCTCACTCCTGGGCTTCTCCTCCGACAAGCACTGCCGCCGTCTACTGCTTGTATACGAGCTCATGCCCAATCGGAGTTTGCAAGACGCTTTGTTCGATAAAAAATCCCCCGAGCTCCTGAATTGGAAGAAGCGATTCGAAATTGCCGTCAATGTCGCATCGGGATTGAGTTACCTCCATCACTGTTGCAATCCTCCAGTGATACACGGCGATATTAAGCCCAGTAACATTTTGTTAGACAGTGACTTTTCTGCTAAGATAGGGGATTTTGGGCTCGCGAGATTGAAGACGGAGGACGGGTTCGTGGAAGAAGAAGAGGAAGAGAAGTTAAAGAAAGATGTTATGGAGGATAATGGGTCTATTTTGGGGGAGACAGACAGTGCTTTAGCTGCTGGATTTGAGGAAAACGGCGTGGAGAGTTGTGTCCTTAAAATGTCCGAGGCAGAGGAGTCGCGGGAAATCGACAAGGTGAGCGGTGAGAGTGGGAGGAAGAAGGGTGGGTCCGGTTCGGAATCCGGAAGAGTCAAAGACTATGTAATGGAGTGGATCGGAAGCGAAATCAAAAAGGAAAAACCGAAAACCGAATGGATTACCCCTCCTAGCTTGAATTATTCAACTAGTGTAAAAATCGAGCCCAAAAAGCATAAGAAGAGGTTGGATTGGTGGGTTTCACTGGACGAGGATGGATCTAGAAAGAAGGAAAAGGCCAGGAAGCCAAGAGAATGGTGGAAGGAGGAGTTTTGCGATGAGCTCACAAAGAAGAAGAAGAAGAGTGAACTGAACTCGAATGGCGGCCAAGAGAGGAAGAGGAAGAAGAGCAAAAGCAGTCGAGGAAGCATTGATTGGTGGCTCGAAGGATTTAGCGGAGAAATCAGAGCAAACGGAAGAAGAAATCATCACAATCAAGACTGGACTTCCACCGATATACCCAAAAGTAGCGGAATCAGTAGCACTCCGAGTATGAGAGGAACGGTTTGTTACATTGCGCCGGAATATGGTGGAGGAGGGCAGCTCTCTGAGAAATCGGATGTTTACAGCTTTGGAGTTCTCGTTTTAGTTCTAGTTTCTGGCCGGAGGCCACTGCAAGTAATGGCCTCGCCAATGTCGGAGTTCGAAAGGGCAAACTTGATTTCTTGGGCCAGACAGCTGGCGAGAAATGGAAAGCTTTTGGAGCTTGTTGATCCCTCTGTGCACTCACTGGATAAGGAGCAGGCATTGATGTGTGCTACTATTGCGTTGCTATGTTTGCAGAGGTCGCCTAGCAAGCGGCCGACCATGAAGGAGATAGTGGGAGTGCTCACTGGAGAGGCTGAGCCACCGCATTTGCCATTTGAATTTTCGCCGTCTCCACCGTCAAATGTTGTGTTTAAGCCACAGAGGAAAACCAGGTGACTATATTGCACTTTTAGTGTCTGTTTTTAGCGAAACTGACTATTCTATGTGTGGTAAAGTAGTGAATCCTATCTAATTTAAGTGCTTTTAATAGCTGGAGTAGGCATATTGTAATACGAAAAACAAACACTAAAATTTATGTGGAAAAGAGCAGCGATCAAAAGAACACCAAGCATAATAGAAAAATTCGCTACTGTAAAGTCGAAGTACAAAGAGGAGTTTGTAAATGCGCCAATGTATGAAAACCACAAAAGAACCTTAGGATTACGTCCTTACACCTGCACGACTGGTAATGCCGAACCACAGTGGGTCGGGCATATCGGTATGATCTCTTTGCTACCATCACATAATTTTGGGAAGAATCCATTATTTTGTCGCATAATGATTTTTTCGATTTGGCCCAAATAGAATTCAGGTCACTTAACTCTAACACTAGTATGATTTTCTTTTTACAGTTGTTCGTTCCTCTTTTGTATATAGTAAAGAAATAGATAGGCAATCTAGGAGTGATACTCAAATTCCTTGAGCTTTTAAGTATAACATTTAACTATTTAGCTATTCCTGATATCGCGTCTAGTGTGATTGATTTCTTCGGTCAAATAAGCACAAAACTGTCGCCCTAAATCTTTTTCTAAAACTAGACCAAGATTTACGAATCTGAGTCTGAATTGAGGATCTCGACCGCATAGGAAGAGAAGTTTAGATTGAAGTTAAAACGGCACAGATCATGGGGCGAATCATTGAGTAAACAAGGGTCTAATCTATGGGGGAGTAAAAAGTGAGTAAATTGATCAGTTTTAGCTTTAGTGGATGAAAATGGACCCCATGAAGATGGATCATTTCTTTCTGTTGCCTTTTTGAAGGTGTTGTTCATTGTCATGCAAAAAAGTTGCATAAATGTTACCAGATGGAAACAAAAAACATGGTCCTAGCTGTTCCTTTTACTAGATACTAGGAAACAAATGAATAGATCAAATCAAAAGACAATTGAGGAATAAGCAGAACTTTCATTTATTGCTAAATGCCTTATGTCGATGAGTTAATTTATCGAATCTGTCCTTCTTTTATGTTCTCGTTGTTCAACACTCTGATTAGCGAGTCGAGCATGGCTTGGTGTGGGGCTCTGGGCTTATCCGGCACATGTCCGTGCCAGCCACCTTGGACACACCACTAATATGTTGTAGTTTCTATTTTTAGAGATTGACTCGTCGTCATTATGGCATGTTCAGTCTTGTAGTGGCGGAGATATGTCTGATCTGATTGCGCTAAACCGAGAGATGCATAACTGCATGTTGACCCTCTTCCCAAACTATTATGTTTGCTGACAACCAATGAAGCTCACTTTTGTCCGGGAATTGTCTTTGTTCGGTGTCTCGTGGTGCTCGTCTAGTGTTATGCTTGCTTGTTAGACGCAAAGCACGTTCTGACAACGTTGACAGCCCATGTTTTTGGCACACATAATAGGATGACTCGTTACCTTTGGAGTCAACTTGTGTCACGCGTAGCTTTTTAAGGGATTTGTTAATTCTACTTGTTCTTATGAATCTGTTTCATTTCTGCAGGTAATCTTGATGTACATATCAGCCGAGGGAAAAGAGCATTTGTTATTTTAACACCCAAGGCATTGCACAGAGATGAGTGTGAGAAGATGAAGCATGTGTATATATATTCTTAAAAAAAGAGTTTTGTATATCCTGAATTATGTTGAGTTGGGTCGATAGGATATACGTCGAGATACTCAATTTAAGATTTTGGTTTTAATGTCAGCTACGTGTTGCACTCAAAATTAGTTGTAGATCTCGAGTCAGTGAATTTTTTCTCTGTTCGTGATATTTTTTTGGTTAAGTTTTTCTTAACAAAATTCTCGATGTCCAGCCCATCTTCTTTTTTGAGTTCGTGTTTAATTTCAACAATTGGAGTCCTTGAAAGGTTGAGAGATTCTGAATCTATGTTTCGTTGACATCAAACAATAAATCGAAAAAGAAATTATAAAAATGTGACAATGACATTAACGTAAAAAAATAAATTACGGAGAAATAATAATATTAATATGTAAAAATCAAAGAACAAGTCCGAGTTTTCTGATTTTATTTTGACAGAGCTATAAAAGAAGTTGACAATGCGAGTCTACCAAGTACCAACTCGATTCAAGTAGAATTCAATTCATAGAACTCATATATGATTCATCAATGCATAAGGACTTGATTCTAGTGTTCCAATTTTGATGATATTTAATTTATGTTTTAATGTTATATTGACTTTTTTATTTTTTATTTTTAAAATACTGTCAAATAATGATCGGTGTAATTAATGTAATAAATTAACTATTTACCGTTTATACCATTAATTGCACCTTAATTATTAACCATTTATAATATTAATTACACTGATTATTTGATAGACAGTATTTTAAGAGAATAGAATAAAAAAATAAATACATAATTATTTTATATTAAGATGTTTTAATCTCCTTCTATTCTAATGGCATCATCTCATAAAATGAATTTAAATTGTTTGTTTATTTAAATAAGTTTCCTTCTTTTTTACTAGGATTTTATTTTTAATTCGATTTATTCTAATTAAATTTTAATTTAAAAAAAATTAAGGATATTACAAGTTTAACTATTTTAGATGAGAGAGAAAACACTATTAACTGTTGAGGGTGAAATTTTAGATGAAATTATGGTTTACCATAAATCAAATATTTAATCTCACAAACTCATGCATAATGAATATTCTTTTTATTGATAAAACATATATATAATCAATATTTTTTTACTGTAATTAATAAAAAAATAAATTATAAAGTAATTAATGGAGTATATTTTAAAAGCGATTTTTAATTATTATTTTTTTGCTAATTATCATATATTTTTAATCTTATATAAAAAAATTAATTGTGGGTAAATAATTTGAAATTTTTATTTAACAATAACAATGATGCGTTTGAATACAGGAGGAGTTCTTTTTTTCTTAGGAAACAGAAGCATCGTCTGATGCGCATCCAACGGCTAAAAATGAATGATGCAAGATATATAATTTCAAAATATATCAAGATTTAAACTACTCAATAACTCTCTGTATATCTCTAATGGCATCCACCTGAGTTGTGCAGGCGTCAGTGGTAGATTCAAGGTGCAGTACATTCTCTCAACCCACGCGTGGATGGCCGGCAGTGGCGGTGGCGGTGACGTACCGCCTTTTCCGGCGGCTGATGGCGGCGACTTCCTTCTCTCTCTCCTTCAAAGAACTCCTCAGAACAGACAGCAAACTCCGGCCCAATCAATCACCAATCATCGGCCGCAGCAACCGCCGCTACCTCTTGATCCTGCAGTCGCTGCTCTCGGTCCCCCTGTAACCTTCTCGCCATGGTCATCCAACGGTTCTGATCTTCTTTATCCGTCCCCTTCTCCCTGGCCTCCTCACCAAACTCTCTCTTCTCCTCTACCTCCTAATTTTCTAGGATTCCAGCATCCTCAAAACCCTTTTCCTCCTATTGGGAATCAGTTTTCTGGTTCCAAATTTGCGGGAAACCAGTCTCCCATCAGTCAAAGTCCTGGCGATCACCGGTTCTTGGACGAGTTGAGAAAATTAGGGTTTGGTGGAGATGATAGTAGCGCTGAAAATACATTGCGTAACCTTGCTCAGCAGCAAGATATTAAGCTCAAATTTGGTTCATTCTCTCCGACTGAAGCTCAAATCCTACCCGTATTGATGAATGGGACTAGTTACGAGAATTCAAGGCGAGAAGCGGGTTTTGGGCACAGAAGCCAAAATGGGTTGTACAGGAATCATGTTACTTCCACTTCCAATTCGACTGAAAATCCCAACTTGATTGCGAATCTCAATGCATTTAGGCATGGGAATTATGATTCTCGCGACCAAGAACGAAGAGGGGGTGGGTGGGGAAAAGGCCTCCTCAGTGGGAATTCTAGGTCAATCTCATCTTCAGAGTTTAAGCAGCATCCCCCAGGATTTCCGGGCAAGCCAAAAGGCGTTGGGAGTTGGGAACTAGGGAACGGAGGAAGACGGGGTACTGTGCATATAGAAAAGGGTGGTTTTAGTCGAATGGGTTCTGAAGACGATAGAGTGATTAAGGTTTCAGGTGAAGACCGCCACAGTTCTTCCGGATTAGGATTAAGTGGGCAGCTTGACTGCCCAGGACCTCCGGCTGGAAGTTCCCTTCATTCTGTTCCAGCTTTGGATATCGAAGAAAGTATGTTGACTTTGCATAAGGAGGTTACTGATCGAGGAAGTGGAGACAAATATGATGTGGTACACAAGATGGGGAAGATGGAGGAATCAGCTAATAAAAGTTTCAGCCATGAAGTGGACGACGTGGGGGAACAGCTTGTTGATTCCTTACTGCACGAGGATGAATCCGAGGAAAAAAACGACTCAAAACACCATCGTCGAGAAAAGGTTTTACCTTTGCATTTTAATTTTCTATTGTCACTCATGATAAGATTATTCTGACAATGAATTAGTTCATGATGCCAAATATGCAGACGGAAGTACACGAAACAACAAGTCTAGTCTTGTTTTTGGCTACTTCCTTAACCTTAATTTTTCTTTTATCAATTCATATGCACGTGACATAAATTACAGAGTGGAACTCATTTGTACTCAATACAGGCCAAATGAGAGTCCTTGTCTGGGGAATTTAACGTTAACTTGAACATTGTATTGTAAACAAGTTAAGACTCGTTGGACGCATATTTATTCGAATTTTGACTATCAGGATTCCAGAGGTCATCAGCTGCTTACTCAAAGAATGAGATTCTTTAAGAGACAGATGCAATGTCGTGGTGATATAGACAGACTGAATGCTCCTTTTATTGCAATCTACCAGTCTCTCATACCCCCAGAGGAAGAAAAGGCAAAGCAAAAGCAATTAATGACATTATTGGAGAATATAGTAATCAGAGAATGGCCTAGAGCCCGTCTGTTCCTGTATGGGTCTTGTGCGAACTCATTTGGTGTTTCTAAAAGTGACATTGACGTCTGTCTTGCTCTTGAAAATGTTGACATAAACAAGTCTGAGGTCATATTGAAGCTGGCAGACATTTTGCAGACTGATAATCTACAGAATGTGCAGGTGAATTTAATGACCTCTTTTTTTTCTTTTGAAATGCGCTATATGCGTCAAAGGTACTTGGACATCATTTGGAAATGTGTTTCTTTACGGGGGCAAGTATATTTAATTGACTGGTTATATAGATTCATAGAAAGTAATTTTTTATATGCTGGTTTTGGTCGTTCTCGGATGTTTTCATGTTACTTTAATTTTTAATCTTCGCCTTAGCATGATATTGATTAGACACTTTTGTTGGTAAGAAAAGATATCATGGCCGAGACTTGTTATAATTGGTTGAGTTGATAAGCTGTTTCGTAGAATTGGTGGGCATGATAATTGAACTTGTGGTCATACTTCGTCGGGTAGAATTGGTTGAAATTGAGGGATGGGGCTGAGTCTTATTATAATTGGTTCAGGTGATAAGCTATTTGGTAGAATTGATGGGCATGATAATTGAACTTGTGGTCAAACTTCGTCGGGTAGAATTGGTTGAAATATAGGGATGGGGCTGAGTCTTATTATAATTGGTTCAGGTGATAAGCTATTTGGTAGAATTGATGGGGGTGATAGTTGAACTTGTGATCACACTTCTTTGGATAGAATTGGTCGAAATTGAGGGCTGGGGGATGATTGAACTTTTGATTTTGCAATTGATATTAGAATTTTAAGGCAGCTGAATCTTGGATTTGATGGTTAGAATTTACTCTTTAAGTCTGAGTTGCGTGTGTAGTCAACCTAGGATATTTCATGAAGCTTGGGAATATGTTATGACTGATTAGCACTAGCAGCTCCGTTGGTCTTTATCGTTTGCGTTGTCTGGGAATTAGAGGAGTCAACATGCAATGCTTTACATGCAGGTGTGCATGAATTTGCATTGAAATTTAAAGAAGATAACTAACTGATGATCATTGGTCACAAATACATTGTTTTTCACCTGATTTTGTTTGTAAATATGGTGGAAATGTTCAGTTTAGCTGATGACTTACATTTATTGGACTTGTCTGAGCATTTTCATGATTATTTAATACAGTATGTTTTATTTAATTTGACACCTTTTTAGAAAACAAATCATCCTCATAGCGTCTTTTATTGATCAGCTAACTGTGTGGTGCATTGGAAGCTCCTTATCATTTTTATTGGTTTTGCATGTTCTGAAGTACTTGAGAGAATTTTTGCAATATTATTCGCCTCTATAATATTGATTTCTAAGTAGAACATAAAGGTACTTTTTTTTACAGTGGTCAGATTTTCTACTAGGATAATTCTCCAGGAAAACATAATTATTCTAAAGCTGCTTTAATTGATCTATTAATTAGTATTAGTTTGTGATGGAGTCTAAATTAAAGACGCATTCACTATTTTTATGAACAGAGTGTTTTATTGATTTTAGATGCTTTCGTTTGTTATTCTTTCATTAGTTCACAGCTTTCCATCCTTTTGATGAGGGGGATAATCAGATCTTTGAGCTCTAAATTGCTTTCATAATGACTGGACGCCATTTGTATTTCATTGGTTTAATTTTTTCACCATTAACATTCTGATATGGTCATTCATTTACAGGGGAAGTTTTTTTTTTTTTTGGTTCTGTTTCAGCTTTAGCCTTTCAGATCCATGCTATTACAGGGTAATGATATTGTCCTTTTTCTGAATTTGTTTTCAGGCTTTGACTCGTGCTAGGGTTCCCATAGTAAAGCTAATGGATCCAGGAACTGGACTCTCCTGTGACATTTGCATAAACAATGTATTGGCGGTCATAAATACAAAACTTCTTCAGGACTATGCACAAATAGACGTGAGATTGCGCCAATTAGCTTTCATAGTGAAACACTGGGCGAAGTCTAGAGGAGTGAATGAAACTTATCAGGGAACACTTTCTAGTTACGCGTAAGTTTGCTCTGAACTATACTGTCAATTCTAATCTAATGTTAAAAATATACTTGAAGCGTGAAAGTTAAAGATTTAGTTCCATCTTTGTCCCAAACAAATTTATTAAAATCTGCATTTTTTTTAACTAAGATTTGACCGTCCTGTTTGTTTCCTTCAATTATGAGTAATAGAGAGAAGTCCATAATAATGTGTTTTCATGTATATGTATCTACTTCTATCTCTCATTTTTTTGAGGTAGATTTGTAGGGATTTAGGCTCTTTTTACCATGCTTCCTGGTGTGTAGAGCATCTTTTTTAGCTCATGCGCTTTTATATTTTTCTTATTCTTTTTTCATGACTACTAATAAAAAATGTGTGTGTGTATGCGTGTATGTATGTATATTTTTCATTTTCCATCAGCTAATGTGGTTTATGCTTGCTATTCAGGTATGTTTTGATGTGTATTCATTTCTTGCAACAGCGTAGACCTCCTATACTTCCATGCTTACAGGTATGTATTTTATTGTTTTAATTTCCTTTTAGTTCCTTCTTTACTCGTGAGCTTTTACTCGTAACTGCTTCAATATTTTTCTTTTAACACACAATTTATAAGAGTTAGTGTACAATTATAGAATTTGCTTGTACAACAGCAAATTAGTTCGTATGAGTATGCTCAAAGAAACGGATGGTGAAAATAAATAGAGGAAGTTGATGGAAAGATAATTACTTAATCTCAGTGCCAAACAGGGCACAAGTAGGAGGTCATGGGTTTGAATCTTTCAAAAGTAATTTTAGGTTTTCAGAAATTAAATGCAAAAACACATTTGAATGATGAATGAATCAAACAATCTGGTGGCACTTCTATATTCTAGTGGGGGGTACTTTTCTTGCCGCATGGCTGAGGCTTTCAGTTGTATTTCTGATGAGTTGGCGTCTAGTGTCTAGTGTGTTATGTCGTAAGTCAATTGACGACAACAGAGGCTTGGCTTGTCTATTACTCTCGACAACTTTGTTTCTTGTCTGATGATACAAATGGTTATTTACTCAATTTGTGTGTTTGTTATTTTTCTTCAGGAAATGGTGCCAACTTACTCAGTCACAGTTGAGGATATTAGATGTACATTTTTCGATCAAGTTGATCAACTATGTGATTTTGGGAGCCGTAACAAGGAAACAATTTCTCAACTTGTCTGGGCGTTTTTTAATTATTGGGCTTATCAACATGATTATGCAAATAATGTTATATCTGTCCGGACTGGAAGTATTATCAGGTAAATATTCAAGCTGCTTTTTTCAAATAACTTCTTTATATTCCAAGTATATCCTCTTTACTTTGCCATAGTTAACCGAGATAGTTTAATTGCTAAACTTCTCTCATAAGCATTGCCTTGACCCATTAAATACCTTGGTAACAACTTTCATGTTATTCAGACTAGAGTTGAAACATTCATGCTTTAGAAATTGATTGAGTTGAACTCAAAAGTCTGAGATTGTGTTGGTTTGATTTGGTATGATTTAGCAAACGGGAGAAAGATTGGACTCGGAGAATCGGGAATGACAGGCATTTGATATGCATCGAGGATCCTTTTGAAATTTCACATGATCTTGGCCGAGTCGTAGACAAGTACAGCATCAAAGTTTTGCGGGAAGAATTCGAACGAGCAGCCGATGTTCTGCAGTTCGATCCCAATCCTTGTGTCAAACTGTTTGAACGCTACGTTTCCTAAGTTGATTAGTTTGTTTTTATTCCATCCCATATGTAATTATGGTTAAATAACACTTTATTTTTCAGCATCTGGTTTGTTTATATTCTGGCTTCTGGGTTTTATAAATTAAATTAGAAATGCTCTATTTGTTTCTAAACTTCACCCGTGCATTTACCATTAGTATAATTAATATAATAAATAACAATTAAATAAATAAATTATTATTTATACTAAGAATTCAAAATTAAATAATAAATGTAACATTATTTTTTAAATTAATACCAAAATAGTTGTTTGTTTACTATTTGCTCAACTGAACCCCCAGTTTCATCTGCTTTGCAATAGGTTCCCCAAATGTGGCATAATCCTTTTCTTATTTAAACTTATTTAGTCAATGGGCCATCATCAAGCAATCCTAACATAAAAATCTCACTTCGCGCGCATAAAGTAGGACTGCTACTATCGCTTAACAGTGTCATTCGATGTTTATAACTGATGGGTCATCTTTAAATTACACAGCAAGTAGTTATTTATGACCACTTTAAAGGGCTTTCTAGATTTGTTTCCAAGGGGAACACTAGCAGAAGTGATTGGTATTTGATTTGGAGTCGAGCAGAAGGAGAAACAAAAAGGGGTGGACCAGAACAAAACGATTCTCATCTATAAGCACAAACTCAAATTGCAAAAGAGACATTAAACATCAATGGCAGCCATAAATTGGGAGTCCTATTGTTTGTGAACAACTATGAAAGGTGATTATAAAGTGCAAAGGTACCAGGACTAGTCGCAAATCTGCCGCCATCGAATCATTTCACAAGTGCCAATGCCCTCTTCTTCTTCTTTTCGAAGACTCCAAAGTTGTGCCACTTCGACCAAATGTCTGAAAGGTATATTCACTGCTACAATAGAAACTAACATTACAATTTGAAATTACTTGGTGAGGAATAGATATGGTGTTTGATTTTATAGCAGATGAACATATATTGTTCAATACCAAATTTGCAGTCAATCTCAACACAGAAAAATCATAAACCTTGTCAAATCCAGAGTGTCAAGCCCAACAAATTAATAGCAGTGTTATGCTGAACAGTTGTAGCAAAACTACATCAACTAGGCATTTGTTTATCCTCACCCTATGTAGTTTCACGAATAAATGGAACAATTTAATGAATTATGAAGAGATTGAACAATATGAGAAGAGGTGAAGTAGGGAGAACCCAGTGAAAAAATATACTTCCTCTTGGTGTAACGTAGCAGAAACAGCCATAATGTTTCCAGTTGTAATTGCAAACCCAAAGGGAATATGAGAACATGTGTTTCGATAATTTGAGTTCAATTCATGGACCAGGTCTATTCACTTAAGTTGCAGCGCCGAAGATAAGGATGATTAAACTTGATGTACTTGGTCCAATATGGCCGATACTTGATCATTGCCAACTCCAACCAAGGTTTCATGTTGCCATTGTAATGGATGACTGCTGCATTTTCAATCTCTGATTTGTCAATACTTGGATTGTAACCCAAACCAAGCACATGCCATGACTTGTGAAGCGGATAAGTCAAGCCATAAAATGTAATCAATCCAGGAGGTAATGTCCCGAGTTTCCATAATAACCTATCTTCATTCTGATACCAATAGAGAAAAGAGAAACCACCGATTATTACATCATAACATTCATATAAGATTTCTTCACACAAATAATTGCATGATTGACAATATCACGGTGCCAAGAAAAAAAAAATAGATCAGCCAAATACTCACCAAGTTCTGCCACTTGTGATATATGCCAGTTATATCTTTCTTTTTCCATTCCTTAAGGTCAAACACGTTCATCCCATATGCCCATCCACATGCGTTTGGATCAAAATTTCTAGCAATATGAGGATTCGAAAAGTTTAGATACTTGTCAAAACGGTGGAAACTCTGACCGCATGTTTCAACAGCACCATTAACTTTTCCATGAAGATCAACTTCCCACAATCCAGTCAAGTCTTTCTGGACAACAATGTCATCATCCAAAAAAAGTATCTTATCCAACTTGGGATACACCTGAGGGAGATAAAACCTCAGGTGATTAAGCATAGAGAGATATTTTGGATTCCTGTACTTCAAATTCGAAGCACCAGATGAAAGAGAAGTTGAGTGCCCTGCCTTGAAATAATACTCCTTCATTGATGCAGATTCAAGCTGCCGTAATACTGGGCAATAAGACGAATTCAGCCACTTAAATTCATCAACATTTTCAACATGAATAGTGGCTTTTCCAGGAGGATTTAACAAAAACCACATATTCATGGATCCAAAGTTGAGCTTATCAGTTACAAGATGAAATACATGCTTCGCAGGGTCCTGCAAATCACTCATGATATATTTTTTTAGCCAAGAGCCCAATTGCAACCAACTTGCATATGTCAGTATCACCGTAAAATATTAATTTCAGGATTTTGAAAATTATGCAAATAGTCACAATGACCTTAATAGGGAAAAAATAATAGAGAAATAACTTCTTGCACTGAAGAGACCAAAACAGTAAATACAATCAGCATTTGAAGGCCGTACTAAGAAGCTTTGACATTCAAATTTCACCGTGCAACAATATCATAATAATGAGGTAATTGAAAAACTAGTGCTAGCAATTCAACATCTTTCTTTTCCAGCGATGCCAAAAGAAAAATCGCTAAAGTTAGCTGGGATCATTAGATCTGGACTGTTCTCAAAAACTAATATAGTTAGCAAATCAAACAAGATGTTTCAAATGATAAATATATAACACGCTATCCACGTACCTTAGCATTACCAATAGTTGAGTTGACAACAACTGAAGCAGCCAAAACGTTGTCTGAGAAAAGGGCATAATGATAAAGATTTGGATTCTCCAAATTTTCACTTCTGGGGAACTTTCTCTTCTCCAAAGGCAGAAGGTAGTAGTCTATTGTTAGGCGCAAGGACAAGCAGTGGATTCCATTAGGAATAGTTTTGGCAGCTAACTGACTCAGAAATATGCTTTGCTTTTTCAAGCTTTTAATTTCTTCATCTGCTGATTGGAGCATCGCTCTAAGCTTTCCTGTCACCAAGTTGCAATCATATAGTTGCTCCCTTGCTTTGGACAGTATTTGACCCATAAATTTTATTCTTTCTGGTACACTAGAAAAAGGTCGCAGAAGAAAATAATAACTGTCATCCTATTGAATGATCAAAATGAAAATGCACAAAGCAACTCTATTTTTCTTCTATTTATATTGCCTAAAGCAGAAAGTTTTTAACCTGTGATTTAGATCAGAATCAGTACTGGCCTCTCCCAAGACGCGCTGACTTTCTTTAAGCCGGGTTTGGAGATCATTATACAGATCAAGTCTGTTTTTCATTTTTGCAATACTCAAGTAAACCTTCGCCATAATTATTTGATCAAGTATCAAGCGAACAGTTGAATCAGAGTTCTCACTCTCGTCTTTTCTCCATATGTTGTATTTTCCAAGGACAGAGGAATCAACTGATCTAGAGTGTTGTATGGCAGCATTTTCTAATTTTACTATTACATCCTTTTCCTGTTGAACCAATTCTGCAGCACGCTTGTCACGCCTTTTCTCTCTTAATTGCTGCCTCACCAGTAAGAAAAGGAAATATTTAGAACTATTGAGCCAAATATCTTTGGCTTTAAAATTGCAAAAAAAAAGACAAAAAATGGAATTCATACAAGATTGTTCCAAACAAAGATTAAAACAAACAATTTTAGCATAAATAGTAAAGGGCAGATTACTACCCTTCGAGTTCGCTGGGCAGGACTTTCATTGGATTTCAAATGATCATCTGCATAAAAAGATTATGTCAACTAAAGAATTCACAACAACCCAAGATATAAGCTTCATACTTTTATTAAAATGCTTCACAATTACCATCTACAGATTTGTTTTCTACATCCTCAGGCACTTCTTGTCTTAAATCTGCTGTTATTTGAGTTCCCTATAAAGCAGAATCACAATCAGAAATATACATATCAACAATATTATTAGAAGTTTCAGCAAACACCTAAAGTATATGCAGTTGATCTATGATTTATGTCATATTTTTTATATCTTTTCAGTTGTTTACATACACATACACTCTAAAATGAAAGTAATTGGCATAGACTTCCAAAAAGCCCTCAAACAGATAAAGCTATAATAAG
>CM039521.1:22166045-22241563 GCA_022433055.1 Begonia peltatifolia
GAGAGAGAGAGAGAGAGAGAGAGAGAGAGAGAGAGAGAGAGAGAGAGTCCTCTCTGGTTCATGATGAAGGACAGCATGCATAAAGATAGGACATGATGAAAGCTAAGATGACAGTGAGAACGTTTGCAGAAAATAGAAACTGTGAATTAAAGAAACCCAAATCCCTCCTTTCAAAGTTTACCTAAAATGGAAAACCCTAACTACTACTCCCCACCATTATAGTCCTTATTGGACAACACTTGGCTTGGTGGCTACACTTGTTAAACTAAATTTTAATTTTACTTTATGGATAAAGTTAAACTAAAATTATGGATAAAGTTAAACTAAATTTTAATTTTACTTTATAATCTTGATGGTTACGTGTGACACTCCACCATGCAAAGACAATGATAATTCAAAATTCTGTTTGATTGTGAATGACACTCATACCAGTGAAGGTACATAATTTTATATAACTTTATAAAGTGAAAATTGAGTATTTTACAAATAGAGTTTTCTTCTTTACCTAATACAACGTGTTCTGAGCTAACCCTAAAACTAAATCTGTATAGATTCCGGCTTAAAGCAGACAATATTGTACTTAGAGCATCAGGGGACTCCACATTATGTATCATTCATTAATCAATGCACGAAATCTACATATATTGTACCATAGTTATTCTAATATAAATGAATGACACGAAAACATTCTGTTAAAATATAAGATTACAGTGCAAAACCTGCTTTTACTTTTAAGGTACGATCTTCATCTGGTAAGTGAGGATGCATCTCATACTCACTCACAAACCCCATTCCATAAATTTAAACATGAAAGGTAAAGATCAAAGCTATTATTTATCTAACTTTTTTCCTTTCTCTTTCTTCCTCTTTGTGGTAAAATCTAGGGTTTTCATGGGGGTAACATGAACATGGTAATTTCTACTCTCATGAAGTCTAACCACTGAAAATTTGTCCAACCACGTGACAACTGAAAACCCTCCATTGTTTTGGTAGTGAAAAAGAGGAAATAAAGGCATATTTTTACATTATCATGTTGAACGAGTATAGAGTACAATTATTGGGTCAAACTTTTACCTACTACTTTGAATAATTTCTCCAATTCCAAACTTAGACCACACGATCTTCAACTTTGGGTACGTTTTAGGAACCATAGAACTGAATGTGTCGAGAAATGTCACGACCTCTTCTTTGATACTTTTACCATCACACGTTTGATTTGTTTTTCCGAAAATCAATTTTACATGTTTTGTCTGGGTAATGTTCTTTGCCTTGTCTTAACTTCGTCTACACACCCGTCACACTTGACATATGTTTAGAATAAATGTGATTAGCTAAATGTAAAGTTGAGCTAGGATTACCTTCGACGTGAGATTCGTAAGCCTTGACAAAATAGTTTGATCGGCATAACTATAACTTAATAATGGTAGTTTACAATCTAGTACGCCGAAAAATAATAAAGTTCGTATGGATTTAGATAAAAAAAAACAATCTATAATTCTCATGATCGATGATGTTAAAATCAAACACACGTTTCCATATTAAAGCTGTAAAATCCATAAAAGAGATATCGTGTGATTTTTTTTCTCGTTCTCAATCAACTGACTATCGTAGTTTATTTTAATTTTTTTGAAATGAAATCGCTGCCTCAAAATGGTAATCTTTGATCAAGTGGTCGAAGATTAAAATCAAAATAGATTTTTCCATTTGGTAGTAAAAAAATATCGTCGTGGTTAAAATTAAAATAGTATTTGGTAACTTCATGTTTAGGGTGTCAACTTGTCATAAATTGGAGGCTTGCAGAGACAAACGTTTAAGCGAAATGATCTGATATCGTAGAGAATCCAACCGTCGAACTTGAGATTTAAATCACTCTATTTTCAAGATGCCAATGTGGTTGGTCAACGAGTTTCAATTTCTTATTTTGAATGAAAATATATATACATGGATAATATTGGGTTTACCGTCTAATTTTATCTCTTATTTTTTATTTCTTGACGTGATATACATTAATTAGTATATATTTAATACGATAGATTATAATTAATTAAATATAAATTATTAATTTCATTAATTTATAAATGACACGTTAAAACATAAGAATTATTAAATAAAATTAAAAAATAAATATAACATTATTCTACGTACACTTATACACACACAAAGTGATATACATTGCACACAACGTATAAATGTACTCATTTTTTATTTCATACATTAATTTGCCAAAAGAATTGAAACGAAAAGATAAATAATACAATATTTCATAAAAAATGAAAGTTAATATAAGAATAACTATATTCTTTTTCTTTATTTATTTATAAAATTAATATATTCTTTTGGGTCAAAAAGAATATTTCTTCTTATGTAATTTCAACTCTTTGATTTACATTTTAGGGCCCAGTGTTGGTTCATAAATAACTCAACACTTGCATGCCTCCATTAAAATACATTGGACAGCACTATACAACTTGCATTTACATTTCTCATTAATATATTTTTATTTTTTGCTATTATCTGAATATATTCTCTAAATTTTAACTTTATGATTATCAAAAAGTAATTAATTTTGTAAAAGTGGTAGAATAATGTTAGGTGTAAATTCAATATAGAATCTATAGATTTCTAGTGTATGAAAATTAAAGAATTAAATTTTTATCGGGATTTAAAAAAAAAAAAAATCTTAAAGTATGAATATATTTTTTTAAAAACCTTCAAACTTTACTATTAATTGAAAAACTTCTTAAACTTTGATAAATAAACAACTTGAATCTGGAAGTGGAGATGTACAGGTTAGCCTCTCCAGAGAGTAAAGCTGGTCTAGTTGGACAAGCTGAGGCATGAGCCTGTTTGTAAATTTTTTTTTTTCAGTTCAGCCCCCCTCATATTTAAAAATAATAATTAATAATTAATTCAAAAAAAATACATAACGGTATTAGATTTATTTAAAAAATTTACCACATGTACACTACATTATGGAAAGATAATGTAAAAATTTTTGTGACTTTATAATACTTGTACGATTTATTATAAGTATTTTACTTAAGTTTCACGAAATAATTCACTAAAATTACAATAAATTGTAAAAATATTACAAAATTACGAAACTTTTCAATTTATCTTTTCATGATGTATTGAACATGTGACAAATAAATCCACTATCGTCTTACATAGAGAACAATACTCAACTGTTTTGAAAAAAATTATAAGACGATACTGAATTTATTTGAAAATTTTACCACATGTTCAACACATCATGAGAAGATAACTTGAAAATTTTCGTCATTTTGTAACATTTGTACGTTTTATTATAATTTTAGTGAATTATTTCATAAAACTGATGTAAAAAAATTATAATAAACGTACAAATATTAAAAAGTCATAAAAATTTTACATTATCTTCCTATAATATAATGCACATGTGGTAAAATTTTCAAATAAATCCAATACCATTACGTATTATTTTCAAATTAATTATTATTATTTTTTAATACGAGGGAGGCCAAACTGAAAAACAAAAAAATACAAACAGACTCTTGGCTGGCCGATCCAACTAGACCAACCATCCTCTCCGGAGAGGCCGGCCTCTTCACCCTCTTCCATGTTCAAATTACTTATTTATCAAATTTTAAAAAAAATTTTAAACAAATAATAAATTTTGAAGATTTAAAAAAAAAATTCATACTTTAAATTTTTTTTTAAAAAAAAAACCCATTTTTATATAATAATAAATTTAAGGTCTTGAATTATGGGACCGCAACAATTTACATCTCACGGTTTAGTTTTTGGTCAATTGAACCCAAAGTTTGAGAGACGTTGATTGTTAATTGGGTTAACTTTTGAGTTAATTGACAAAAATAAATTATGAGGTGTCGGTTGCCAGGAACGCCGTAGTTCGGGAGTCTAAATTGATATTGTTTTGAAAATTCAAGGTCCATTTTGTTAAACGTAAATTTTAAATTACGATAAGGATAGTTAAAACGTTATATTTTAATCTTCTCTCTCTCTCTCTCTGTCTCTCTCTCTCACCACCGGCTTGATGGTCTGATTTCTGTATCATCTTCTTCAACCTTGAAAATTCATTCACAGTCTCAGATAATCCAATCTTTTGCTTTTTCCGCACCATTGAAATAGGCTTGCCTCTATTTCTTCTTCACAATCAAAACCCCAGAAACTACTCGTAAATCCTCATGCTCCGCTGTGAAAAACCACACCCGGCGCCGCAACACCCGACGCGCGCTGGCCACAGGCGCGCGGTGTCTAGCATCGCCGTCTGCACACCCAGCGCCGCGACGCGAAAAAGTGTAACGCGTCTGGGCTGTTTAGAAGAACAACCCAACACAGCACACAGTAGCCCTGATGCGTCCTCCCGATTTCTGAGCATCGCCTCGGCGCTACGAATTTTTGTGGGTTTGAACGCACGTCCCCCGATTTCTAGACATCCACTGATGTCGAACTCACAATATATCATTTTAAACCCAGTTTCGGCAAACATCTGTAAAACTCGACGAATGATTTCGAGTTTTTCAACTCGAAATCAGATTTTTTTTTGGAAACTTGAAAACTCAACGAAAACTAATGGAAACAGTTTAGAAATTAAGTGCCCTCATAGACCGTTGATGAAGAACGGAGATCTAAAAACGTCGGCGGCACGACCATGGATCTCCCTTCTCTCTCTGCATGGTTCTCTCTCTCCCTCGCTTGGCTCTCAATCTCGCTCACGGAGGAAGGGTTCCCCTTTTCATATTTTCATTATTTATTATTTATCACGCCACATTTACCCATTCATTCTGTTGTTTTAAAATAATACATGTAAAACAATTATTTATATAATTAAAATATAATCTTAATGTAATAATTTATTATTTTAATATCACTTGGACAAATGAATAAATATTTTAAAAAATAAAAGTAACATTATTGTTATCAAAAATTTGTTCTTGTCCAAAATATTTTTAAATAACTTGAATTTATCGAGCACAACGCTATAATTTTTACTAAAAACTAATCATTTGCAAGTGATTATTTGTAAAAATTTAAGTCAACAAAAGAGAATATTTGACTTCAACAAACATTGAAAACTTACTTGCAATTAATTTATTTACAAAAAATTTGCAGATGTTACGAGATAATAATATCTCGACTCCACAATTGATGTGTTAGTTTTAGTATTTTTCTCTTATTATTCTCATTGTTTTTTTTTTGGGTTTTGTAGAGCAAAACTAAAATAGATATACAAAAAAGAGTTTGTAAAGTAGTTTTTGGAAACAAGAAAAACCCATTTGAGAATCATACATAAAACTTTGAAGGACAAAGTCGTATTCTTCCTCGCAGCAAAGGATGGAAAAAGGAGCGTGGATGAACTATGCCTAAACAGGTCGCGTGGACATGAATCTTCTCTATCCTTTCCTAGATAGAGAGAGGGAGAGAGAGAAAGAGAAAGTTTTGCAGACAGTGGGTATAGCCTAAAACTAAAATGGAAAAGAGTAACAAGAGAAGAAAAATTACTGAGTTACCATTTTTTTGTAAAAGAAGATACTAATCCTAAATGCATCCTTCTTCATTCCTCTTAATTCTCCCTTCTCCTTAGAACAATCCATTATTGCTAACCTCCATTTCCACTGTTCTATATATTCTTCTCTCTCACCTCCATTTTTATGCTCAGCTACCTGAAAAAGATCAGTTTTTCTGCACAGAAAGACGAAAGCTATACCCTTTACTGTTTATATCGTCAGAATGGGTCGAGGAAGAGTGGAGCTTAAGAGAATAGAGAACAAAATCAATCGACAGGTTACTTTCTCGAAGAGGAGAAATGGGTTGCTCAAGAAAGCTTATGAGCTTTCTGTTCTCTGCGATGCTGAGGTTGCTTTGATCATCTTCTCCAGTCGTGGCAAGCTTTATGAGTTTGGAAGTTCTGGGTATCTCTCCCTTTCTCTATCTCCCCTCTTTCTTCTCTCTTTCTCTTTCTAGACTCTAATTGGATTAGTTTGAAAGTTTGGGTTTCTCTTTCTCTATGAGTGTTGTCTCCTTTATCGACTAGGTTGGTTTGTTCTGAAGTTTCGTTGTTTTTCTATATAAAGTTGGCCAGTGTTCGTGATTTGCTGATTTATATTTTCTGGGTTTTATCCTTTATTTGAGCTTTCGATCTAATGGATTCTTTAACTGAGAAAAGCTATCTTCTTGCTGGAGAAGGGTTGTTCTTTACCAGTAGCTGTTTCTCTCTCTAGAAGTTTGTTAACATCATTTTTTTCCGTTCTAATTCTGGGTTTTACTGGAATTAATTCCCACCTTGTTAATTGCAATCACTTTTAATCTCTCGTCTTAGATTTCTGTGCTCCTCCTGCATTTCTCTGTTCAATAATTACCGTTCTGAAAAAAATACTCACTCACAGGTAGCTTTGCTCTTCAGGCCTCTCTCTCTCTCTCTCTCTCCCTCTCCCTCTCTCTCTCTCTCTCCCTATTTCTTTCTATCTCTATGACGTATCTCCCTTTTTTAACTGAATCATCTCTCTTTTGTCCTGAGCTTTGTTCTCATATGATTTACTGGGTTTTAAAGGGTTCCTCCTATTGGATCCAACGAAGACTGAATTGTAGAGAGAGAGAGAAATCACTTCTTCTCTTGTTACAGATCGACACGTTTCATAGCTCTCTCTCTCTCTCTCCTGGTTCTGACCTATGGGTGTGATCTAGTTTCTGGTTTCGCGGAGAGAATCAGCACGGGTTTTCTTCTTTATTTCACACGAATGAAATCCCTGCAAAGCTTCAGGCATTTTTTTAAAGAGTCTTTGCGTAAGATGGTATTTTTGTCCAGGGTTTCCATTTTTCTCTCTCATGTCTGATGACTCCAAGTCCAAACCCCAAAAACTAAAAATCAATTGTTTGTCCTTATCTCTTTTCATCCATTGACCCTTTGGTTTTTCTCTCTCCTCTCTCTAGATACGCTGGTTTCTTCTGGCATTCTTTCCTGCGATGATGGTGTGAGATTATAAAGAAGATGAGTGATGAAATAAGACTTAGTTTAACATGAATTGGAAGCTGTTTCTTGGTGTTCTTCGTCAAAAGTCACTCCCTCTTATACTTCCATTGCATCATCTATCTTCCCAAACCAATAGTTCAAAATAGATCTTTTTTTTTGTTTTCTCTTTCCCAGTAGAAATTTAATACAATACATTTTAGATTCGAACTCAAGAGAAAAACGCTACAGGATTCGTCCCAAAGCACGTAATATTTTTCTACTAAATAAAGTTTGAGGTGTCACAAGAACACCCTCAATTTAAATTGAGAATGAAAATGATCCCGACTCTCTCTCCCCGCATATATCCATATATACACAATTCTCACACATGCGACCATTCAACACTTATTACTATGACTAACATATTCATTGGCGTTGTTGAAAAAAATTCTTACCTTACTACACCAACTATGCAAAACTTCTTAATAAGAGACAAATTCATTGGTATCACGACATAAGAATTCCAGGTTGTAACACCAATTATACAATACTTTTAACCAGAGAAATTATGTCGAGACTGAAATAACAAAGATAGATTGTGCCAGAGAGATTGTGGCATAATTTATTATTGCAGTGGGATGTTGATGGGCGATAAAGGAGGGACGTAGTAGGATGAATATTGTTGCGTCATGTTCTTGAAGGAGATTTAGGATTTGGTTCCAAATATATCGATTTCCAGATTCGTGATTAGATTTATGTTAATCTCCTAGTCCTAACATTGTTGCCTAGTTGTTTATAACTATTTTTATTGATTTTCCTTTCCAAAAATGAAAACGGCTCAATGAGGAGATCATATTCTTAGCGATACCTTGATGCATCCGACGATTAACTCATTTTTTTTTTAATTCTACACGTCGTCAAATCGCTCAAAGCTTAGGTCTCTTTCGATTTATTAGTATCGAGAAAAGGAAAAGAAAAAAAAAGAGAAAAGTTTGATTTGTTTTGTATTTGCAGGACCAGTAAAACGCTAGAGAGATATCAAAGGTGCAGCTTCTCCCATCAAGCCAGCACAGTTGAACGTGAAACACAGGTTCTTCTTTTCCTCTCATTTTTCTTTCATTCTTTTAGATATTTCTCTTCAACCTCTCCTACAATGATTAATAAATCAATATTTGATGAGAAATCAAAAAATAAAGATAGAAAAGTGAAGGGTAAAGTACAAATTAGCTATTGTTATGTAATATTCTCTGTTAGATTACTTTTAAAAAAAACTCCCCGTATAATAGTTTTGGCAATTCTAAAGATTCTGCCTGTTTAGTTTTCTAACTAGTTTATCTTTAGAAATCTCCAAAATCGTCGAAATCTTCCGGATCTGAAGTTATTTCTCTATAGAAAACGCTCAACATCGAAAGCCGAATGACAAAAACGTGACTTGTTTTATGATATTCTTAACAGCGGAAACTCAATTGTTAATGCCCCAAAGTTCATAGATTTATTGGCCTAAAATGAAAGTTTCAGGACCTATTTGTTTTTAACCATTGTATTGTATACAATTGTACTGATTAAGTTATGATATCGTAGTATTACGTCGTCAATTATACTAAGAATGATTTTGACCTTTGATGACAATCTGACTGCCCAGAAAATAGAGAACATGCATGATTTATGGTGTAAATGTTCTTATGTTACAATTCCAACATGATTTCAATCTTATTGATGATTTTTTTCGGGTATTAATATAGAATTGGTATCAAGAAGTAGCAAAGTTGAAAGCTAACTATGACTCACTACAACGTACTCAAAGGTTAGTTGTGTTCTTTAATTATACGTCACCGAGCCTGTTTTACGCACATTTTTCGTGAAAATGTTGATATTAATCTCTATAATTATATGATTGTTTATATTAAAAGGCATTTGCTTGGGGAAGATCTTGGACCTCTAAACGTGAAGGAGCTTCAAAATCTTGAAAAACAGCTTGAAGGAACACTTGCACAAGCCAGGCAAAGAAAGGTTAAACGGTTCTTCTTTTTTTTCTTTATTTTTTTGATAATTCGAAGTTTTGATGATTCGAATTTTGTTTCGTTCGGGCCAAAAGCGTACAAAATAATAGAAGTAGTGAAAGTGAATTATAAAAGTATCGTTTTAGTAGCATAAACGTTTTCTCTACACAGAATATTCCTTTTCATCTGCTTGTAGTTTTTTCTTTGAGACTTTTCGAGTAAAATTTATTCTTATAACTTTGCAGACTCAAATTATGATTGACCAGATGGAAGAGCTTCGCAAGAAGGTAAAATAAACATATTTTACGATATCTTTTTCACTAATACTTGTCGAATTTCATTGAACGTGTCAAAATTCTACGATATAATATTTGGTCAATTTACTACTTGATAGGAACGTCAGCTTGGAGATATTAACAACCAACTCAAGATCAAGGTAGCGTGAATTCTTATATTTATTTAATTAGTTAATTTCCCAATTAAAAATATAATTATATTTTGTATGATTTACAGCTTCAAGCAGAAGGGCAAGTACAGAATTTCAAAGCCTTCCAAAGCTTGTGGAGTTCATCAAGTGGAGGAGGAAATGGCCATGGAAACTTTGGTTTGGATCTTTTTCAAACCAACCCTTTGGACTGCCATAGCCACCCTGGACCTGTTCTACAAATTGGGTAACTAGTCTTCCCTATAATTATTTTCGGCATCCCGACCCATATTTCATCGTTTAGTTTCAACACTTCTACGTTTCTCGCCTCATTAATTGCTAGCCTAGTCTCATTTCTCTTTGAATCCGGCTTCTGCCAACGTATTAGGTTGAGACCTGCACCAATTTATTCTCGAGTCTTATTCTAAAACGTTTCTTAATAGTTTAAGAAGAGAATTATATTTAAGATCTCACGTCGTTATTTTGATAAAAGTTCAAAATATAACGAGATATTAGACTCGAGTGTGACAAGAAGGTGCTATTTATCCAGTGTATTTCCTTGGTAATCGAAGTATAATTTGTGTGTAAAACAGATATGATGATTATGTTCAAGGAGAGGGATCATCCATTCCGAGGAGCGTGGCTTGTGAGACCAACTTAGTTCAAGGCTGGCTACTGTGATTTATTTGCACAATAATTAAAAAAAAAAAAACAATATTTACGTGCTTCTATTGTAATTTTTATTTTATTTTTTTTGGATTGTTATAAATTATATTATGTTTGTACTTTCAATCTTACATTATACGACTATATATTTAATAATAATTATATGTTATCGACTATTATAGAGTTATAATCAATAATTAAATCATCAGTTAAAGTTAATTAAATTACGAGCATATAATAAAGTATGACTTGTTAATGCATAGAGAACACAAGAACTAGTGATCGGCCGAGTTGAAAACCGAGTTCACATTATTAATAAGTTTATACAATTAGAGTTACGGTTCATAAGTTAAACAATTGTTTTCTATTCAATAGGTCTCGTTAACTTAGAGAATTATAAGCGTTTTTTTGGATTGGATGACATTTCTTCATCAAACTTTGCAGGTTCAAAACGCTATTCAAATTCAGCCTTGCTCTCCCGATTTAGAAGATTGTTCGACGAGAGACGAGTTTAGTATAGTCACGACTCGGAACCAAACTACATATGTAGGTTCGGTTCTGGTTCCGAGACCATGAACCACAGTTCGATCCAATTCTGTTTGGGAGAAATCATGGGCCGCTTGTTCGTTTCAAATCGGTCTCAAAACCAGACTGAACCGACGCCCAACCACCCATAATTGCAGTTACAAAACATAAAAAGTTAACCAAATTCTAATGCAAAACGTTTCTATTCTAAAACGAAACTTTCGATGCAACACATACGGATTGAGTTTCTTTTATTTTTTTAAGATAAACTTCGATATTAAAAAAAAAAACAACCTAATACTCTCTAAAATAATTATTTTAACCAAACTAAAAATCTTAATTTCACATGAGTAAACTAGAATCAATCGTATTGTAATTCTATTACTTTTCCATTCACTTCTCCTAGATGTTAATCGTGATCTTTTCCAATTGCGTTTAAGGAGTTTCCACGTTAATATTCACGACGAATATCGAGTTACTAACTCACATTTAACGTAGACTTTCTACAATTAACATGATTCGTTCAAAACTCAAAATACGATCTTTTTTTTTTCCCAATTCAGTTTCTTTTATTACAAACTTTGTCATTGAATAATTTAGAAAATAAATAATATATATATATATATATATATATATATATATATATATATATTTATTTATTTATTACCTACGGGGCAAAGAAATATAAAAAAAGATTAAATAGATGGAAACAAATGCTCCTTATTCTATTTTATTTCCTTGGAAAGGAATGAGTATAAATAACAACACCTTACCAAATCATTAGTTTCGTAAGTGAAATGACGCTTCTGTCCTTGTATCTGGGCGTAGGCCAATGAAGAGTTCTGTTTCCACTTCACTCTGCCCATTTCCTCTCTTTTCTTCTTCACCCTCCTTGGTTTGCTTTCCTCCAAAACTTCCAAACTGGAGAGGGCAAAATTGACAAAAATAAATAAGGGTGGGGTGTTTTTTGTCACTAATTTTGTAATTATGTTCTCGATTTTAAAAGCAAAAAATAAATACCCAGAAGCGAACCGATTTGGTTCTTTCCATCACGCAATTAAGTTCGAATTTTAGTTAAAAATCAGACCGAACCGAACCGAACTATGTTCACTGCTAAGCATAGTGCTTCTTCCTTTCATGAGCTTTGTTAAATACAAAGCTTGGGTTATAATTTCCATATTTGTCTATTTCGGCTTCTACGCTGTTTCTAGAAATATCAAACGACCCATTCAAACCAATACAATCATGGCTCGCTATTGTTTAGTTAACCGACTCGGAATTTTGAAGTTTGAGTGAAATTCCCTCCTATAAATTTCAAACAATGTATAAACTACAAACACGAGCGTATAATAAATTTATATAATTTATAAATGCAATAACAATAATAAAAGTATTTCAAATATAACTTCGTTGAAAACTATATTTTTATCAAAATAATTTATAAAAGTTTCCTATTTTTAAACAAACTTTATATAAAAAAGTTTGCACATTGAAAATCAAGAAAAATAATGAGAAAGAAAAAGCAAAACAAATATTATAAATGGTACCTCTACCATGCTTACCTTGGCACTTAGCCTTGCATTTTCAGCTTCTAAGATTTTTCCCTGCATTTTAAAAAATTAATATAAATTAAAAATTACGGTTCATCATCTTCCTCTTGGTTCGCCCCAATCGAAGTTTTTACCTTCTGTTTCAACTGCTTAATTTGTTCATTGAAAACTTGATTCTGCAAAAAAGAAAAAAGAATAATTTACCGATACACTACTTAAAAAATAGTGCGATAAATGCGTAAATTGTCGCTTTGTCGATGGAAAACAATGAAATGAACAACAAAAAATACAAGCCAAAAAAGAAAAACAAGAATGTATAGTGGTTGAGAATTACAATCCATCAATAAAAATCCTTGATTTCAATAATAACTAATAAAAAAAGAATTAATTATCTCACTGTTTCGATACTCGGGAGAGAATAAGTTCGATAGAATAGTTTTTTTTAAAAATATATTAGTATACTCTTACAGTTATTAACCACTTGGCAAGCCACGAGTCAACACAGGTTCAATCGGCCAGTTCAGTTTTTCTTTATAAGATCTTATTTGAACTTACTTTTCTATAGATAAGTTGACTTCTCTATTTTATGCAGGTCCAACCTTGAATCACCCATTTGAGGTTGGCCCGTTGCCTCGGGACTGGGTCCCCCTCAATGTCGTTCAGACTCGACTCGGGATGACATTTAGTGGGTTAGCCCAGCTCAGCCCATTATTGACCTCGACTGCACTCTCAAGGATAATAACTTTGTTTTACCAATAAACTCAAATTCAACTGATCATTTATTCGATATTTCTCTCAAGTGGTGTGACATCATTCTAGCCCTAGACTCTTTATCAATTCATTGCAAATAGTGAAAATCATATAAATTTCCCCTAACCTTTCTTGCTCGGATGCTTGTAATGCTTTTCTCGAGTTGAGTTTCAACATGTACAAGCTCTTCAATGGTGGAAGATTCAAGATCTTGTCCCAAAAGTTTCCTACAATTGCATATGCAAATGGATTTCATTCAAATTATCTCGAGAATTAGAGCCAAACCAAATCTGTTTAGATCGATTGGAACTAGGGTTTTTCACCTTTTCAAAACTTCAAGCTGCTCAACTTTCTTCGCCATTGCTGATACTTCCTGATTCCTGCACTGCAAATCAATGGAATTCATTAGTTCGATTGAACTCGTCTTGAGAATAATATCATACATCCCTACTAAGTTATCACCTATTATTAATAAAATATTTCATCAATATGATCACATATGGATAAACACGTAACATCAAATAGTCTCAATGTGCAATAGACGAAGACGTTTGATATTAATTTAATCGCATATATGAACTCTTACAAGATAATCAACACAATCGACGACAATTTCAAGTCGATGATATCAAAATCATGATATAGTCACGTCTTTTGCATGACTAAGTAGAAAACAAATGCTAAACCTTAAGATTTCCATTCGGGATTTTCTCGATGATACGGCTGCTTTTGATTTGCCTTCGATAACGCTCTATTGTCGCATGCATGCTGAAAGGTCAAAAGACTAACCCAAATTCGTGAATCTTTCAAGAGGTACTGGTGGAAAAGCTACTAACTGCTTCTAAAAACTTAAACAGGAGAAATAGTAGAAATTAAATGGAAGAGTTCCATATTCATTTAGTTTGAATTACATTAAAAACATCTACGCATATATTAGTAGAAGTTTCACTATAATATATTTTTCAATTCGTATAAAGACATCGAATAACACCTTCCAAAGATAGTTGATTTGACGAATTCCGACAATTAGATTTATGAAGACATCGATTCGTCAAACATTAAAAATCAAGATATTTGAGAGAGTTCTCGATTATTTTTTTCATTTCAATCAAGAATCTTCCACTAATATATATTCACGAGTCTAATTTACAGGTGTGACAACCTTAATAAGATATATTTTGGGGTTAAAACCAATTTGAACCCAAACCATGAAGTTTTTTTAAAATTCTTCGTAAACTGAAAATCCTAACAAATCAAATCTTAAACTATCTGAAATATAACAAATCAAATTTTGTCGTGGATAATGACCCCGATCAACCCACATTCTTTGTTCACGCCGAGAATGTGCGTTTGGAAATGAACTTTTATTTATTTTGAGTACAACATCAGATCCTAATATTTGTCTTGTTAATTTATTTTAGTCAATAATTACTCTTTAAACTTTTAAGAGACAGGAATTAGTGAAAGTGAAGAGCACTTTTTGTCTTGCACAACGTCTTAAAAGGTGGATTAATTATATAAATCCATAACATCTTTTCTGTGATTTTATTAAAGATTCAATTTTTAAAATTATTTAGACCCACTAAGCACCAATTAAAACCCTTAATTTCGGGTAATTTGTTACATTAAATAATGACACGTAATCATGATTTAGGGAACTATTAATCAAGGAAAATGAAGAAATAATTGATGTAGCTGTATGAACACAATCCATGAAATAATCCATTTTAAGCTAGAAGTAAAACGTACCTGTTAAAGCTCCATCTCATCAGATGATAAAGTGCGTGTATGTATATATTATATTATAAATAAACCCTAATAAATATAAAAATTCTATCTATTAAAAATATTAAATTATCACAAACCTTATAAATTAATTCTTGACGGGACTTATGGCTATCGTTTTGAAAATAAGCCTAAAACGGAAGACTGATCTAAAATGGACGTCCCCGTTATGAATGTTTGCTTAAAACGAGGAGCCAATCTTAAATAAACGGTTCCTTATTTTTTTTTTCACGTAGGAAGGGGGAGTCGATGTGGGATGTGGGATGTGGGAGGTGGAGAACCCTGTTCAACTGCACTGTGTCGAGCAGTTGTCCGAAACCAGCCCTCCATTTTTAAATTTGTTTTTTAGAATGGGCCATGTCCGGACAGAACCCCCCATTTTTTAAAATGGGGGCTGTGTTCCGGCCAACGGCCCTCGTTTCTAAATTTAGGGTTGAGAACGGGAGCCAATTACGGATACTATATAACAAATGGGCCCCTTCCACCCCACCCCCACTTTTAGAAACTCTCTCCCCCTACGTGATTCCAACTACAAAACCAGACCATTTGAAGACAAAATCTGACTATTTCGTGATGATTTCTTTGATTTTATAATGGTCAGATTTTAGTGTCAAATGGTTGGATTTTAGGGTTGGAATCGCGTGGTCCAGAGAGTTTCTGAAAGTGGGGGCCAGAAGGAAGGCGATTTGTTATACAGTGTCAGAGATCGGCCCGTTTTTACTCTATTATGTAATTTAAAGGAGAGATGGAGTTTAAGGAATACCTAGAGCTTGAAAATTCGTAGAGCTTTCCTCTGGGGGAGAAGACGATGAGGGCTACTTCAGCATCGCAGAGAACAGAAAGCTCAAAAGCCTTCTTCAGAAGCCCACTTCTCCTCTTTGAGAAGGTCACTTGCCTGCTCGTGGCGTTTTCTATCAGTCTCAACTGAGTTTTTCCTCTCACCATTTTTTTTTATCCAGCTGATTTCCAGGAAGCAAACAGTAATGATATATAGAGAAGAAGTAGAATGGAAAATCCAAGTGTGGATCAGTTATGGCGTCGTCTGTGCTGATAAATATGGGATGGAACTGAACTGGAAAGCTGCTCAGAGAACGGAAGTTTGAGATTCGTTGGAACGAAACCAAAATTTGAAAATATGAGTACCTGGATTTAGAACATGAACAGATCTGCAACTCAAGTGGGTTTGTCAAAGACTCATAGAGAGAGAGAGAGAGAGAGAGAGAGAGAGAGAGAGAGAGTATTTACAAAATTAGCCAACAAACAGACGGCTATTGGGCAGCTTCCTGGCTGGGACGGAAAGTAATGGCCAGAAAAGGAATGAAAGTATGAAGAATCTGTGAGTTGAGAGTGAAGAATGTTGTAAACAGATCGACAGAATAATCTATGGCTTACCCAGAAAGAGAAACTTTATGAGCAGTTGGAGATGCATCTGAAATCCATCGGGGAAGAAGAAAACTAGAGAGAGAGAGAGATCACCCAACTTCTCCTCTTCTCCTAATTGTTTTTGAAGAACAAGAATGAACTTAGGGAACCCAAAAAGAAGAAGGCAAATCGTGGGCTGGAAAGCGAAGCCCTCGTCCCTTTCTTGATTTGGCAAAACCTAACTTCACAGACCCACAAGAGAAATATATTCAGATAAAAAATATGAAAAACACAAAAAGAGCAAAGACGAAGAACAACTTGGATGGAAAATGACAAAAATAAATAAATATTCAATCGGCACTGTCAAATTGAATCTGAAACGGAAGAGACAGAAAGAGCGGTACGATGTTATCTCAAAGTCACTGTCGAAGAAGACGATAATGTCGGAAGGCAGACCAATGAGAGAATGAAAACGCAGAGACAGGTTCTATCATAGCCGATACCTCTGCCTAAAATCCAAGTCCAGTTTCGTCGTCTTCTCCAAATCGAACCAGCTCTTTCTCGGATTCAATTGTGGCGGATCTCTCTTAGTCCAACAATTAATGGACTACCCGACGTTCTATAAATCATTATACATACGCTTTGTAATACGCGGAATGTTACTATTATTTTCTTATTTTATTAATTATAAATAATTAATTTAATTTTTTAATTACATAAATCATTATTTGACATGTTAACGAGTACTTTAAAACATTATATGATAAACGAGTAAACAAAATATTATTTCAGTAAATTAAAAAAAGATAAAAATACAACGTTAGAGTTGTTAGATTTTAGAAATCAATGAAATACAAGACTTTAAAACGTAAAAATCAGTTATAATGGTCAAACAAAAATTCAACTCGTGTCGTGCGACCAATGTGATGATATCTACGAGCGAGTCCGAGTTCTTGCTTGTAAAATACAGTGAGTCTTTTCTTAACAAACAAATAGTAGAAGATCACTAAATTAGTGGTTTTAGCACTCAACAACAATCAAATGAAAATAGGGATAGACACGATCTGGTTAGGTCTCACTTTGGCTGAACCGAAATGAACTCTGATCTCACGGTTTTTAGGTTTTAGAACCAAAACGAGCGTTTCTTCGTTTGAACTGAGTTTCGATCAGATTTTATGATCCACCATTATTCTAACGATTTTTTTGTACCCAAAGCCATGAATCAAATGGTGGAATCCGCTCTTCTATTATAAGAACGGGTCGGTGTTCATATAAATTTACTATGTTGATGAATCTACGATACAAATTGTGTCAATGAACTTAATATAATATGGGTAGAAGACTTTTGTTTAAATTTTTTATTTGGCAATTGACAAAATAGATATTATACGATCATAGCAAAAAATAATGTTATATTTATATTTTTAGTATAATTTTTTTAATTATTACATTAATTATATTTATTATTATTTTAAATAAATATATATAATTCTTAAATTAATAATAAAGAAATGCAAACAAGGAGTACAAAAAAATAATAATAATAATTTGTTCAATTTTTACTGGAACAAATTGAATTAATTTAATATATATGAGTTAATTTGTTGTATTAATTAGAAAATGAGGAGTAAGACATAATTGCTACCACTCACCTCATCCATACTAGAAATGCTCATAGCATATTCATAAAACATTAAACTAAATATATTTATTTCAATTTAATCTCCATTTCACAATTTTTATTAGAACAAATTAAGGAGAAATGAACGTCCCTAACTTTTTAAATTTTTGGAAAATTGAAGAACAATGTCTTTGAATTCCGATCAAGTCTACTCGATCTTTCTTGGTTTTTTCGAGTCGTTAAATTATTTCGCAACCGCGTAGAGATTGGCAACTCGTACAATCACACTGCTGGTTTCATGATTTTCCTTAGCCCGATAATAGTCAAGACTTCCATGCTATCGCCGTTTTAAATAGTTCATTATTTTTCACGATTCATCGAACTTCAAGATAACGACGAAGATATTGTTATTATGCCCTTTCTCTCTTATTCTACGACAACGGCTTTATAATAAATTCGATAGTAAACTTGACCCACGCTATAATTCTGATGCAAAATTTGTCAACTTAGACGAGAACTATTTCCCGTGTTACCTTTAATTAAAACCCTGAAATTAATCTATTTTAATTTGTTAAATGTTGCCCGTTACTCTTCTAAAATAAGGAATATATTTAAATGTCACAAGTTCACTTTATTTTTGGCCCCTAACACAAGCCAAAGACGAAGAGGTTCAATGCCTCCCCCACTTATTGTTTGGTTGCGCCGATCCTCAGCTCAACAACAAAACTATTTAAAAATAGTTTTAAATCAGTGAAATAATTTAATATTATTTAAATATATTAGAAGAATATTACCATTGCTAAATCATACAAATTTAAGTAAACCTTGAAATTTCAAACAAATCATGATAACGATCAAGCTTAAAAATAATAATAAAAAATATTACATTTATTCTACAATAACAATTTAAGTTATTAATATAATAAATTAATTATTTATAATTTATTATATTAATACACTTTAAAAATATGACACTACATGTAATATTACTATGATATCAAGTGATCACTATTTACTTTGAAAAATTTCTAGTTTATTGACAAATTAATTCACGTAAAAGGTATAATATTTAATTATATTATATTATATTATACACTATCATAAAAGGTATAAATGAAATTACAAGTAAAAACATTTTTTTAAATTATAAAATTAAAAATAGAAATCAATAATTTTCTTCAGAAGCTGTCGTGAATTCTAAGATGATTGGCCACTTGGCACAACACAACCCGACTTTTGTCTCAAGAGAAATACAATTCAAAATATTAAAAACAACCCTAATTCTCAACCAAACTCCTACATTCTTCATTTCAAGCCATAATTCTTCATTGAAATTTACCAGATACCGACGAGACATCGGATGCTAGACGACGACAACCAAATAATTTGCAAGTTAAAGATTGCCAAAACAGAGAATTGGAGCTCTATTTCACAAGGAATTTGCCAGTTAAAGATTCCAAAATATCAGGGAAGCCCCTGTGGCCTATAAAACTCCAATTCAACCTCATCCCCTATAACTTAACCATCGTCAAAACAGAAAGACTTAAACACAGGAAAGCAAATGTAATAACTAATAAATAGACCTCAAAGCCTAACAAGAGCATCCAAGTTAAACAATCTCTTCTACCAGTTTATCACCCCCATTTTCTAACCGGTTTTTCCTGAAAAAACAGGGGGAGAAAAGAGCGATCAAAAGCGGATTCCTTCTCAAACAGCCACAAAAGTTTTCCTTGCTGATCTCCCCATTCCCGTCTGAATCAAACAACTCAAAGAACTCATGGACCTGAAATATCAAGTTGGGGACTTTTCAGATCAATAAGCATTAGAAAATTTTAAGTAATATTGCTATATCAGTACCTTATATAAATGCGGATCTGAAATTACGAGCTTCATGGATTCCTCTAGCTGATTGATAAAATCATTGGGATAAATTTGGTTATAAAAACATCCGAAGACATTGATATGAGATACCAAAATATGCAAGAGGGAAAAGCTATTTACTTCTAGCTCTGAAATATAATCTTCTCCTCTAATATTCAGTTCAGCAAAAGCAAGCTCACAGGCCACCCGAAACAATGGCTGACTCAAGACATGCACTGAACTGAACAGAAACTGCAAGCACCACTCATTTTATATAACATATAATAATAAGATATGTACGAGTGTTTCAAGAAAAAAAAGAGGAAAATGACGTTCAAATCACTAAAATAAAGCATAGACGTTCTTCAAATTAGTTCAGAACTGAAATCATAGCAAGAGGCACCAATTAATCATATTTTCATTCCGCAAGGTAAAGGAGTCGAGTTTGATATCCTAATAAACATCCTTAGACGTTGAAATATTAACTGTTTTCAACTTTGCCTTATAATGTACACAGCATTGGGCAGATATAAATTTTCCAAAGCAAATATAAAAAAGGAAGGGATCAGAACCTGTTTGAATGTCACCGTTCCACTCTTCTCCACATCAATGAACGCAAATATCTGCCATCGAGACATCTCCATTGAATAATGCACGAGAAAAGGTATTAAGGAATGCAATGTTTTGAAGCATTTATTATTAATCAAACTATACTCAATTTAGCTAACCATTAAAAAAGATATTCATCTTGAATGATCAGCACATGAAACTTGTTAATATGAATGATTGATGATAATATTCTTGAAAAAGAATACGTAGAAGCCCTTAGCATGGAGCTCATGCACAAGCACAATATTTCAATCACTAAAAAAGGTTTCGGTTCCCTACTATGTATCCAACACATCAACTTATAATGAAGAAAAAGAGGCAAATTATTAACCTTAAGCCACTATCCTTCATTAGTTTCCCATGGAACGAACAGAAACTTTTTATTATTAAATTTGACATGATCATATCAAATAACTAGAACTATAATGAAAAAACAAAACTAACAGACATTTTCCAAACCATCCCTCATATAACAGTTTTATGGTAGCCAATTCATTTGTGATAGCAGTTTGTAAGGAAAAGTGCTCTCTCTATTTGTGCTCTAACATTCCCCACTATGGAGAAGTTGGAGGTGAAATTGGTGAATAGCACGGTAAAATAATCTCTATGAAGAATATTACACCAAAAAGAAAGAACTAATACGACAATAACCATTCAAAAGAAGAGATCACATGAGTCAATTTAAAGAAGGAATTGTTTGCAACTAACTTGTTCAGAGCTTGGACAAGCTTTGAGATGTAAAACCCTTAAGAAATTTTCATAGTTGACGCGGCCACTGCAAATAGATGAAAAATTCTAAGTATTCTCACACATTTGCAAACATTTCATGACAATATAAGGCAAAACCTCATCAAGAATATTCTTGTTGGGCAAGAAGATGTATGCAGAAAAATGTTCAATGATTTTCAAAAAATAAAATATAGAAATAAAACCAATTACGTAGAGATTTCATAAGTTGGACCTCAAAAGGGCACACAATAATACCAAACATCAGACCTTATGTTACATGGCTTAGCAGAACCATGATACTAGAAGACATTAAAAAAGTATTTCATAACCATCCGACTGCTTAGTTAAATATACTTCATAAAGGAAACATAGAAAGACAGTAGAGAGAGAGAACCACACTGTTTACATCCCCAAACACCACACTGTTTACATCCCCAAACAATTACTTTAAAAAAATTAAGACAGAAGCTCCTGAACAGAAGTATAACTCATTTTATAATAACGAAACCAGCAGAAAACCTGTCTCCTGTAAATTCCACTATACATCTTACCATTTATTTACAAATATCACAGCTACTTATTTTAAAACAGAATGACATTCACCAGATAAACCCTGTAAATTTAACAATGAAAAAAATTGGAATTTACCTGGAGTCTGGATTCATACACAAAAACTGATCCAGAAATTCAACGGCTTCAATGCTACTTATGCAAGATAACTGGAAACGAGGAAAAATATATTTAATACTCTGGTTTTTGTAATCAATATAATATGGAACTGGCAAGGATAATTGACTACAAAAAGTACCAAGTTGATGTCATACAAATTGTTCAAAACAGTTAATATTTTAATTTAACTTAAATAGTTTATAGCTGTAGTGTAAACATAATTTTTTTTGTTTATGTAGTAATCTCTAAATTAAAAGTCTGGAGATGATTTGCACATATTAAGTTAGTTTCGTATGTTCAAATTCTTTTCCCTTGCAAGCTTTGATCTATATTGAGAAGTAAAACTATCTGTCATCAAAATATTGGTAAAAATTTCCAAACAAATCAACTTATTATGCATGTAAGTTACTCAATAGAACTCTTTTTTGTGCACAATAAAACTTAAGAAAGCTTGGTCAACAACACAAACCATCACAAGAAAACTCGATGAAGCCAATTATCAATATATATAGATATATGTAAATATTTAGAATTAAACAAATGGTTGATGGTTCCTCAACTTTTCTTTTAAAGCACAAAGATAACAATTAAAGAAAATGTTACATTACCATTGGTCAGCAGAGGAAATCCCCTTTCCTAATAATAATACTAAACTGCTGATGGATCAATCAGTAAATAACAGGACCACAAACAATAAACTGAAAAAATAAAAGCAATGCTATTGACAAATGAAATTCATCAGATCGTAAAAAACCTAACTAAATGGGTGGGAAAAAAAAAAAGCAGTCATCATTTTACTCAGATTGGAATTTTGCATGTAATTTATTTATTCCCGAAAGCACAATCTGTTTCAACAAAAAGAAAGTCAATGTCGAGAAATTTCGAGGAGCTCACCAATTCCATCCTGGCCATTTCAACCATAAAATTCGAAGGTTTTTCCTGCATGAAAAAAGACATTTCAGTGATAATGGATAGAACCTTCAGGGTGCAGAAAATGGTGAAACCTTAAATAAAGAGATCCGGGCCTCTAAGCAAAGAAAATAGTTAATAACTCATTAAACCCAAATGGTCCGTAAAAAAATATCACTGTGGTTGAAATTCTAAAGATAGCGCATTTTCTGGAAATGTAATTTCATTTTTTGCTGCTCCAAGTAACCATTACAGGGTTAGCTATTTAAAGTGTTAATAAAACTTCCAAAAACTACAGATATTCTAAAAATCAACTTCGAGAAAGTAAAGAATGAAGCAAATGCAACAGACTTGGGCAATACCAATTTGGTAGTAGGAAGAACAAGGGCAGGGCAAAATTGAGATTTCTAATTCATTTCAGTCGCGCAGTACATAATTGTTACTTTTAATGGCACCTGCTGGCTGCTGGACGTACTTTTTTTGGTTTCATAGAACGTAATATTTGTTTTGTACAATTAAACAGTCAGCTTTAATCACATGTGAAGAATGTGCATCCTCATAAGCCACTTAACTGTAAGACAGGCCAGCAGGTTATAAGGAAATTAGGTAAGCTTAGCTTAAAACGCTACCTAACTAAAAGAATCTATAGTATAAAATCTGAGGGAGAGGAGCTGGGAAATGCTGTGACCATAAATACTGCACTTGAGATTAAATTCAGACTCGTTTCAAATCAAAGTTTCACTTGAAGGAATCTGCCATTTTTCTTAATGCCTGTGTTTCTCTTTCATCGTTTTTGGGATGGATAGGAAAGAAGCTAACGAAGATTTTTTTTTTAATTAGAAGAAGCTGGTGAACAGTGCAAATTGAAAACCAGTCGCACATGGGATGGATATAAGTACCTGTTTTTCCTGTGATGCTTTCATGAGAAGCATTAGATCTCCATACGTATGAAGTGTTTGGACAACATTTAGTGCTGTTGCCATAACGTAACTAGTCTGCATGGACAGTATATGAAACAAGTATTATTCATAAAATATAATTTAAGCAGTATTTACATGCAGTGAACTTAAGCAATATGCTTTTATCTGGTTAAAGAATGTACATTAAAACAAGAAAACTTTATAGACTGAGTAAGCTATCAAAAAAAGTTCACCATCCCACCCACCAATTGGAAAGAAATTTTTTAACCTTCCCCCGCCAAAGCAATGTATTCGCTTACAAAAAAATTTTGAACCTTCCCCTACCTACGCAATTTTATTAAAAAAATTTCTTAAAAGCTTCAACAACCAAAACCTCCTTCTCAAAAATAACTCTTTTTTCCGCTGCCCCAAATATACCAGAAAATCAATGAGAAAAAAGTTTGACAACCACTTTCTTATCTACTCCCACGCATCTCCCTAAACCCAAAAAAAAAAAGCCTCTGATCCAATGATGAAATATATTAATATACATTTAGGGATAAAAGAGCATTTGCCAAAATAATAAAATATATTTTAAACCAGAGCTTTACCACACAGAAAAAAACCCAATTGGTTAAAAAATAGCTTGTCAAATGGTATTTTGGATTTTGACGGACAGTTCATTCATGTACATTGTGTCAAGCACACATAACATGGGAAGATATACTTCAACAAATCGCATTAACACGCTTGTAGCTTAATAGAAAAACACATTACACCATAGTAATAAAATAATGAAAGTGTATTTCAAATTCGTAGACTAGAGAAGAGATCCAGTATTATGATAAAAGTATTTCAAGCACCATAAACGCATCAAACATTCGGTAATCAATCCTTCAAAACATTTGCATCATTTTTCAATTCATTCAATCGTGAAATTATATCCAAGTAGTTTCATTTAATTTTTGGCCTCATCAACCAGAACATGAAACCAAAAAGGACGTACAAATAAAAAATTAAGCTAACACCATGAAACAAATAGATTCGGAAACCAATACAAGCATGGCCCATTTCACATAAGATAGAGATAAAATCAAGAGGAAAAGGGAAACAGAAATAACAAAATGCTTACCCTCTTTGCAAATTGAAAAACGCTTTCGTTTTTGTGATCAAGAGGTGAAACAACTGGAAGGTATTCCACCTGCCCATTCAAGAGTAAATGACATAATGAACACAAAACCAACAAAAAATTACAATTTTAGAAATACAAAAAAAAAGCATCACAGCATACCTCCATGTAATTGTGAAACTGGGTGAACATTCTAAACATGATCTTTGCTAATGCAATATGTCCCCTGAGTAAAATTTAAAAAAAAAACAGGATGTAAATCTTGTTAAATAAATGGAAATAAAAACAAAAGTGAAATTCTGATAGAAAAATGAACAATACCACGACTGGTCAAAGTGTACGTGCGGATAGCGTACAACTACTGGTTGAATTGGGTAACCAGGAATAAAAGCTCCAAGTTGAAATGAGATAAGGACCCTTCCACTGGTAGTGGTTCCTTCTGGAAATAATAGTACTCGAGGAAATCTATCGCAAGAAGCCTTTCTCTGTATTCAGATCCTTGAAAGCACATTTCTGTATCAAATATCCTTCAAATTGGATTAAAATAATGATTTTTTTTGGGTATTAAAGTTTATGACCTCCTTTTTCATTAGTCTGTTTGTTGAACATAAAAAGGTTTTATCGTAATCGGTAACAATGATGGTTTTAGACTATCACAAATCCAAGTTATTTTTAAAGTTAAAGTAAATAAATGAATCAATGCTTTTAACATTAAATTAGATTAACTGCAATTAGGTAACAGGAACCAAAATCAAAGTTCATATTGATTAACAATGCAAGACTGGCCAATTCCACAAATAAACTTAATGCATAATTGCTCACGTTTTGCAAAAAAGCGGTAGCCAAATAAAAATGAAGTAGGTAGTTACAAATAAAAGAATCTAAGTAAGCTTTGCATGAGGCATCACGCAATATTGAATGTTACGTGTTTCATCTTACCCAGTAGATTAAATCATGCAGCTTAAATAAATTACTAAATTAGCTTGAACACACTAGGACAACCCCAGTGACTTCTAGCAAGTTGAGCTGCAATTAGCACAAAGTGAAGAAAATATGAGAAGATGAAGCTGCATAGCCTAAATCCTAAATTCTCACATAGTTCATAGTTCAATATACTACAAACTTGCGCTTGTGCAGCAAATGGGCTGGCATTTAACTGGGGAATAAGTTTCATTTCTTAAGGACAATAAATGGAACTCGTGCATAAATATAGAACATAAATCAATTGTTTCCATGGGTCATGTTCTCTAGGCCCTGGAGATTCAAACACCAATCTCCAAACAGTATGGAATCCAAAATAAGCTACAAGTCAAGACTGTCAGAACTGCAAACCTTAACATACGATTAAATTTTCTCTGTTTCTCTGGTTAAAGTCACTGCCCATGACCTAAGAATTTTTGTTTGTCAAATTTTCATTTAATTCATGAAAATCATACAATATCCCCACAGTGTATTATACTTCATATCGAGAAATCCATAAAAAATTATAGAAACTTTCTACCTTTATTTCATTAACAGCACGTTTCCTTGACGATGGTGAAAACCTATTAACATATATTACCTGAGACAAACATAAAAGAAATAAATCATGTGCATGAGAATCATTTGTAAGAAACTTGATTAATAGTTAGAACGTATCAATTAATAATCATATGTAGGCTGAAATCTCTTAAAAAATAGGCTCGATTGAGTGAGTCACCTGCATTGCTCTGATAATAGTTCCCACAAATGGAATAGAGTCGTGGGACTCGGCTGCAACCATTGTGGGAAATAATTCGTAAAAATAAAAAATTGGTTCTATGTACGATACATGATTAGATACTACGATAGGAGCAGTTTCCCTTGAAGCAGGCTTTCCTTTCCGTCTAATCCAGTGGTACCTGCAGCATAGGTAAATGAGACAAATTAATAATATGACAAACTTATCAATGATTAAAGACCCTTTAAAACCTCAAATTGAGAAAAAAAATTAAAAAAATATAGAAAAGAAAATATTCAAATTAAAAAGAGAATGTTGACCAAAAAACTTTTAAGGTTTCTTCGTGCTCTTTCCCTTATATTAGTCATCAGGGAAGAAAATTTTCTTTGGCATCCATTCTCCACTAAAGACACTACCAACAGAAAAAACTCTCCTTAAACTTGAATCACACTACAATTTTCTCTAACGTTCTCATTTCCCAGTTTCCACGGATGTAGGCTAAAGTGTACCAATCTATTCAGCTAACAAACCCACAAAAACTTAACAGAAGGACAAGACATCAATCATTTTCCCTTCGACTTAAGTAAGTACCATGATATACTTCAACTACGTGAGATAATTTTTTTTTTTTTTTAATTTAGACATCAGATATTAGAATTCCATGTCCATAAACTTCGTTATATCTCTGATCATTATGCATCTGACAACCCAACTGCAATATGCACAAACAAATGAAGCTCGAAATCAGAGTTAAATGAAGGACAGTTACTTACGATAGAGTAAAAACTACATCTCCAGGTCTACCACAACTAGACTGAGTTAAATGAAGCTTAAAATTACATATAACCAAGATTCTCCTCTTCTATTTCATTTCGGGAGCAACCAAAAAGGCCGATTTCATACTTCAATATCTCAGGAAAAAATTCATGTACTTACCCGAAAGAAAACAGAATGCATCGAGCACAAATCCTCGTAATCCACATGATCCTGCCCCTCCACTTCGGCATTGGATTTTCCTTATCCTTCCACCCCTCAAGCGCCAGTTTCGTAGCTAGATACCCTAACAAAAGACAAAATCCAAACAGAAGAAGCCGAACAAGCGCCAGAGGCAAGCAAACGATAATCTTGAACCACTCGTAAACCCCTTCAATCAGAGACGTATCGTTGAGAAACGGGTTCACCGTAGTCGTTTCCGGCACGTCAAACCCCTCCGATCCAAGAAAACCAAACGGATTGCGAAATTGCGATACAGAACCTAGAACAGGCCGTTCGGCGGAGTCTTCTCGTATCGTGAGGACCAACTGAGGCGGATCCACCGGCTGAACGCCGAGAAGCGGCGATCTGAGATCCGGCTCCGCCATTTTTTTCAGAGAAGATGATTATGGGCCGTAGTGTGAAGAGTCTTCGGTGTTTGGGTGGCGACAGAATAATGAACGTCTATGTGATTCGTGCTATCATAAAGTTGAATTCTTTTAATTAATATTAACATAAAGTAATGGTCGCATCCCATGTGTCCCTCAAATGATTCATATTTGCTATGCTTTTTTTTAGTAAAAACAATATTTTAGTGTTGGTCATGTACACAACTCTTCATCGTGTCGGTTTTATTACTTCCGTTCTAATTTTACACGATGCTGTTGCGACATTTGTCTTATCATTCATTGATTAATTCGAGTAATATTTTTACCTTAATTTAAGAAAATTATATTTTCTTTTAAAACAATTAAGTCTCATACATTATGTTTATCTTTAAAAAAATTATTCAATCGAGATTTAAAATATAAATCTCGATTGAATTGTCTCGTACTCTTCAAAATTGAGTAGATTAAAATAAACAAAGTAAATTCAGATGACTATTGTACGTGAAAAACGTGTAACATCGACAAATTTTTACATCAGCATGTGTCGATGTTTTACTAACTGCTCGGAGTACAATGCCCGCCTAACTCAATTGTTTGATACAAGAGTTGTCTTTGAATCTTAAATACACGGAGACATAGCACTTGACCTTCGTGCTAATAATCATTATTTTACGAAAAAATGAAAATATATAACTATAGTCTAAAATAATAATTAGCATTTGCTTTGTCCTCTTGTTTTCCGCACGTGACAATAATAATTCTATGTCCCCCGTCAACCTGATGTTATTGAGTTCCACTCAAACCATAGGTTAAAATAAGGTGCCAAATTATTTAAAATGCGACCAACCTAGGAAAGTATTGCAACTTTATGAAAGATTATAGCAAATAAATAAAATAAAATAAAATTAATAATGCAATTCATATCATTAAAAATGTTTATAATTTATTGAACATAATAATTTATAATATGATTTAAAATTGAAATTACAAGAATGAATAAATTATTGACCTCTACAATTTTAAAAATTTAAAAAAATATTACACATCTATTTTTTATTTTTTATTTTTGGTAAATATCATAATAGAACAGAAAATATGAGAGCATTTTCAACCGATATTTGAAATTTTAATTTCGTCAACGTCTTTTAATACTTTGTTGTTTAACTCCATTATAACGTCGTTAACATATTTTAAACTCTGCAAAAAAAAAAGCGTCGTCGAAGAAAATTAATAAATATATAATGCATATTCTGTCAAATTTAATTAATTAATTAAATTTATATTTTATCACAACGTGTAAATTTAAATTATCAAATTTTAAAAATATGCGAAAAAAATTCAATTGCACTTTTAAAATGATCAATGACATGTTGTTAGGAAAAAAAAATTAATTTAGCACGTATTTAGAGCGAAGTGAATAGGTAAAATACTCTTATTTAGTATAATTAACATACACAATTATTTATAGAAATAATTTTTGCATTTAATTACTAGTAACTCATTTAGTAAGATTTATTTAATATAGTATTTTAACTTTATTTTTAATATTTTTAATCAATTTATAACTCAATTTCGAACTATGTCGATTTTCTGTCCAATAATTTTAATTCGACAATTTGAGATAAGATTAGAGCTCGCTAGAGGAGTCATAAAACATTTAATTAAATAAAAACGTGACATGCATGTATTGAATTTAACAAATAAATTAGTAGTAATTTCTAAATGTTGATAACTAAAAGGTGATAGTTAGATTTAAAAAAAAAAAATTATAAAATTGGATCGATAAATGACTAGAAACATTAGGATTTAAATTAATTTTTACCTTTATTTTTTTAATTATTAAATCCAAGGTTGATTTAGAGGTGTCTTGGCTAGCTCGTTTAGGTTACTCACATCGAGACTTTGTAAGTCGACTTGTTGGTCTATACTAAACTCGTGAGATCATTACATAAGCTTCGTTTTACAATATTGTCGGTCAATACATGCGACAGACATAATTTATAGCACATTTTGACCAGGTTGCTCGAGCTAATTAGCTTATTTATGCATGGAATCAACAACGCTTACAAGCCCGAGAGAGAGGATACTTATATCGTAATTATTTATGGATAATTACAATCATAAATATAAAAATAGATGTATATTTATATAATTAACTAAGTTTTTGAATTAATTAAAAGGAAAACTGGATAGAAACTAGAGCTGTACGGTTGGAATTGGGATAATGATTAGCCAATGAAAGACAGCCACGTGCAGGAAGAAGGAACCAGACCGTCTGCGCCAGTAAATGTCTTTGTTTCGTCCTTCGATAAACCTTGAAAATGGCGGTAATACGTTGACACGAGGAAGATTCGCGGGTCGCGATATCAACCTTCCTGCCTTGTCAGAATTTACCCGAAGCTTTCCCTTTTCGCTGTCCCGCTGAATCTTCTTCGTTTTCTTCCTTTTGGTCCATCTTTAAGGGTTCAGAGACATTGTATTCCGTCTTGTTGAATCTCACATATCGGCAAAAGGTAGATCCTGTCGCTTTCATCCACATCTCTCATCTGGGTATTGGGCATTGTTTTTTGTTGTTTCTTAGAATCAAGGGTCGGATTCGATTGGGATCTTCCTCGTCCCCAGCATTTCTCTTGCATTGTAGTTACAAAATCTGGAATTTTGATGCTTTCCTTTTAATTTACAATTGAAGTTCAGGGTTCGAATTTTCATCTTTGATCAGGCCTGTTTGTTGCCTGGTTTTAATAAATTGTTTGTTTTATTTGCGAGAAATATTGGCTTTAGGTTACGTTTTTGATCAAGAACTTGAGTTTGGTCTTCTGCAATGAATAATTATGGTTCTTCACCTTCATATCCATACCAAAATCCATATGTATATCCCCATCCACCTCCTCCTCAACAACCACCCCATCTGCCGGATCCATACGGTGCTCCTCCTTACCCCAATCAATTGAATTCTTTGTATTCTTTTTCACATCCATACCCTCCTCATCCAACTTCCCCTTCCCGTACCCATTCGAGTCCATTAGACTATCACCATCCACCTTCGCATTCGGGTTCTATCCCATATCCGTATTCGTATCCAGTTCCTCCAGTTACTCCTAATGCTCCTCCTCTTCCTGTTCTTCAACCTCATGGAAGCTTGCAATATGGTACCTCTCATCCCCATTATCCACAACCAAGTCCTTACCCTCCTCCAGATGCTCAACCCCAATCTCCTACCCATGTGGTATTCACCAATCATCACCGGCAGGATTCATACCCGCCATTGGATGAACGTTTCGGGGGCATGCACTTGTCTGATTATCATCCATCTGCCCCTGCATCGCCACCTGCACCTGCAGTGCATCCTCTGGTAAGCTCACCTTCGAGTGCGAGATACGAGAGGCAGGAAGGATTTTATGGATATCCAAATACTTCATTTTCTAGCAGCGAAGCAAGTTATTCTGGGCCTCTGGATTCACCTGGTTATTCATTTTCCCACTCGAGTTCATTCAATGGGTCACAACATAGTCAAAATTTGCAGATTGTACCATTCCATAAAGGATCCTTGAAAGTTCTCCTTCTGCATGGGAATTTAGAAATATGGGTAAATGGTGCACAAAACTTACCCAACATGGATATGTTTCACAAAACATTGGGAGACGTGTTCTCCAAATTACCAGGGAATGTAAGTAACAAAATTGAAGGCCACATGAGCCATAAGATCACTAGTGATCCCTATGTATCAATCCTCATTTCAAACGCTGTGATTGGAAGGACTTTTGTGATCAGCAACAGCGAAAATCCTCAATGGAAGCAACATTTCTTTGTTCCTGTTGCTCATCACGCTGCTGAAGTTCACTTTGTGGTCAAAGACAGTGATGTGGTTGGATCACAGCTTATAGGCGTCGTGGCGATTCCAGTTGAACAGTTATACTCAGGGGAAAAAATTGAGGGAACCTTCCCCATATTGAATAGTAGCGGAAAGCCATGTAAACCAGGTGCGGTTCTTAACGTTTCAATCAAGTATATCCCCATAGAGAAAACGACCATTTATCACCATGGAGTTGGGGCTGGCCCTCACTACCAGGGAGTTTCAGACACATATTTCCCTCTTAGAAAGGGTGGTAGGGTCATTCTTTATCAAGATGCTCATGTTCCCGATGGGAGCCTTCCAAACGTTAGGCTTGGAAACAGAATGCATTATGTGCATGGGAAGTGTTGGCATGACATCTGCAATGCAATTCGTCAGGCCAAGCGTTTGGTTTACATCACTGGGTGGTCGGTTTGGCATAAAGTCACATTAATTCGAGATGCTGGCTCTTCATCAAATCATAGCTTAGGAGATCTTTTGAGGTCAAAGTCGCAGGAAGGTGTGAGAGTGTTGCTTCTTATTTGGGACGACCCTACTTCTAGGAATATTTTGGGTTATAAAACAGTAAGTGGTTTACTTGAATCAAATGCATATATTACAAACTTTTTTTGGTGTGCCATATTTGCTTTACTTGAATCATACTTGTATCTTCTTTCTATCATTAAAGGTTGTTTCTTACAAAAAAAAAATCATCAAAGCTACTCGCTTGTATTATGTCATTAAAGTACATGAAAATACTGGGAAGATGAGTTGATGGAGCTTTTAAATGCTTTAAGACTCTGAATCATGATATCTTTTGTTCATATGGTTTATGTTTCTAAATCATCTGAAGGGCTACATATTTTATTTCAGTCCATTCATTATTACTATTATTATTAATTTTTTATGAGAAAGTTACTATTATGATTTTTAATTGAAGCCAAATTCTTTGGTTTAACCACAAAGTTGTAGGGGTGCGCTTGAATTTTCCAAAACTTTTGAGATTCTTTAACGTGATGGAGACTGATTGAAATATATTCCAGATATATTTTTATTTTCAATTTTGATCTCTTTTTTTTTTTAAGTTCAAAATGGTTACCTGATTTTATTGGATTGTGATCCAACTGCTGCTTCCCCATTAAGTTTGATTCAGTGTTTTTTTGAGACCTCAAGAAATAATTTGGATATCAATATCAATCTTTGAAGCTGTCAAAAGAAAATTGTTCTGAACAGAAAAAGAGATTGTCACGTCACATTTGGATTTCTGCTTGTAATTTTTTGAAAAAGTATTGATGGTGTTTCTCTGAAGGATTTCTAATGGTTAAATCCTTCACTGAGACGGACAATTTCATATGGCTTATATTCCTCTTATTGTTTTAGCCTTTCATTAGACTGTTTCATTTTCTTGTAATGTTATTTAATTAATTAATTAATTAATTATATATATATATATGTAAAATTAGTTAATTTAAAATTCAATTTAATTTGTGAAATTAAATCATTTCCAATTATTTAATTCACAATTAAATTTAATTAGTCAAATCAAATCTTCTCAACCTTAGGAAAGGTGATTGCCGTTTTATTTTATTGACCTAAATATTGACTTTGGACTAAATTATAGGTAAATATATTTTTCGATCATGTTTGTATGTCAAGTTTTTGAGATATATTTCAACAGCTAAAATTATGCCATGTTTTTTAAATAAAAATTCGGCGTTTATTCAATTATAGCTCTAAATTTGGTTACCGAATTCTTCTCTACTTGATATTAATAAATCCATCTTGTTTTGGTTCCATGCTATCGTTGAACTATTTATTTTTCTTTCCCTGTATTTTGATAGTTGTATTTTTCTTTGTTTACTCTGTATTAATGCAGGATGGTGTTATGCAAACTCACGATGAGGAAACTCGTCGTTTTTTCAAGCATTCTTCAGTGCAAGTGCTGCTTTGTCCTCGCACCGCTGGAAAACGACATAGTTGGGTCAAGCAAAGGGTTAGACAGGATAAAACATTTTTTGATTCTCCATTTTTTTCCTTTTTTTTAACATTATTGTGCAAATGCTACTTTTTTTTTATGTCTTAGTTTTTACATCTGCTGATTTGCTGAAAAAATGTTGATTCTCATTGCTGTTCTGGTGCACCATTGTCTACTTATGCTTTGTAAATGGTTCTGTTTAAATTTATCATAGATGTCATCACCCTAAATGGATTTGAACGGTTCATCTGGCCTCATCATTCTGGTTCTTACAGAAAAGTCTTAAATGAGCTAAAAGATGGATGTTTTTATGCTGAAATACTGTGCAAAACAAGTTGAGCTTCCTAATTCAGAGAACCTTTCAATTGACATGTATTTTTGAATCATCTTGTCAAAAATAATACTAAGCTATCCAGATAAAATTTAGATAATATGGATTACCTGATTATGGCTAAATTCACATATTGTTGAATTCACTTTTGGGGCGTCTATCATTATTTTATATAAAGAAAAGTATTCAATAATAGTTTAATCTTCATCATGTACCTTTTTCTAGTATGTGGCATTCAATTAATTCATTTCCAATCTCCAGGAAGTTGAAACCATTTACACTCACCATCAGAAAACTGTGATCGTGGATGCTGATGCTGGCAATAATAGAAGAAAGATTGTTGCTTTTGTTGGTGGACTTGATCTGTGCGATGGTCGATATGATACTCCACAACATTCTCTATTTAGAACACTAAAATCAGTGCATAAAGATGACTATCATAATCCTACTTATACGGTAATCTGCAGTTGAATTTTTCTTCAAAATGAATATCTTAAAATTATCCCTTCAAAGCAAGCAAGCAATTACCTAGTCAATGTATACAACTTGGAGATCTTATATAAAACAAATTTATTCAAGAAACTCTGCTACACTAAAGTTTTTCTGCAGCATAAAATGGCCTTATTTGTTGATACCTATTTTTCATAAACAGGGTAGTGTTGTTGGGTGTCCCAGAGAACCGTGGCATGACTTGCACAGTAAAATTGATGGTCCAGCTGCATATGATGTTCTGACTAACTTTGAGGAGCGCTGGCGGCGGGCATCAACACCCAGTGGGATAAAGAAACTGAAATCCTCATCTGATGATGCTTTACTGAGAATTGAAAGAATTTCTGATATAGTTGGGGTATCAGATGTTTGTAGCAATAGTGAGGATGATCCTGAAGCTTGGCATGTTCAGGTAAGAAGGTTTTAAAACTTTTATATGCACCTTAAATTTGTGGAAAAGAAGTGTTGTGAGCTTTGGAGCGAGCCTCTTTTTTAAGTTGATTACCCCCACTCAACATTTAAGTGATTGTCTTCATCGTAAAGTTGTATAGTCTTCTTGTATAACAAATCTGGTAATAAATGAAATTATCCTTTTGGGTAATCTTATAGACTTTTGCACATCATGATTTTGTTTTGATATTGGAAATCCCACTAAAGTTTAGGAATTCACTTTGATTTTGACTTGATACTGCACATCTCTTTGAGGGGAGAAATCCTCATAGGATTTGTCTCCATGATGGTTCTTGCTTTGCTTGAGGAGCGAGCAGATTCCAATTTCATTTTCTATTGGTGTGTTTTTTATGTCCCATAGTTGCTTGAAACATCTAGCAACTATGGGACATCTAGCAACTTTGGGGCCCATTTTATAGATGTTTACTATTTTTTGTGCAATGTGGTTCATTGTTGTGATGCTAGATGGAAATTAAGTATATCGAGGAGATTGGGCATTAGGACCACCTTTTGAATTTGTTGAAAGAAATGCTTGTTTTTCATGGTAAACATTTTGATGGTGTTATTCTTTGAGATCAAATTAGGTTCCTGATAGACCCTTGATACTGTACACATCCATAGGAGGCCAAAAGGATGGGAAAAGGAAAATATGAAGGGGGTGGGGACTGTGAGTGATCAGCATGGGAAGATTGAGAAGTTTCGAGGGAGAGTTGGTTAGATTGCGTGACAGGTAATCTAGGGGGAAAATAAAAGAAGAGGAGAGGAGGAAAAGGGTGGCCAGCAGCATGTAATTTGGTGGTAGGAACCTAGGGAAGAATCGGACCTCTTTATTGTGTCCGTTGGCTTAATTTTCTGTTTTATGATTATTGGGGAATGCTAAGTTGTTCTGTTGAAATTGCTTTACTGTGATTTTGTTCTTGTGATCTTATCAGTTCCTTAATGGAAAATGGGCTTATAGCTTCAATCCTTTGGGATTTTCCTTTTTCCTTGTTTCTTTTTATGAATGAGCTTTGGTGTTATCCTTTTCCTTGAGTATATTCTTTTTTTCAGGATTTCTTTTCATCTAACTTCGAAATCTTTTCTCAGTGATATGGTTTTCTTTCCTAAATAAAAAGCTGTAATTTTTGTTTTCTTTTTTCTGTTGCTGATTTTTTTTTCCAGATTTTCCGCTCGATAGATTCTAATTCTGTCAAAGGTTTTCCGAAGGAACCAGTAGATGCCTCGAGCAAGGTGGGAGAACGTCTTCATAATCGATAAAATTTCCAAAATTTCCTTTGTTTGTTTTTGGTTTAAAAAGTGTGTTAATGCGAAATGGCTGGTGAATGTGTCTCAACAGAATCTAGTGTGCGGTAAGAATGTTTTGATTGACATGAGCATACACACTGCATATGTCAAAGCAATTCGTGCTGCCCAGCATTACATTTACATAGAAAACCAGTACTTCATCGGATCATCATTCAATTGGAGTTCAAACAAAGATATAGGTGAGAATTATTGCCATTTTTTTTCTCATGAATATAACAAAATGTACTGTAATGATCATCATATTTGATACTACTTTTATACGGAATCAATTACTTTTAAAACTTGATGAAACAAGGTGTTTTCATTCGAGAGAGGTGGGATGATTTAGAGGTTTCTGGCTGGAACCTGATATTTTCTTGTTTTGGGGAACCGACATTAATTCTAATACATCCAAACACATGGAATAGAAAAGATGTGATTTGTAATTTCAACGGTTATGTCCGAGGATAGAGTGCTTTTTCTCTGTTCTACTTGCCAGTTCCTCTCTTGATTTCAAGCATATTGTTCTTTTTCCATTCTGGGGAATGATAATACCTAATGATGTTAATGAATTTAGCCATAGCGATGATTAGAGGCCCCTTGGTCCATTTACGAGCTTAAACTATGCTTATAGATTTAATATTTTAGACCCTTTTCCAAAGTTGTGTGATGGTGGATCAAGAACTCTACTCATTTTGTTTCTGTAGGTGCTAACAATTTGATACCGATGGAAATAGCCCTAAAGATTGCTGATAAGATCAGAGCAAATGAAAGATTTGCTGTTTATATTGTCATCCCTATGTGGCCAGAAGGTGTTCCGACGGCTGCTGCTACACAGAGGATTCTATTTTGGCAGGTAGATTTCGAAAACTTACTGGGTGATTGGAGTTTATTCTCCATCTCATCCTCTAGTGTTTCTTCTGCGTTATTGAGCTATCCTTATCAATAGCATTACAATAAGCTTGAGAACATTTCCTGCTATATAGAGACTTCTCCTTATGAACAACAGTCGCCAGGTGCAGAATTGGAGAGTTCCAAAAGTACGAATTTATGAGCATTGCTATTGTGAATGGTGAAATGAAAATGCACATAGAAGTTGATGTAGGCAAGCGTTGATATTCATACTAAAAGTTGCAAGTGAGGGTAGAGATGCACACTCAATTACCCTCATGAGCTAACAATGGTTTTGCATCATTCTCTCCCATTTAGAAATTTCTTTGATGGTCATGGGACTTGAACATGAAACCTCATGGAGGCAGGTCCCACCATTCTTTTGATGGTTACGCTCTTTTGATGGTTACCCCATTTCCGAGCGATGCTCCTGCATAAGTGGTAGTGGAAGAAGAAAAGTGGAAAACATGGGTTTATAGATTAGGGTTAGTTCATCCCATTTCCGAACGATACACCTGCATAAGTAGCAGGGGAAGAAGAAAATTAGAAAGCATGATTTGTGGATGTTGGGGCCACAAGGTCAATGAGGATCATAGATATGCCAATTCTATGACATTTTCAATTGTTTACTAATTGTAGGATTCATTTGCTTGCTGCAGAATAAAACAATGCAGATGATGTATGAAACAATTTACAAGGCATTGGTGGAGGCTGGGCTAGAGGGTGCATTTTCACCACAAGACTACTTAAACTTCTTCTGTTTGGGGAACCGTGAAGCCGCTGATGGGAATGATCCTTTAACTGCAGAAAGCCCCACAGCAGAAAACACCCCTCAGGTACTCCTATTTGTTCTAGAATCCAATCTCTCATCTGGAACAATATCAAACTGAAGATTCATACGATTCTACTTCATAAGGAACTGTGCTATTTTGTTTGAAGATTTCCATGGAGTAACTCAGGAAAGAAACCAAAAACTTTGTCCACAACCTCAACTACTGTCTTCTCAATCTTACACCCCTAGATTTTCCTAAAGAATCCATCGGATGGGCCCAGATATTGCCATTGGAAGTGATTTTGCTCTTTTATTGTAGTTGGTAAAGAACACATAATATTGAGGATGTTCCAACTTAAGAAACCTTCACAAAAAGAGTTTAAAATCACTGCTTCAAAAAAAAAAATCTCACACCTGGCACAAATCCTCTAATTTACTCTTGCGAAATGATCATCTCCTTGTTTTTTTTTTTCATACTTGTTTCGATCTTGCATTATAGTCTATGGTCATTTTCTATTCTCCCTTTGTTGTATTTTCTGATAACTAATAGTTACTATGTAAACAATATTTTAACAAGTATGAAAAAGCCAAGGAGATGATCCCTACCGGCTACCCTTAACAAGTATCAAAGATGGTATTAGTATCCCACCTTTTATTGGTTTTAGAAATACTAGAAGAAATGAGATAAGTTTATGGAGTCATGTAAAAACTCAAATTATGGGAGAATTGATTTCAACAAATTCAATGAGGAAAGCTGTGAACTAGCAAATAAGATATCATGGCTCTAATAACGGGCAGTGATTCAATAGAAAATGAGTTCCACTCAATCAAGTTAGAATCCTTATTGACATCTTCTAGAAGGAGTAACAAGAGTGCAAAGTTACGAGGACTCAAATAAAGCTCAAGGAAAGCATTCCGATTACAAATCATAAAGAATATGGTTCCTCCTTTTAGCCTTTGTTACCTTTCGCACTAGAGAAGCGAAGCTTGTCAGTCAAATTCTTGAATATTATTTTAAGAAAAAAATAAAGTTAAAAATTTTAAATTATAAGGTAAATGACAAAATAAATTTTAAACTATATTCGTTAACAAAATAAATTTTAAACTATCATATATTAACACATTAACTCTCTTGTCGTTAGACCCAGCCGCAGTTGACTGCATTTTAACTACAAGTAATCACGCATACGCTTGTGTAAAGCTGAGGTCGCCTATTCCGTAGTTCATTTTGCACTCATTTCAAGGGCAGGCGATCATATTTTCACTCCGGAAGACCGCCCGTACCCTCGTGAGAAGCCAATGTCACTATTTCTCGTAGCATTTTGCACTCATTTTAAATGTTCAATCGCAGACGACCGCCATTGTTTAGATTGTTAGTTTAAAGTTTGTTTGTTAAGAAAAATAGTTTAAGGACAAATTTGTTAATTATCATATAGTTTAGAGTTTTCATTGATGATTTTTCTTTATTTTTTATTTCAGCCATGAATTTGTACACAAGACTTGATAAATTTTAGTTTTTTCAGGCGCTAAGCAGAAAAAGTCGCCGGTTTATGATATATGTTCATTCCAAAGGTATGATAGTTGATGATGAATATGTAATTTTGGGATCTGCAAATATCAATCAGCGATCTATGGAAGGCACTAGAGACACAGAAATTGCAATGGGAGCATATCAACCAAGTCATACCTGGGCAAGAAAACACTCAAATCCTCAAGGACAGGTAAGTTTTATCTGGCTAATTTATTAAGATGGAGTTCCTTTATTTATTGGCATCATTTGTCCTAAAAATATAATGAGATGATTTATATAGAAGATCATTGGAAGATGATTTCTTTTTAAATAATATATATTTAGTTAGAGGTTTAATCTCATGTATAGGTACACATTTTCTTAAACATTTGTTTTTCTCGTCATACCTTGTTTTCAATAGGGTAAACTGATAAAAATTAAAGTGAACTATTTTATAAAATATCCGAAAACACAAATATTGAGCTATTTCTTTTCCCAAAAACATGAAACGGTAGAAAAGCAAAATTGAAGTGTGATTTTTATGAACGATTAAAGGCACTTGCTTATTGTTCGTACATGGCATATCCATGAACAATGTTTTGAATTTCCAAATTAGTTAGCAAGGATTTGGAGTAGAACATATTTTATACTGACTGTGTTGAACTGGTAGATGTAGATTTCTGATTGAACTTTGTGATTGATGGCTTTAAAAGTAGCTTTGGATTTGAATTTGAATTTGAATTTGTGGTGTAGATTCACGGGTACCGAATGTCGTTATGGGCGGAGCACACGGGGGTAATAGAAGAATGCTTCACACAACCAGAGAGTTTAGAATGTGTGAAAAGATTGAGAACAATTGGAGAGATGAACTGGAGGCAATTTGCAGCAGATGAGGTGACAGAGATGAGAGGGCACCTCCTAAAATACCCAGTTGAAGTTGATAGGAAGGGCAAAGTGAGGTCTCTTCCTGGATGTGAACATTTTCCAGATGCTGGTGGGAAAATAGTGGGCTCATTTCTTGCCATCCAAGAGAATCTCACCATCTGATCAACCAACAACACCATCCTCTGATTGATCAAATTGTTGAGTTTGTTAATATCACTGCATTTTGGATGTGTAATTACATAAATTTGCCCTTACAACTGGGAATTGAGTTAGTTTTTTTTTTCCCTGCCCGTTTGTTCTTCTTTAGCAGTAAATGATGTTTCCCTCAAGCCGGCCATGTGAAAATGTAGAAAAAGAATATTACCTTTTGATCTTTCTGAAATGGTAATGCCAGGTTCACTTGTTATTTTACACTTTAACCTCATCTTGTAACGTAGCACATGCATTATTCATTAATTGACATAATAATTTTAAAATGCATTATATAGTGAATCATTCGTTAAGAAATACGATTAAAATGTAGAAAGTAATCCAAAATGTCACCAGAATTTCTTATTTTTCATTGATTATAACGTGAATCTCATTTCATAATTTCCATAATAGTACAATTCACAAGAATATAAGTATATATCTTCCAATTACATAAAATTTTATCCAAAAAACAAGAAACAGAGACTTGCCAATTTTGCCTGTGCCAGCTGGTACGTCCTCACGAACCCGACATATATGTATATCGTGTTTGAGCGCCAATGATTAGCTCGGTTATTTTCGCTACAAATACGAGACAATAAGTCTTTTTTTTTTTAATTTTTATAGTGGATTATCACAATTACTAGCAATCAAAATTGAAATGAAATACCTGTGAGGGACCCAATGATGGGTACTGGTTCAAGGACTTGTTCTGTTCTCTCAAGTCTTCCCCTGCAATATTCCACAATTTTAGGCTTCTAAAATCAAGAACCAAACTGTGTAAAAATAAATACCTCGTGTACTTGCTGAAGAAAGGATCTCTCATGACATAAAGCGCCCACAGCAATTTCCGCCTTCTAATCTGCATCGAATCCATTGTCGTCAAGTTCATACTTGAAACATTAATTTGGATGTCATACTTCTCGTACCATTTGATTAGAAACACATTTTCTTACTTCTTATGGTGTCTGATGCCGTGATGTGCAGTGAACTCCAAAGAACAAACCACGAGTATAGCAACAAAGTTATAACTTGGAAATTAACTAAAACTATCCAGGAATCAGGAAATCCACATATATGGAACCCTAATTCTATTCTCTAACAGAAGATAAATACTTGACAATATTTATGATATTCAATGATGATTATTACCCCCACTACATGTCTCATATGCAGTCCATTAACCTTTTCACACAATACCTAACTATGCCACTAAGGGTCACATGGCCAGGACATAAATTTTTCCTTTTAAAAAGGCTCGGGCCTGACCTCCAGTCGGTCTTGGACCTATGTTTCCATAGGTGGGCCTGCATGCACACTGTTTAATTTTTTTGCCCTCTATTATTTCACTCGCAACAGTGTCATGCAAACAAAAAAAATGACACGGAAGCTGTCATATTAGTCAGCAAATCTAAAATGCTGACCTCGTCTTTCTCTGAGAGGGAAAGGTCTTTCGCAGTGCCCCCTGATGTAGCATATTTTAGAATTCCCATCCCCATGAAATCCACAGCAAACGAAAGCAGCCAAGGAGTCCAGGATTTGGTTCCATATTTCCAGATTAATAAAACGTAAAAAAGTGGTCTCACGATAAACAAAAACTCCCCAATCACGGAAAACACTCCACGAGGACCTTTCTCAGAAAAAATGCGAGAAAGACTAGGCCTCTCTGCCATGGAACCTGTACAAATATCATAACTGATAGAAGTAAATACACTAAGATTACAGACTGCTTATCATCATAATAATGCACTAAATTCTAAATTTAGTCATTACTTGGAGGTTTCATCATTGCATGCTGGTGTTGGACTCTATGCAACCAGCGGGGATCTGAACCCATCCTAGCCTTTTCACCAAACCTGCTCAATGCAGTCATCGCTCGTCCTTCTGCATTTGATTGGCTCTGCCCATTAATGCTCATCGGGAAATGAGAATTATGATAACCTGGATTTGGAAAATTATTCGCCCATTGTTGAGAAGTAGATGCGTCCAAATTCATTCCATCATTTGGTGTTTCGCCCCCTTGAATAAGCATCTTATATCCACTATTTCGGAATAGTGACAATCTTAGTAGCACCCTGAATGGTAAATCAACACAATTCTGAGGCAAGACAACAACATAGGAAGTACTTCGTGCAAGATATGTGAGTCAAATGGTCCCCTAAAGTATTTCTAAGCTTATTCCTGAGCAGAAACTGCTTAAAAAACACAACTCCCTAACTTTTGATAGTGAACATGGTGAATTTTAGCTAAATCTGTTCATTTAATTTCCAAAAATGTTTTTGCTGTTTTTTTGCCATATCTTCTCAAGGAAAAAGCCCATTGCATTGCAGCACTATTTTGATCGTCCTAATAGGCCTTTCCTTCTTGTTAACTTTGGCTTAAAATATTAGGATTTTCTTAATTAAGTATATAATTTTTTCTCCCATCACTTTTTTCAATCAATTTTGTCATATTTTCAGATTTCCTAAACATTTTAGGGGTCATAAGCTAAAGTTTGTATAGCCATTTGAATTATAGGTTATGGGTTATTTATTTAAGTAACTAAGTTTCAAACTTTGAGTTTTACTCAAGTTTTTCCAATTAATCTGCAATTTTGCCTATGAATCCAACAAGTTATTGAAGATCATATTTAGTTTTCGTCCATATGTTCACTAACCTAAACACACCTCCTATATTGGTATGTAAACAAGAAAAGGGAGCAAGATAGTCAAAAAAGATAATGTAGCCTACTTGGTAGCCTCTGTAACAGCAATGAAATTCCATTTCTTATCATCACCAAAATAATGTTGTGCAATAACTTCGACCAATGTCTCCAAGTCCTTGAGCGCAGATATGCATAATGAATAAGGAAATGATGGCTTGGATGAGGCCATATGCATCTTAGCAGTTGGGGCTGTATCGATTATATGTTCATTAATGGCAGTGATTATACCCAAGATAGCTGTCACTGCATTTGATCAAACAACTTGTCAATAAATTACCAAAACATTGCACTCATTATGCAAGATTCAATAGAAAAGTTTTAAAGCTTGAGCAAAAAAACCCTTGATTGAAAAAAACGATACTCAAAGCCTGAAATTTTTAACAGGGAATAAAGGTCTAAGAAGCGGACACTAATCTTGAGACTAGATATTTTGACATTTTTTGAGTTACTTGGCTTTACCCCAATACTAATCTTTTCAAGAACAAAGAATTAATTACTGATCTTTGAGACAATATTAATGTTATTATTACTTAGTGCCCTTATTGATCAAAGTTTTTTGGAGTTTAACATTTTAGTTTAGTTTCTATTTGGAAGAAAATTACTTTAAATTAAGTGTTTTTCTCTAATTTTTTTAGAAGAGTTCTTTCCCTCTTTTATTGTATTTTATTTTTGCCAATATATTTCATTTCTTACTAACAAAAAAAAAAATCTGAATTTTTTAGGAGTCGGGTGGTAGCGGCAGATGTTTGTGAGTGCTACATTCTTGGATTTTCTCATCAATTAAAAAAAGTAAGTGAAAAAGGGGGCAAGGAGTCTCCAAAACTTCTTAGCCAAAAGAAGAGATAAACGTATCAAAATTTCACAAAACCTGCTTCGGGTCCAATCTCTGAAGAAGAAAACCGTTCAGGTAAAATCCATGTCAAGCCCTGAAAACCAATTTTCATGAGAACAATATATTAGCATTGTAAAATCTTTACTCTTAAAGGAAAAACTAATAAAAATGAACATATCTTTCATGGTATTTGATGATGAACAGATCTAAACCTGATTAAATACCCCAAAATCGGTTAATGGAAACTTATATTTTAACACCAACAGGCACAAACAGATAATGCTATGAAGCAAACCACTGATTTACAATTGCTAACAAGAGATGAAAATCCAAAGCAAAATTTATTTGCTGGTATTCCAAGCATGTGAGCCAAATTTTTCAATCTCTTTATCTGTACAGAAGGGTGTATGCGTTAGAAAGATTCCCCAAAACCAACACAAACTGTGTATATTGTTACACCTACTATGTTGCCGCCCCATATTTGTCAAACCAGACTCATTCGGTAGATTTAGCTAATGATACTCATTCCCCAATGTAAGGTCCCTATCATTCTAGCCATTGATGACTTAAGGGCTGTCGTCCTGGTAGCCAGGAGTACCACCGGAGGAAGTAATCCCGATACATACAATGGCAAAAACTAAATACAGACCAAAAAACTAAGAAAAAAGAAAGAGCAGTCCTGGACGAAAACTAAGCTACAAGAAAGCCTACTTAAAAATATGCAAGCTCTGAAATAAAATCTGGAAATTTAAAATACCAAATCCTCATCTAAAGCGCAAAATTATCACATGGATTATCTCAAATTTCATGGAAAACCTCCGTAAAAAAAGACGAATTCCCTCGACTCTCGATCAGCATACAAACAAAATCAACTTTCGTGATGGAAATTCAAAACTAGTAGAAAAAAATTGAAGGGTAGTTGGAAATTAGAGAACTGACGTTGGCTAAAGACTCCATAGAATGCACATAGTCTTTGTTCTCTCTGACCCACTTCTTGTAAGACTCCATCGCTCCAAAAAAACAATGAAAAAGAGGAGTACCCAGTGAGATCCGCCAAACAAAATATGCAAAACTTGAACCAGACCCTCTTTCAGCGAGACTCTGAAAATGAGGAAACTCTCTCCCCCAGTACCGTCAAGTTCGAACAAAGAGCAGGGTGGAGCCAGAAAAGTAGGACGAGGAGGAAACAAATGATAGAAATCAAAAAACTTTCCATTTGTAAAAATAACACTTTAGCTTCGGATTTAGTAGTATTTTTACTGAATTTAAATTTTATTGAATTTTCTAATATAACTAAATCAAAAGTAGGGATAATTTGTACTTTACTTTTAATCATAGAATTAAGGTAAAGGATAAATTAAACGATGAATTTTTGACTGTTTGTTCAACTGAAACTTTAAACTTTTCTTTAAACAAAACTAATCTTGAACTTTGCAATATGGAACAAAATGAAGCTTGAATCGATTTTTCTCATTTTTGCTCGGTTTGGTTCTGCTTCGGTCAAGATTTTAGATTTTTTTAGCTTGGAATTGACTTTGTGTCGGGTTTAGGTGGTTTAACTTCAGTTTGAGATTATTTTGATCGATTTTGTTCATTTTTTTGTAACTTTTAAAACTAAAATTTATAAAAATATAAGTTTTACTATATTGGTTTAGTTTGATTACGATCGAAACAAGATGAACAGTGTCTAATTCACTTATGATGCAAAGTTTGAGGTTTATTTTGTTAAAAAAATCTTAAATTTTGAATTAACAAATCTAAAAATTCGAGATTTATTTTATTAAAAAATAAAGTTCATAATTTAAGTTAGAATAGACCCTAAAATTCCGGATTCAGTACTTTGCCCTTTATTTAATTTTGATTTTTGACAACCATAATTAATCATATATTCTAAATTCATTTTCTTTTAAAATTCTTTCTAAAATTATAAAGAATGTTACGTTTGTTTTCATATTTTACTTCCTTAAAATATTCGCTGACGTGTCAAATAATGATTTGTGTAATTAAAATAATAAATTATAATTACTTATTTTTTAACCCCTTCGTTCCTTGGATATCCAACTTATTTTCTTCTTTTATTACGTTTTTAAAACTTCATTTCTAATTTTTTCTATTGAACTTCTCTTTGGCTGCACTTTTTAATTACTGTCTAAGCACCGTATCTTTATAGGACTTCATTTTAATTTTTTATATATCAATCGTCGCACGACAAGTTACACGTATATCTAAAGACATGCACATTTGAGCACTTGCATGTGTTGAAAAACAAGAATATAAAGGTTGAGAAATATATTAAGTGAAAATGTTTTTTTATTAAGAATTCCATTAAATATAAAAACTAGAACCAAGTGATAAAGAAGTAGCGGTGGACAAGGTTTCAGTCGTACCGAACCGAATTGAACTGGCCGTGCAATTTGAAAAAGGAAACCGAATAGTGAGATTCAATTCGATTCTTGTTTGGTTAAAAAAAAAAAAAAAAGGAAGAACCAAATCTCAGTTGATTTTGAGTTAGGATCGGACTTATTGGGCTAAATAGCAACTTTTCCATCTGTTTAAACCAAGAACTGACCCAAAAAATTTGCATTTGGCGGTCAATTCACATTTTAAACCATCTTTTTATTTATAAATTTGGAGCAACGATGACTAAATGTTGCTCATAGATGTTAATTAGACCATATTTACAACTATATTGACGTCTTCACTGATCAACACTTTGGGCATTGGTTTCATTCGATGGATGTTAATGATACACAGAAATAACGCGTTCGAACCGTAATTAAGTTCAATCAATATATAAGGAAACGAAGCAGTCGTTCGGTATTCTTCAACTTTTATAGAAGAGAATCTCAAGAAGCTTTTATGTTTCTGGAAGAGCTCCAGAAATGTTGGAAATCTTTTTCATTCCCATTGCAGGATTAGATTTATTGCTCTGAGAATTTCAAATACTTTCCTATCTGTTTGGCTAATCCTTGAACAGATTTCTATTTCCAACGTGTTCATGAGACGAAATAAAAACTACGCAGGGATTAAATGGAGTTTTTCTCTGCGTTTTCAGGACTGTTGTTCCCAATCATTCCGAGTTTTATTTCTGACTATCAACTACCAAATATTGAACAAAAAAAAAAAAACTGAGAAATTAAAGATTTCTCTTACAGTGTCGAAATAATGAAACTCAATCTGGCCAAGTTGTGGGTGGATTGTGGGAGCAAGAGGGCCTCCTGCAAATGCAATTCAACGTCTTAGTTAGTGATTTTTTGCAGATTGTAAGAAGCAGCAATGGACAAATTAAAGGATGAATTACAAGTTACTGACTGACCAACCTATTTGTCTGATTTCATGAGCTATTTTAACAGAAATCAAGCTCCAAGTCAGGAACGTGCATAATCTTTGCCCAATCTGGACCTCCATTTCTGCTGCAGCTCTTTGCAAGTAGGGGGCAGTCTTGGATTTTGAGATGCTGGAAGGCAGTGGGCAACCCATTCTCAGGCAATGCTTTCAACTTAGGACACCCCTCAATGTAGAGGTCTTTTAGTGAACTAAGGCTCTTCAGAATACCCTCACAGCCTATGGCTTGCAAACCGGGACACATATTTAGACTCAAATACTCGAGTGCATTTGGCAGGCCCTCCTTAGGCAGTGTTTCGAGCTTTGGACAATTCTTAATGGACAGTAGTTTGAGGGAGCTCAGTCTCAGGAATGACCCGTCTTCTTCCGATAAGGATAGTAAGTCTTTGCAGCCATGGATGTACAGTGCATTCAGCTTTTGAAGAGATGGCCATTCGGGCATGGAAGAGAAATTTGAAACGTTGAAAATGGACAAGGCGTAGAGACTATCTGTTTTTGGTATTGCCTTCACTAACCTATCGTCTGCAAATTCATGCAGAGCCAGGACCTGAAGCCGTACAGCACGCTTAGGTGGAGGTAGAGTGTTCAATAACTCACACCCAGTAATCTCCAGCTTTTGAGGACAGAAACCTTCAGGCAGTGGTTTAATCTTGGGGCAGTTGACAACTTTTAGTTCCAATAGGTTCATGAACGAATACCCAAATGATATTTGCCGATGACCTGGAGGAGTTTCCACAGCGAACTGCACAATAACTTCGTTCCACTTCTCTAGGACTAGATTATCGATGAGGATAAGAAACATCAGAGAAGGGACGACCGGGAGTTCTATCAAGGAGTTGCAGCTTGCGATCTTCAATACTCTCAAACTGGGAAATATCAGAGGTAAGTTGTTTAACTTGGGACACTTGCTGAGTTTGACAGTGTCCAATGAGTCACAGTTAACCAATGACAAGTTCTCCAGTTCCTCCATGGCCTTAACACGGAGCCGGCGAAGACAAGGTAGGTCGAGGGAGAGAGTTTTGCATTTGGCGCATCCCTTTAAGACAAGAGTTTCCAAATATTGAAGATACCCATCTCCTATCCATTCTGGAAGGCTTCTGCCCAAAAAGTTGGAGATTTCTAGTCGTTTGATGATCGAGTCTGGCTGTAGATCCTGCAGTATTTTTTCCTCCTTTGCTTCATCATGCTGTGCAACATTGTTCCGAATGCTCCACTCGAAGGTCAGCTTCTTCAATCTTTCCTTCTCGGTCAGATTAGCATTTGAGGCATTTACTGCATTTTCAAGCTTTGAGATATGCAAGGATTCTGAAAGGTAAGGCATATTCTTCAACTCCCCTATATCATATCCTTTCTTGCAGGAGACCTCGAACGAATGCAAATTTTGAAGATTGGTCAAGTTTCCAATATGTGGAGGTAGATTGGAGCACTCGAACCAGAAAATGGGATCTAACTCCAGATATTGTAGATTAACCAGGTTAGCCAGGTTGTGAGGCAATTTGTGAAACAAGCGACACCCAAGTAACTTCAAGGTCTGGAGATTGTACAACTTGCATACTGATTCGGGTAGTTCTTTGATTTCTGTTCGGGACAAGTCGAGGTAACGAAGCAGCTTCAACTTTCCAATAGAACTGGGCAACTCGAAGAGAGTGCTTGAACTCAAATCCAACACTCTCAAGTACTTCAATTCCTGAAACACTCTGTAAAGAGATTTGCCAAAGTTCTTCGGGTGATCGCCAGGTAGCAGCAGAGTGTGCACCTTCTTACAGTGCTCAGTGATCCGCAACGCAGGCTGCTCCACATCTGGGCAAAGAATCGACACATAACGAGATTCAGGATGATGATTAAATTGATCGTTGTCCTTCAATCGGAAAGAAAACGGAATTGAAATTGATTGTGACAAGTCATGAATTCGATCATGCATCACAAATCTCTCTCTATTGTCAATGATCGATGGCTGAAAAAATGACCTCATAACCAACTCGTCGAAGTAAGATATTCCGATCTTCTCCATCTTTTGTCCTCCATTTGGGATTGATAAATAGTTTTCAGCCATCCAGAGTTTGACGAGCTCCTTCTTGTCGAAGATGTAGGCCTTTGGAAATATCGAGCAATATGAGAAACATCTCTTGAGAAAAGATGGGAGGTGATCATAGCTCAATTTAAGAGCAGGTAGGATTTTTGTTTTACCAGCTCCGATTTGCTCTTCCACTTCCCAAGTTTCACTTTTTAAAATATCGCGCCATTCTTTCAGGTCGAGGTTACCACGGAGAATACCAGCCATGGCCTTAACTGCCAAAGGAAGACCTCCGCACTTGCTCACGATTTCCTGCCCTATAGCCTTCAATCTGTTTCGTTCTCGAATCGAAGTATTCTGAAGGAAAGCGATCTTTTCAAATATCTCCCAGCATGGTTCTGGAGGCAGATATCCCAACTGGTACGAGGGCAATGTACCGTCTGTATCTGAAACATTGATCATTCGGCTTGTGATCAAAACTCGACTTCCTTTACCCCCTTGTTTAAGTAGTTGCAAGAGTAATTTCCATTCTGTTTCCTCTTTGGTCCAGACATCGTCTAGGACTAGGAGGAACCGCTTATCCTTCAATGCATCAAGGAAGCGAGTTTCGAGTTGACTGAGAGACAGGTCTGCTTTGATTTCCAACTTGGTATGGGATTCCACTATTTCCCTAATGATTCTGGTCAAGTTAAAATTCTCGGTAACGCAGACCCACACTCTGGATTCGATGAAATGGCTCTTCACTCTATCATCACCAAAAACGAGTTGAGCAAGTGTTGTTTTCCCCAACCCTCCTATTCCAGAGATCGGAAGGACACAGATTTCTCCTTCTTTATCGTGCTCGTCCGATAGAAGCATTTTTACAATTTCGTTCTTATCGTTCTCCCTGCCTACCACGTCCGATTTGTCGACGAAGAACCCGGTGTGCGGGCGATTGTCCGGCCTAGGGCAATCAACTTTTACTTCGAGATGCAATTTTTCTTTCTCCTTTGCAATCTCATCGATTCTCGCCAAGATCTTCCTAATCTTCTGCGCTGCTTCCAACTTAAACGGAACTTTACGGGCGGAGATGCCTGGAGAATTGCGATGCTGCAGGTTCCAGAGACAAGCTTTTGTATTATAAGTATCCAACATATCTTCCGCGTCCCATGCAGCGGATTGCAGTTTAGCGAGCCAATCTTTCACAGAGGAATCTTTTAATTGCTTCTCTTCTGCATCGACAAGCACTGCGCGGATGGCGGAGAGATTGCTTTCCAGCTTCTTCAACTCGTCTGCAAGGCCTTCAAAGGAAGCAACCAAGTTCTTCCCCCATGCATATCCGTCTCTGATTATACTGTCGATGAGCGGTTTGAGAATCATATCCGCCATTGGTGTTTTCGTCGATTGATTCCACAAGAAAGAAGAAAATTAGGGTATGGAACGAAAAATTGAAAGAATGAGGATACTGCTCTTCAGTCTCTCTCTAGTGCTCTCCTACCTCGCTTCGTTACAGGACTGATGATCAACTATTTATACAGCAAAAACGACGAATGCATTTACCTTAAAGCGCGGTTCCTGTGAATTTTCCTTTATTTTATTTTTTCCCCAACGCGGAATTGACGATTTCCAAAGAAAAACATTTCTCGAACTAGAAGGATTTTTTCAGCTTTGGAAAAGAAACAAGTTGCGGTATTCAACCTCCAAAATCCTAAAAATTATTTTATCCGGAGTTATTTTTATCAAAATTTCAATGTTCGTCTCCTACCCACTTTTCATCTTAGTCTAAGGATTGATGTACGATTTTTTTTTTTTTTTATTTTATTTTATTTTTTTGAATTTTGTACTCGTTTGATGAGGAATATAAGGCACTCAAGACGACGTCATTTAAGGTTGTGACCTATATGGAAAATGAGCTACCGCATGCATCTTAGATATCATTTGTGTTAGGGAGGGATTGAATTTGAAAAATGTCTTTTTCATGAACGGTGGTTTTGGAAAAGTAACCTACTTTTATACAAGTGTTTATTATTATTAAAATATAATTACCTCTATTTATTTATATTATTTACACTAATAAGTTTGCCAGAGTAAAATAAAAAATAATGTATTATTGCTCTTGGTATTAATTGTTCTCGAAAGTGGCAACTACCAATATTTGATTCTATTAATTAAATAAAAATATGTTATGTGATATTTATCCTGAAGAATAATAACAAAAGCAAATAATTTTCTTTTAATTTTTTAAAGCAAATAAATATAAATTAAATTTCCAAGAAACTCAGATAATACTGAAAGACCTAGACTTGGTGACTTATAGAAGAAGAATAGACTTTCTATTAATACTGAAAGACTCAAAGAGCAAGACTCAGTGGCTTATAAAGCAAGAATAGACTTTTATTCATTTTTTTTCAAAGCAAATAAATATAAATTGAATTTCCAAGAAACTCAGATAATACCGAAAGACCAAGACTTAGTGATTTATGAAGCATTCTTATTTTACCAAGTCTTATTTACGTAATTAATGTGATGAATTACGTTAAAATAAATTATCAATTGAGTATTCTTTTAATAAATAAGAGTAAAAGATCAATAATAGTGTTAGTTTTTAACTATTGTATTTTTATTTATTTATTTTTTTTTTGGTTTTTAACATTACTAGGTGTGGACACACTTCTATCTAATTTTAAACTTGATCCATGCCGATCGGTTTTGATTTCACTCGAGAAGAGCATAATGGAATCGAGATTCTATATTCGGCACATAGCTTTTTCTTTTCTTTGTTTAAACTTCGTTCAAATATGAAGTTTGGATTCCTTTGTTTGGGGTTGGGCGGGGCGGGCCAAACCAGACCAGTCCCTCGGGTTCATCTGAGGCTTTGAAGATTCTTGCCAAACCCGTCTGATACGGCTAGAGAGTGGGGTTGTATCAGGCCTGGATTGGCTTGTGGACGGCAGCCGGTTGCCGATGCCGAATGGGTGGGTCGAGGTATTTACGAGTTTTGGTTGGTTTGTGGGTGCACGTGGGGATGAATTTGAGCTACTCTTTTGTCAGTTGATTTCGTTCAATTCCGGCCATGTTCTTCTTTGAAAGTAGAGAAGAGAACCGTATGAGTCGGTTCTTCCAATTGAAACCAAAGCTCGATTATAGAAAAAAAATTATAAACTAGACTAAATCAAAGATTAATTTTGTTTTTACTAAATTCATTTTAACCTCAAATAAATATTAAAATTTTATCAAACTATCCAATCATGTATTATTGGTTCACCGTATATTATTGTAAAAGAATAATATTATATTTATTTTTTATTCTTACATCTTACTTTATATTTATTCATGAGAAATTACCTCAATTAATATAATAAATTATAAATAATTAAAATAAATTATTAATGAGATCGACAAAGAAGAATAAAATATAAAGTTAACTTTAATTATTATAAAATATTTTTCCACCTCATCAAAATCATATCCCATGCATAGGAAAACATGTACATAGGATCAAATACAATCGACCAATTACCAAGCGACACGCGAGGAAAAGAATTCATAAAACTAATCGAGGGGCTTCAGAACTGCTCCTTGAACTAGAAGTCCGATTTTCCAATGCCCTCCGTGTTCCATGAGATCAAACCAAACTTCCCCATCTTCGACTCCGTTGCCGGAGAAGAAGGTGCCGAGTTTAAGCTCGATCCATTCTGTCCGCGGACTGTCAAGAATGCTGACACGCCGTTCGACGGTGGGAGCGTTGGTACGCCGCAATCTGAGAGTGATCGGAAGTTCCCACCCGGACGCGTTTTTTGTCAACTTGATTAGGTATGCAATTTCATAAGTGGTGGATGGGGAGAGATCCGAGAGTTTGAGTTTGCCCCTCACATCAAGCCAACATACATGACTTACTCTGGCCACTTCGATCTTTTCTTCCCTGGGAGGAGTAAAAACCATAGGCCAAAGAAAAAAAATATAAAAATCGAGTAAAAATAGAAATATGGGTAATTAGCAGAAGAATTGATTGACCTGAGTTCTTTGAAACAGTTCCAATCCCAGTAGCTCTGGCATCCCCAGGTGACATCGAGGGCTCTTGCATACAACATTATTGCTTTGTGGCCTGTCATTTTGTCCACCCACTCCTTCTGCAACACCCAGATTTTAACATCTTAAGAATTCATCTCCTCTGGTTTAGTTAGCTAGCAAGACTAATCGGTTTTAGTCACGTATAGATTCTGACTGAGGTTAGCAGAAAACAAGATCAGCCATTATCAAGCACAGAACATGCTTCAACTACAGAGAAAACTAGAGAGAGAGAGAGAGAGAGAGAGAGAGAGAGAGAGAGACCTTCCTCTTGTTTTCCAAGAAAAGCTCTGATTTTTTTGGCATCTCGTCTCAGAAGACTCTGCTTATTTCTTCTATCCTCCGTGGCTTCTCATTTCATTTCACTTGTGTCTCTATTTAAAAGCAAACAAGGCAACGAAAGTGTTGACCGTCTTTTACCATCTGCAGTTTCTCTGAAGATTATACGCTCTCATTTTATATACTTACATTGACATTATGCGTCAATCATATATTAATATAATAATTCAAATAAAATATTAATTAAATTAAGTAATAAACGCGTTGCAATGACTAAATATTGGAGTCCACTTAGTCTTTTCCTATTAAGCAGATGGCAATAAATGATTCCAACTTGAATGAAAACGCAGACAGGTTCAAATCAGTGATCTATGCGACCATGAAAGAAAGTTACTTGAAAAACCGGGCAAATTCTACAACATGGCTGCGCTGAAATGCGGCCACCACCTGAATCAAGAGTTGTAGAACGAGTCATAAACCAGTTATTGCTGCATGCTTGCTTAGCTCGGTCCACATCGATGATGGTTCAAGCCGCTGAGCCCATATAATGGCTAACTCATTAGACTCAGCTTGTGATCCACAGTTTTCCCAACTCATCTCTCCTTGTTGTCCTCAATTTGTCGCCTCGTCGTTCTACACAATGTTGTCGATCGAACTTCGACAAAAGAACTCGAAAACCCGTCATTTTAGTCTATTTGTAGTGATTTTTACTAGCTCCCAAGAATAAAAAGTACAGTCTGCAGTTGTTCATAGCAAAAATACAGGTCTCCCGTGGAAGATATCATCGTCTAGACTAGTTCCTACCAACTTTTTTTGTATAATTCCACAAAAAAAAAAAACAAAGGAAACAGCTGAAATGGATCCTATCGTATACTTATCTGATTTTTTTGCAATAAACGGCCACTTATTATCATCACGACCGGTCAGGATCCTTGGCAGGCAGAATCTCCTGGACTGCCGCTTTACCCATGATGTTTCCGAGCTGTATCCCGACGGTAGGGCCGTCTTTGGACTTATCTTGAACAGAGCCATCAATGGCTGCCTTCAGTCCTTTCTTCCTCTTCACTTTCTGAGCCCAACCAACCAGACCAGTTTGTACATGTTCCTCGAATATCACCTTCTTGAATGAACTTCCCATCTGCATTCCATTGTCAAAATATAACATTAAAAAAAAAAAAACAGCCTGACTGTAAATATTTTCCTTCATTTTTCGATTTACCTGCGTTACAATCGCATATAGAGGTAGGGTGCTGTAACTACAAAGCACTTGAACAAACACCCTGATCAAGAAAATAAAAAATAACAGAAAAGATCTCATAATTTGGGATTAATTTTAAAATAAAATCATTCCGTCCGAGTTAAAAACCAATTTTTAAAATCTTCAGAGAATCAACAAAATGATTATTTTAAAACTAATTACAAATTAAAAGAAGATTATTCAGAACCATTTGTATGTTTCCCTCCAAAATAATTCCACCCAGATTAAATGAAGGCTTTAAGAAAAACAATGAAGTCATGATCAACCATCTTTACCCGATTATAAGCCTCGGAATAATGAAACGCACTTGTCCCATTATGCACGAGTCGAATCCATATTGAACCTGAGACAATAAAAGCTATTTAGTAAGGTGCTCTACGTTTTTCTGAAATTCCAATTTCTGGGGAAGGAGTGCAGAATATTTTGCTGACCCAAATCCAGAAGAAAAATCCAATCTCGAAAGCATTTTGAAAAAGAATAAAATGGATCAAGTAGAGAATAATGCGGGGGCGATGAAACCAAAAGTGATCATCCGATGGCTGGACGACCAATTCGCCTTCGATGGCAGCATGTTTCTCTGCGACCTCCTGAGCTAACTGGGTAATCACGTGCTCTAATTTAGTCCCCACAGCAAGTAAAAGCTGTATGATGAATCAGTAAACATGGAAATCGTGAGTGGTCCAGCACGACTAAGATGAAATGGCGTAATTTTAAATGTATTAATAAGAGTACGGGTCCGAGCCTAATCTTGGGTCGAAGTTAGAACTACTATTTTGTTCGGTGCAAGAAGAAGAAACACTACTTACGATAAAGGGAATGAATGCAATCCAGAAGTATGTATGCCAACCTGCAGTTGGAACGGGAAACTTAGCCAAGTTGTGATCACTTTGAAATTTGCGGGATCGAAAAACAAGTCAATTGGTTGAATTATAGTCGTTTTAATGAGCAGGTTGCAGACATGTTTCTAACCCTGAGTCTCTAGAACTACTACAACCAATATTTCATATTTTAACTGGACGCCGATTTACTAGAGTACGGGTGGGAAGGGTCTAGTTTGGTACGTTTTCATCCATATTTGGAAATGGACTAACCGGTTCTAATTTTTTGGAATGTAAACCGATGCAACCAATTTTTTCAGTTCCACTTGATTCGGTTCAAATTTGGTTTTGTTTTTTAATTCCTTTTTGGTTTGGGCTTGATTTTTGGTCGGGCTTGATTTTCGGTCTTAGTTGGTTTAGACTCTGTTTGGCCTGGTTTTGGTAGGTTTAGTTGGGTTTGATTTGGTTTGTTTTTTTATTTGGTTTACGTAACTTATAAAATTATATATATATTAATTCAAATTGATATTTATCATGTTTTGGAAATAAGAATTGAGAACTTCGATTGTACTCAGTTCGGTTCCAAAATCATTTTTTCACACATCATCTGTTTGGTTCAGTTTATCTAGTTCAACCAACCAACCCTAATTTAGAGTATTAATTAACCAAGGAAGTGTCATACCACTAATATTGAGCAGCAGGAAGATCACCACAAAGATCCAAAGATACCAGCTGAAACAATGAAAATCAATATGTCAATCCACAAAACTTTAAACTACCCTTAGAAATATTCCAAAGTTGTACTTGCCTTATCCCAACGACTTTCTTAAAATCATCTTCGAGTGCTCTTATCATGTATTTGTGAAAGTTAAACTTCGGGTTTCCCCTGCAATGCATCTACAACAGAGAAAAGTTGTGAGAAACAATCATATAGTATAAGGTAAATAAAAACCTGCAGAGACAATAGTTTTCTCACCATGATGAAACCCAATCGCATTGTCACGTAATCTGATTTAGTCACAGAATTATAAAATTGCTTGACAAAGGAATGCTGCCCATCAATTAAAACCCTTGACTTATTACAAAAAATACTTTACTTTTACATTAAAAAAAAATTAATTTTCAAGGAATAACTTATGTGATGTTATCATCACTATGATGTAAAATATGAGAATAACTTACCAACCAACCAAGAAGAGCTGAATTTTTACCGAAACCGCGAAAATGATCCTGGATAAAAGTGTGCTGATGGACGTTGGTGACCTTTGATTTCAGAACTGTATAAGAAAAATACAAATTCTATAACAAACAAGATGAAAAATTAACATTTAGACTGCGTAAGACTCGTTAATATCCAGCCAAAAGCAGTATTTGTGCCCAAAATTTGACCTTGAATTGACAAATATCTCCAAAAATCCTGAGAAGTTTCCATTTTAACTCTTCATCGCTTTATACTAATTTTATTTACAAGAAAAAATTGGAAAGATTCATACTTTGTTGGGCATCATAATTCTCTTTTGCAATGGAATCCTCCCAGTGCTTCCATTGTCGTATCTAGTGCATCGAGAAGCGGCTAATTCGATAAGAAAAAGTTAAAATGTGAAGGTAAAAACTTGAACAGAGAATATATACCTTTGCTCCGCCAAAGATGACAGTAAGAACACAAAAGCTAACGTGGACAACAGCGAGAATGAATATAAAGATATGAAGATGGTGTAAAGCTTCCAGTGATAACAAAGGCACCTTGTTCTGAAGGGAATCACAATTAATCACAAATTAACATTAACAACACTAATATCGACAACCTTTTGTTTATTCTCAATAGCACACATCAATAAACATCCATTGAAGATTGTTTTACATATAAAAATCATTTCTAATAGCACGATGAACTGAAAAAGGTAACATGTATAAAATCACTTTCATAATCAGCTCATAAACAATTGAATCACTTTCACATATAACCACATGTTAAATAGGGGAAAGTAGTTTAGATTTTTTATGAAAAGAAAATTCAGAAAATGTAGAGAGACACTTATATCAGCCTTAGATGAAATTTTAGAATCCGCGGTTGATGAGTTCATGTCATCTAGAAAGGAGGAAAATTAAAAGCTGAATAAAAAAGGTTATTTGTTTAGGTACCATTTTTCATGATTAAAACACCAGATTTTCAGAGCAAAAGTTGGCCACACTAATATTTCAAAATGCCGAATCTGGACAAGTCTTAATTGTCACAAGATTATCTAACTTTTGAGAAATTATGACAAAACATTACCACTGACTGCATCACATATTCAAATACAAAACAATTATGCTAAAACCAGTGTTTTTGAGTTTCTGGTGGCTCGCTAGTTTCAGGAAGAGCCCTTTGAGATGTAGCATTTGGAGATTTATATCCTTCAGTTTAAAGTTTTTTGAAGAGCATATCTCTTTCAAAATTAGACATGATTCACATCTTTGTTTTTTTTTTTTTTTTTGGAAAGATAGTTTGAATGAGTTTAATTCCTTCTAGTTGGATTTCCAGCAGTACTTTATTTTGGCCACTACTTTATCGTAATCTTCATGGGTCAGAACAGATCACAGTAGATAAGTGTGGGATGGAAATTAATCACCTTGCGAGCACAGTAACCAATCTGCGAAGAAGCAGCTTCGGAGAGCAGACGTCTGGCGGAACCAGAAATGCTTGAAGCAAAGGAAGTTTGAAAATGGTGAACCGTTGATGACTCAGAAGTAGAATTTGAAGACGATCCTTGTTCTCCTTCACCCCTGTCACTAAGTTTACAAGGGAGCAGGTTCTGAGTCAAACCCTCATGGACGCAAATCTTAGTAATGGTGCTCTGAAATACCGTGAGAAGAAGGGAGATAAACCCCAAAAGCATCAATTCTGAAAAACCCACGAACAATAACCAAAAATTAAGAAATCCCCATTTCAAATCCACCTCTAATTCACTGAAATCAAAGCGAGATGTAAAGAAAATGGAGATTTAGCAGACTACAGCAGTAACAAACAGACCTTCCTTGATTTTCAGTAAAGCTTCGAATAGAGGCTTCTGATTCTTCCTTTTGAGGTATTTTCCGGTGTAGTGAATAAGCCGCTCTACGGCGAGGGAAATGGCGACGATTACAGTACAGACCGCGGCAACCACCCATGTCGGAGTGAACTCTAAGGTTGTCTCTTCTTCTCCACCACTCATCGTCTAGTTTTCAGATAATAAAAAAATTCTTCCCAAAGGACCTCTTCTCTCTCTCTTTATTCTATGGAGGAGAGAGAGAGTCAATAGATTTGATTATGCAGCGCCAAAGAACAACAACCAACGTCAATGTCATTTCCTCAGTTGAAGCCCGGATCATTTTCTTAGCGTGTTCTTCATTTTTTTTCAATTCTCGAGAAAACAATGGCCGACATCAGCTATTTATGTAAAAAAACAATTTTTAAAAATAAATAATATATTGCATAACTATTTAATATAAACAATATGTCATAATATATGATTCACATTAATAAAATTATAGCCTATGCATGGCATTTTTTGTTTTTTAAATGAAAGCAAAGTGTAATTTACGATCATGAAATCTCGAGATTTTGATAATTTTATCGTAATGTTTTACTTTTAGACCGATAATATTTGTACTACGAGAACATATTACTATATGTCAAAATCATTTACATAAATTGAAAATTTAATATATATGAATCCATAAAATTGTCTTATAATCGTGTTTTTAAAAACTATCTTTGATTATCAATCTTCAACGAATAATTATATTATTGTTTTACCTGAATATCACAACCTAATATAATTTGTGAATCGGGTTTAAGTGATGGTGAGAGCGAGGTGGAAAGTTTGATTCAAGAGCTTGATTACGACCGATTGATCGACATGACGTAGAGAGCAAATCGTGTAAGATCAAGCAAGGGTGTGCAACCTCATTTTTATATAAATGTGATTTTTGATTGCCCGAGGTTAAAATGGAGGCAACCGCACTTGAAATTGGGTTCAAGCAATGCTCGAGAGTGGGTAATCTCAGTTCCACTCGAGCATTGATGCGGTTGCCCGAGTTTAATATGAAGGCAACCGCTCACGAGTTTAGTGGAAAACAAACAAGAAGAGTTGAATTATTAACTATAATGAGTATATTTTAATATTTGTTCGCCAGATATTATATTTTAAAAAAAATTTTTATTGTATAATTAAGAAACGAATATCTTCTTATAATTAATAAAAAAATATAATAAGTTAATTTAACTTACACCTAAACCAAATCAGGTGGTGAACAATCGTATGCATGTTCACACCCACTCTGCTTGTGACATTGAAACTCTTACATTCTTCGTCCCTTGTGTTTGTTTGTTCCTTGATATTTAAACAAGCATTCTTGACTATGATACAATGTGATTAAATAATTTTTATCTACAATATTTTTTATAAAAATAATATTACGTTTATTTTTTTAATATAACTTCTTAAAATACATGGTGACGCGTTAAATAATTATCAATATAATAAATAAATAAATTATTTATAAATTATTAAATTAATTATATCAATTATTATTTGACATATCAACGTATATTTTAATATAATAAAATAAGAGAGTAAATATAGCATTATATTTTTACAATGAGTTAGATTCACGAAATTAATGTGAAATAATGTCTTCTATCGATCACGAGCTCAATAGTTAGATAATTAAATTGTTTAAAGTCAATAAATTTAGTGATATTAAATAAATAAATAGTTGCACGTGGCCAATGGGTAAGGTGATCAGGACTGATTTGTAAAATATTTATTTATTTTTCATGACAATTCTACCTAACCTAAACGGGTGTATTGACTAATGACTAGTAACCTTAATTAGAGAAAATATATTTTAATTAAATAAATCAAATTGACGCATTGATTGATGTTGAACTGGCAATTGAGACAAGATATGAAATAATGCATTACTCCACTATCCATTTATATATTGTTTTTTTTTTTTTTTTTAAAATTAATTTCAAAAATGATTGAATTTTAGTAATTTAATAGATAGCAGCTACATTTATATTTATTGAGTCCAATAGGACCCTTAGAATCAAGTTGCTAATAATCGGTCAAAAACAAGCAAATAAATAAAGAAATTTTATGTGTCATTTATTCACCAACGGAGGACATCATTCATCGTATTAAAGATGTAATACTAGGTACCAAACAAATAAAGTTAATAATGTAACAATTAGAAAGTACAGATGTGGTATACGATAGGGAAGTAACATACATTTAGATCAATAAATGAAACGGAATGTGATGGTTTTAATAGGCAAGATCCTACCAAGAAGACACGTGAGCATAAATGTGACACAACATTTTTCAACTGGTCACCATTGTCTTAGGTTTGTTTCATAAACAATTTTTACAGAATATCTTACAAACTTGAACCCATTAACAAATTAATGATGAAAATCTACCCATGCCCAAGTTGAGTAAGTCCATGTCGGGTATCTATGATGCATCTTTTTCTAATCCACATATTAACTTAGCTTACCACAATAATATTGACTACAAATTCAAATAATACCTCAGAGAAACTTTCTTTTAGAAGCCTGTAGACCCAACTAATGACGAGTAAGACTCATTCTCGTCTATCGTTGCCGAAATCTTGATGGAGTCCTTATTTACAATGTGGCTGTTAGCGTTGTCGCAAGGGTGTGTTTGCAGGCCAGCGATATTGAACAATTCTTGTTGATGGAATTGCGCAACTTCCAAGTCCCCATCCCAGCAAGTTTCTGAAACAACTTCAAGCGCTCTCTCGATCTTAGTCTCCGCCACAAGATTTCCATTTTGCAGGAGGACGAGATAAACTTGTTCGGCACAGGCCTTCCTTATCTAGAAGTCAGAAAATCATAAACATCAATAACTTCCCAATGCAACAATACTTGATTAAACTAAGTCTAGCCAACCAACAAACAAACTATTAATTCCAAAAAGAAAAGGGTCATTTTATATTTTGAAAAGAAAACAGTTTAAAAAATGAAGTACAGTTATGAGAAAAAACTGACCTTAGGATAGCGATGACCAAGAAAAAAAAGAAGATGAGTGAAGGCACGGGTGTTGATGGATTCTGTAATTGACGAAATATATCCCAGTATGGCAATGCCAGAATATAGCTTGGAGAAGTCTTTTGACCCCTTCAACTCAATCTCTAGGGAATCCAGGAGACCACTGCAGAAGAATGGTGTATGAACCTGGAGCAAATTCAAGAATAATTGAGGCACTGGTTATGACAAAAAATAAATAAATAAATTTAACAAAAGAGCTAACACAATGCGTGTATAGATTAACCTCCAACACATCATAGGCTGAAAATAAATAATAGGGACATGACACTGTTCTCAACGGAAATAGAGAAAAGTGCATTTTGTTTTGAAGGGATGGCATGCCCCTAAACATTCAATTGTTTTAACCTAACAGTACTTTAGATTAGACAGCAACGACAATGATATTCGGAAACAGGTGATTTTTGGTCCCTTGGAACTGTGAGAAACCAGCACTTTCTTTGCAGTGCAAATTCAGAAAAGCCCATTCTTTACCATAATCATGACATGAGATACTGATAAAATAAGAAGTCGCTAACCTCCATAGTCAAGCATAGACCTTTGCTGAAAAGAATCTCAATAGTCTGGAATAGAAAAGCATTCCATCAGAAGTAAGTTCTTAAACAGAGGTAAAGAGGATTGCAATCAACATAGAGCATCGTTTAACATAAATAAGGACAAGCAAATAATGGGAATGACAAAATGAACAGATAACAAAATCACGACTAAACATATCAAAAACGGCAATAAGAATCCGTGTTTTAGATTTCATTCCAGCAGTACCATGCAAAAGCCAGTATCCATTGCATTCATTGGAGGACTTCAGAGGGGAGGACAAAGCCTTATCTGGAAACAATCTGTAACCTTTTTTTTTTCCATATGTCTCGTTATTTTGTTGTTTTAGTATGATATCCAAACTGCAATTCTAATCTATTATAAAAAACAAATCCGCACTAGTGAACTGCTGAAGCAGTCTACTTTGTCATTTTTACATTTACAAAACATTCAGATAATTGAGGATTAAAAAATCCAATGTAAAAATGGAACTTAATGCTAACGCTAGACAGCCAAATCAATCCATTCTTTCACCATACCAGAAAACTGCAAACAACCTACTCTTGAAATATTGGTTGAATGGAATACAATGGCCTAGTCATGGAAATAGTTGAGCAAGAGTATTCTTTTCCTGTTCTTACACAATACAAATACGTCAATCCAGAAGTTAAAAGTTAACTTACCTTGAAAGTAGGTATGATTACTCTATCACATTTCTTAAACTGTTGAAGAATCCACAGAATATCTTTACCGAGCACACGATCTCTACTATCTTTATTGTGGTCTTTGATTTTATCTGTTTTAAGGTACTCCAGTAACGCGGAGAGTGACTCCTTCCTCAAAGACTCTTGCAGGCCACCAACAGAAATTACTAATCCAGAGAGCACATATTTGCTGTAACATTCGAACTGAAGCAACTGCACAAAGCGTGGATATGCAAAAGAAGGTGCCTACACAATACGGCAAATTAAACTTTGTCAGGAGGTTTGATTTCGCACCAAGTAATCTTGGAAGGAGAAATTTGAGAATTAAATCTTTATTTTTCTTCTCAAGTATTAGGTATTTACAAAGAGGGAAATTGAAGATTCTATCTATATATGGAATCTAACTAATCACACATGCACATCGAGGACAGATTATATTTGACTGCCACGATTGAACTAATTCAAGAAAAAGCTAAACACACAAATAAAACAAAATAAAATCTGCCAGTATCAACATTATTAATACTTACTGCCCACTTTAATTCTGCTCGATCAGGAACAATTTCTTCCAGCTCTTTTCTGAAAGGTATATATGGTATATGAATCATCTTGTTATACAATATCCGTTGTAGGACCTTTGCAGCTGCTTCTCTTAGTTTATCCAGCTTCTCCACAGCTTGCTTGCAAACACCTCCAACGAAACGTGTAGCAAGAGTTTCATCAAATAATGAATCCTCAAGGTTTATCTCAGCTATATCACTGCCAGAAAGCTCTGATCTATATTCAATTCCATCCATTGGTTTAATTGATCCACTAGAACTCTTTTCACAGAGAATATATGTACATCTTTCCAGGCCGTCCATGGCAGCCTCCCTTACCCAAGACCCAACATCACCTCTATTATCAACTGAGTAGTCATCAAGAGCTTTAAATAAACCTGCCATCACTTCATTCTTGATCACAAGAAAGATCGACATGTCATTGACAGAATCATTTTTTTTCTGAATTAAAGTTTCACATATTGATACAAGTCCTTTGACGGCATTCACACGTGATTCTGCATCTCTGTCGGCAGGATTTTTCTGCAATGGAAAATAACTTTTTGTGAAAATCAAGCATCCATTGCAATCACAGATCTTAACTAACAATCTCTGTGATTCAACTATCCTTAAACTAAAATCTTCAGCTTTAGAGATTATAGATAACTAAACACAAGATGCCAGTAAGAAATCACAAGTCTATCTATATGTTCTATCGCCTTACCTCATTTGAAAACTGAAGTTTAGACTTACAAAGCGAAGGGTAATAAGGAAAAGTATCAATTATTGAACTTTTCTGAACCAAAAAGTTTAATTTTTTGAAAAATTGGAAGCAGATTAACACTGGACGGACATCCACAACTAAAATGCACCTCAATTGCACAACAGCTACAAAGTCTCAAGAGCACGTCTCTCCATCTACTGGCCAAATATTCGTAAGGTAATACACTGATAGCCAATGCAGATCCTCTTCTTACAGCCACATTGGGATCAGACAGCAGTTCCAAGTACTTTGACGTTATGTCACTAGAACCTCTACCCTCTGCAGTGATTAAGTATGCTCGCACAAAGGATTTCAAAGCTTTAACAGCAGCACTCTGAAATTGATAAATATATGCAGAAAATCTCGTCATCAGAAGAAAAGATTAAGGTCATTTAATTAAAGAAAAAAGAAAAAGAAAAAGAGAATATAGCCCGACAGTCACCTGAATATGAGAATTAGGATGTCTTAAATTCTCATTGAGAGAGTCAAGTAAAGTTCGCTTTATCTTTTCTGGTAGTAATAAATGCGACAGAGAAATGCACTCAATAAAACGAGAAACAGCAAAACGCATTATCTCCCCACCCTTTCCGCGATATAAGCGTGCTTTTTCAATAGCAGGGACTACCCCAGCAACATGTTTCTGTTTATCTGTAAATAGCAGATGAGCAGATTCATGAATCAAATTTATGTGGTTTAAGAATGTAGATAGTAGCAACAAGGATCCACTAGAAAAAACAGAAGGTTACATAAGAAGTATCTGATAGAAATACAAAGGATTAAAAAAATTAACCTCAACCAGAAAGCCAAAGCTTTTGAAAATACTGATTTCAAATATTTGTCTCATCACTCTACCCAATTTTATCAACGTTTAAGGAGAATAAACCATTAGGTTTACACTTGAGAAAGAACGCTAAATATAAACCATCAGGTCTACACTTGAGAAAGAACGTTAAATATTTTAAATCATATAATTCCAACCCAAAAGTTTAAGATACTTGACTGTTATAATTTAATAACATTTATAAACAAAGCTCTCTCATTTCTCTTAGAAATGATAAGCCATCATCTACTAGTTTAGAGGGACGGAGATTCCTGTTAGTTAGGTGAAAGGGAGCCGGTTGAGTTGGATACTCAATCCATAGTTGGATGTTTTTGCTACTCGTAATACAAGCATCTTCTCTTACAAAACGAAATGGAATGGCTGACCCATAGTAAATTAATTATATAAAGAAGAAAGACAAAGGTCACAGAACCCATCCATCAATCCACTAGAGCTGACTGACATAAATCTAAAATAATACAAGAGGAGAGAGGAAAAAAAGCAGGATAATAATTGGAATTATTTTCCTTCCTAGTCGAGACAAAATGAAGCAAATATAGAAAGGACCATTCAAATACCCATGTCATCTTTTCCATCCACCCAAACTAACACCACAAATCAGAATGATCAAATTAGAGACAAAAAATATGCATTATAAATGGGTGGTGGGAGGGGAAGAAGTAAGCTTATGGGTAGGATACATACCAGGCACAAGAATATAATCACACTGATGCAAAGACAAAACAACTTCCCCCAATGCCAACGTTGCACCATGTCGCATGCACAGATCGGATGACAGAGTGCAAGGAATTAACTTCTCAATAATACAGCTCGCAAAATATTTGGGATCATATTTGACAAGAGCAGAAAGGGCATTTGCAGCTAGTTCTCTCAAGCCTTTATCCTACATCAACTATGGAAAATTAGGTATTATCAATACAACCAGCTTAGAAACAAAGTGGGCTGAGCAAAATCCATTAGCAGGCGTGATTTAAAGGCATGTTCAAATATGATCTCAAATAATGAGTTGTACAAAAATGAGCTTGTTATCATTCTAATCTCCTAAGAAAACCCTATTAGGATGCTATAATAGCAACCTTATGCATAATTTCATTACCGACAATCAATTAAGATCATAGGAGGTAACATCCAATTCTTTGTTCTACCTCTTAACAATATATGGGTAAAAAAAAGCACACTACGACCATTCTACATATGCTGTCCAACAAAGGGTCTCATTCGTTCATAAGCAGTGACTAAGGAATTTATGTTGAAAAACCAGACATACACTTGCTTTCAATAAACCATATGAGAAATTGATAAAATAGTTGAAGTCAATTCTTTGATTTATTGCTGTAACCATATTTGTATCATCTAAGACCATAAATAATTAGTATAGAATACATTTCAGTTTTAGATTCATACTAAGGAAAGGGATCAAGTCCTGATCTGAAAGGTAGCAAAATAGGTAAAAAAAATTTCTACAGGCCACAAGTTCTTAACTGTGATTTAATGCTGCAATTTCTAGTAGCTTTGACAAAAATCATATTATTACGTTTCAACTGGTGGAAGGGAAGAAGGAGAAGAAGCAACAAAATAGATTATTCAGAGAACTAGCAGGAGGAACATATTCTTCCTCAGCCAAGCACCAATATAAGCTAACAAGGATTGGCAGAAAAGAGATCCATAGGTTAGTGGTTATCAAACAAATTTAGTTGTTGGATTAAAGAAAATAAGTTAATATAGAAAATACCCAATGGCAAATCTTGTTGTTTACTAGCTCATGAACGAAAGGTATAAGATACCCATCATATTGAGCAATGCACACAGACACAGTCATGTATGACGTCACACGGGATGATAGTGAAAAATAATCGGCTGTATTCACTATATCAATGCCATTTGAATAACTCCCTTGTCTTCCAACATTCTCCTGAAAAGCTGCTGCAGCTGCTCTTCTACAGTTAACCTGAGCATCAAGGGGCAAAAATATTTTATATACAGGAAATTCACAAAATGCAAAAGTCAGTTGTGGCACCTCACGGTCATAGCAAGCCACCACTAAAAGATGAGGAGCAAGATCTTTCAATATCTCTTTCATATCGGAATGATAATAAGCCCTTCCAAAAGCCCAACAAACATAGGCAGCGGCATCACGTACATGTGATCCAACACTATGTGGACCTCTTCGAATATCATAATGTAGTGCCTGCAGCATAATTTAGATTACAGGAAAAGAGATAGATAGATTGGGGCTATCATAAAGATACACAAGCTTTAGCAAAAAGAATAAGAGAGAAATAGGTGATGGTAGTGAAACAAATCCACATCAAGATTCTTCCATTTTCTATACTCAGAATATGTAAATATAGTTATCATAAAAAAAAGTCCTACATTTACCACGTTTCTGTATTTCTAATTTAAAAATCTTCTTTCTCATCCTCATTAAGGAACTGCCGTTGACTCATTGTTGACTCTTCAATAAGATCTACTGAGAACATCTAAATTAGATACTAGACGATGTTGAGATCAATGATGCTGTTAAGGTAAATGGGTAGATTTAATCACTCTATAAACCCCTTTTCAGTTGCAAGGGACGAACTAACAATAAAAAATATAGTTTTCTTGGTAATACTGCTCGAGTAGAAAACTAATAAAAGGGACAAAGAAAGCTTTCAAAATGACTAATTTAAACTGAAACTAAACCAACAAAATCTTACAACGAGGCAGATCATTTTGCACTTAAATCTAAAATTCCATGATTATAAGTTTTTATGATCACATGACAGACATTTGCTGTTCACAAGTAAATGATAAAAAAACATACACCAGGCAATGACTCGCCAAAACAAGTAAACAAGGGGAACAGAATTTCACATTTGAATAAAAAGGAAACATAAAAAAATGGTTAAAGAAATAGGAGTCCGACTATAATCAAAAAGGACAATTACTACAGTTTAAAATAAAACAAAAAGGTACCACTTTAAGAATTTTAGATATATGTGAAACTTAATTACACTGAGATTAAATATAACCTTCACTACAACAGGTACAACTTTGGGAAGACTTGCAGGTAGAAGTAATCCTCTACGTGCCAATTCAGCCAACGCCAAACAGCCTCCATGCCATGAACCATCACCCTAGGAAGAGCAAGACAATTGCACAACTAAATCAGGCAATAGAAAGCAAATATCAATGAATAAGAGCTTGATGTACAATAAAATAAACAACTAAAGATTGTCTGAGTTCATTATAATCAATCAAAAGCAAAAGGGAACAGAAATACAAAACAAAGTAATCAAACTTCATACCTCACCAGGGGAAAACAAGTCCAAAATAGAGGACAATATCTCTTCAGACAGAACGGATGTAAGGCGTGAAGTTATGCGGCCTATACCTTTTGCTGCAGACCATCGCACAACAGTGTCCTGAAATAGCACAAAAAGTTGTCAACGTAAAATGCAGAGGTATCACATTGTATCATGTAACACCAAATGCAGAAAATTCTGCAAACATTACTTTTCTTCATTTAGCTGAAATGACATTCACGTAAAAACTCCAAACCCCAAACAGAAAGCTTAATAAAGAGCCTCATAGTTACAGTAGTTGCATGGCCATATTTCCAAATAAGAACTTTATTGGGCATTAATGTACTCTCCCAAGCCATATTATATTTGAAATGCAGACCTTGTAAATAGATTGTAAGGGATAGAAAATGGAAAATTCGGCTTATAAGCATATACAAATAAAAAAAAAAAAAACCTCTTAAGAGAGTAGAAAGAAAACTAGAAACTACCAAAAATCCAAAGTCGGCTTACTGGTAACACTCCAGGTTGGACCTGAAAAGGAATTCAGGCCGCCTTTCATTGACCTTGTAACCCACTTCTACCCAAATGAGCCAGTTACTTCATCCAACTAATTAAAATCTACGCAGACTCTTCTTAGTTGTCAAATTTATACTTATGTGAATGACCAGATGCATTATACTTTGCGCATTTGGTGTCATTACTCCCAACTACATCAACCAGTCACAAAGAAAACAGTGAACCTACAAAAAGATCAACATAACCGAATACTCCCACAGTTTCGCCATTCATTTATTTTCCATAAGGTAATCAAGGATCTCACCCTTCTAACATACCGTATCTCTCAATCCGGTGAGTAACATCTCAATAATCTCTTCTACAACCTCAGGAACTTCCATATCGTCATCTTCATGAGTGGTAGGGCTTTGCTTAAGGGCAGAGCCAATCTCAATAGCATTACCACATTTACGATTCTCTACAGAAGAAGTTAAAAATTTATTCTCACCAAGGGAATTGGATCTGATCTGAAATGAAAAGATAAGATGATAGTTATTTAACGAAACACGGAGTTCTAAAAGAAGAGCATTTGAAGAACATCTCCAGATAGGGAAGAACAGCAAAAAAATATTTGGTAAAGAAATATTCAAGGTCCTTGTACAATATTCTTTCTTAATACAATTTGTTTCTTATAAAGTAAGGTTAAATTAAGTGAATCTTTGATCTAATTAGATATTCAAATTAATTTGACAAGCAAGGATCCACTTCAGAAAAAGAGTTAGCTAACAATGTTTTATTGACAGGAAGAAAAAGGATTTTTCATTTCTTAATCATTATGTGTTGTGCACAATAAAAGAAGATCCTAGCCAATCTTTTGTTGCATTGTCCAAATGTATGTTCTTTGACAACAAAGGGTTAGTAATGGGAAGGGAATTTTTTGGCTGCAACCAGAGGAGGTGAATAAATGATGCTTAAATGAGATAAGCTCAATTGTCCTACTAAGGGAGACTTATAAACTAGTGCTTATTGATTATTCTCGAGCATTTGAGAATATCAAATAACTTAAATAATTAAATTTACTTCAATCAAACCCCTTAAAGCTTTTAAAATTAGTGGTTACTTAACATCATCCAATGCAGGAGATCCTGAATTCAAATACTTGTCTCGCAATTTTACCAATTAAAATTAAAATATCCACATGTTATGACCAATCAATTAGGCCCACAGATTAAAAAATAATTCAAATGATTATATTCAATCAGCCCCAAATTTAAAGAAAAATGAATGAAAGGGTTAATTAGCAGAAGTATTTTCAAGGGTAAAAAAAATTAGAAATTGATGCTATTCTTAAATACATTTATGATGATCTTTTTTGGAAGGATAGAACTATAATGTTATGCTAAGTTTTATTTGAAAAGAAAAGCTTTTTTTAGCGTGTTTTCACAGCACATCATGTTATATAAGAGATTAATAAAAGATTCTCATTAATTAGTGCATTCAAATTATAGTATATTATAAATAAATCAAAAAATTATTTATGATCTCATTCAGTAACAATAAATGAATATTTATTACAGGTTCGTTTAGGATTATTGCTAAAAGAAATAAAGGTGTAAATTTCCATAAAATGTTTTACTAATATTTTCATTTTCAAAATATTATATAGATAATTTCTATTACTTATAAAAAATATGCTTGAGAAAGAATATCCAAAGAAAAAATACACAACAAATTCATGATAACTAATATTGTCATACCTAGGGATAAGAAATACACCTAAGAGTTCTAGATTGATTTGATCTTTCGGCTTTTAAACAACTAAATTAATATTTACATAGAGAAAAACAAACATATATGCCAACTTATAATACAAAATGCCAAGGTCAAGAAGAACCCAAACTTGAAAGTTCTTAAAAAACCCTTATATGCAGCAATTGGGGAATGCCTAGAGATGGAATACATTGAAAATGAAGAAAAACTATCCAAGTTAACAACAAAAGGAATAAGTCTAAAAAGCAAGCAGATAAAAAAACTACAAAATCAAAAAACAAGTTACCGACCACATAATGCCAGGAAGGTGCACGATGAGGCAGGCAAGTGAGCCCAATTCTTTGAGTTAACTTCAACAAAAATTTTCGGAGTAAAGGACTCTGAGCTGCTGTGTTGGACTTAATCAACACAGAGGTGTCATTCCACACAGTAGGTAACACACTAAGCAGAAGCTTTCTATCCCCAGCCTGTCATCGGTCAATAGCACATTAGAGGTCTGAGATACAGATACAAATGATGGAGAAAGTAGTAATATTACAGATACAAACAATAAAATATGCAATGTGAACATGCGCAGGGTTGAACAAAATACAACAGCAATGGCATATTCTAGTGTGTAGTGACTTCATAAATCACCGTTATTCTCATTGAAAGAAACGCTTTATCTGAACCTAAGTGAGGATATAAAAATAATGACTAACCAAGCAACATTAAGTCTATATAATTTCTTCCAGAAATATCAATCTGACTAGAAGCAATATCCTTTTCTCTTTTCTTTCCAGAAAGTTATCATCAACTATTTGGTTTAGCCTTCTATATCTAGTTAAATATCATAACAAAGAACTATTTTGATATAACATCGAACTAGTAAAGCAATCAAGAAGCAGACACAAACCTTGAAAATTGCAGCTAGTGTTTCCGTAGCACCAAGCAAACGGAAATGGTCCATGATATCATCTGTGACAGCAGATAGGGCATCATGTGTCCATTCAACAAAGCTGAAAAGTAATAATAAAGAAAATACATAAGTAAAGTAGCCTCTATAGTGCCTTTAGAAATGAGAATGGCAGAAGGGAAAGACAAAAGATATTGATAAAAGCACTAGTATAAATCAACGTATGATATAAAAATCTGTCAATAAAAAATATGAATAAATAGCAGCCATCTGAAAATGCCCCCACATAAATGTATATTGATACTGAAGCTAGAATGAATGCGGAAATTAAAAGAAAAACAATCATAAGTTCAAATCAGAGGTATCATTCTACATACAGCACTAGAACCCTGCTATTTAAGATTTCAACAAATCAATGCAATAAATCATCAAATTCCACGCAAGATATTAGGCATCATAATCAAAACATAGAACTCAATTGCAGGAAACAACCTCATAAAGGCCTTTGGCATATCAGGGCGAGTCAGAAGCCTTGAGAGGAGTAATCCAGCTATTGTGCGCATTGGCCCCGCGTTTGAAATATAATCCTTACAAAATCCAATAATTCTCAATACTAGAGGAGTTGGCTCCAATTCACCTCGATCATTGTTGTTTGCAATACTTGTATCGACAGTGGAGATATCAAATGGAACCAACACAAGAATAGAGAGCCAAAGAAGTATAACACATTTTGCTTCCATCTCTCCTGTACTTTCCTGGCGTAGAGATGTCACTGACTTTGAATAATGACACCTCTCTAAGAGTGAGACGGCTAGTTCCAAATCAGAAACCTGATGTGGGAAGAACTTGATGACAGCCTTGTATCCGCAAACTGTGACCATAGTGTAAATGATAATGCATAATGGCTTCATTATTTCAAGAATTTCATCTGAAGCCGCACCTAATTCAATGGTGTTAGATCGAATAAGTAACATCAAAGGGGAAACTATGCTCTCCAGATAAGGCTCTACTAATTGACCTTGTTGCTGATACTTGTCCATCTACGTCACAAGAAATTATTTCAAGACATGATAAAGTAGCATGCCATAAAATCAATACTACAAGACTCATACAAAAGCTGTCAGGGAACAAGGCCGTGTAATGACTACAAAAAAGTTTAAAGAAAACATCAAACTGAAAATAATAAACCCCCAAACTACTAAGAGACGCAAAGCCATTTTTTACCAGATGGATGTAGGAATTTTATTCCAATAATATTCTGTCACTGAAACATCAGGACCGACATTAGCAACAGCCAACTGCTTAAAATGTGAAGCCTTAGAAAACTTACAACGAAATCTAAATCCACATAAAAATCGTTATACATGATCATAAGCACTTTCAAGTAGAAAATCACACCGCTTTAGCTCGCTTCAACAAAAAAAATGTCAGATCACAGATCCGGAACAAATTTTCACTCTTCAACGTAGTTTAAACTTTAATCATCCAAATGCTAACAAAATCACGCACAGAGAAAGGAATGAAAAATGTGAGACGTAGAGAGAGAGAGAGTAGTACAATGGATCGGATTCTGTAGACGGAAGAAAGGTCGGAAACTCGTCCACGAGCAACAATGTCGTCAAGGAGGGACTTGACAAGTTTCCATTCTAGAAGAAAGTACTTCTGCAGAACCGTCTCTTTAGATTCGAGTTCGTCTTCCTCTTCATACACCACTACATCAACCTCCTCCTTCGTCGAGGTCATTTCCGCCACACCCATCGTCACCTCTGAAGAAAAGAGCAGAAGCAAGTCCGTCGCCAACGAAAATGAATAATATAAAGCTTTCTGTGCATATCCCGCAGCGGTTTGGTTTTAATTTTATACTAATTTTGAGGTCCGGTTCATCTGTGTCGCGTATAATAAACCGCGAAGAGCTCAAGAAACCGGTCAAAACCGCACAATCATCGCCCATATTCGGCCCGGTTCAAATGCCAGTTTTGTTTAAAAAATAATACAATTCCGTTGCCGGGACTTGAACCCGGGTCTCTCGGGTGAGAGCCGAGTATCCTGACCAACTAGACTACAACGGATTCTTGAAATATAATTAAACAAAGTAACTTATTATATTGAGGTTACATCCTAATTAAGCCTTTGAACAGGCAGAAAATAATAAACTGGAAAAACCAATTTGGAACAAGAGATTCATTGTTGAGAGTAAGTTATGCATGAAAAGGCCCCTTGGAAAGTTTCCTTTTTACACAGGGAAACAAAATACATTAACTTAATTAATTGAAGTAACAACCCAGAATCAGTGTGTTGCTTTGATGGATAATCATAATATATACAAACCAAAGCCTTACCCTGATACTATAATCTCAAGACATAGCCTCTCATTGTCAAACTACTTAAATTTGGCAACCTCTCTCCTCACTAATAAATTAATTTCTCCTTACAGTGATCTAGTTAAACAAAAGTCGACGTCTTGCAGACTTCGAGAGCCTTTGGGTAGGCAAATCCATCGGTTGTTTCGAAGTCTGCCCGTCTCTGCTGTCAGAGTTGCAGATTGGATCTTCTTCTGATTTTTCCTGAAATTGTACTTTGGTTGAACGGTAGAACTCAGTTATGTTTAGTTGAACACCCCCTGATTTTGGAGTTTCTGAAATTTCAGCTGGTTGTAGCTTCAATGACTTCCGTTTTTTCAATTCCGTCAGCTCCTGGAAGTTTCATGCATGAAGAAAGATAATCACGTTTTCATCCCAAAAGCTAATAATGCATATAAAACTCTGGAGCCTGGAAAACTAACTAGAATAGGAAATGAAAGATAATTTATGGCTTTAACGACAGATAGTCTTTTAAAGTCATTAATCACAGAATTTTGAAATAAATCTCAAGTTAATTTATTCAATTCAAAAACTAATAATGCAATATTTTCAAAGCAAAACTCAAATATCCCCACCTCAATCAACCACAAGACTGATAAAATTTCGAAATTGGAAAAGAAACAAAGGAAAGGCCAAAGATATTACCTTCTCCTTGAAAAAGTTGTCAACTTCTTTGGGAAAAGCAGCACGTACAAGATCCATATTTTCATCAGTAATCAAAAAGCTTTGACCATTTTCAAAATGAATCTCAGGAACATCAGATTGGTCAGAAATTTCTAATAATTCACCATGAACATTGTCTTCTTGTACATCAACCTCGTTCCCCAGGGTAGAAATTTGGCATGTAATATTACCAGTTGCATTTACAGCTTTCTTCCACTTCACCACGAAAAACTTATGCCCATATCTTATCTTCTCTCGGTGTATAGAATCAAACTTATACTGTCCATATAAAAGACTTTCTACATGATTTTCAGCCATTTCTCTCAAGAAAATAGTTGACAACATTGGAAGCATCCTCTGACGAATGTAACGTGGCTCCCAAGGTTGATGAAAAGCTAAGAAGTCAACCAGCATTTCAGTTTTTGGGCTTCCCCATGATATGCATAAACCATCATCAACTGCATAGACATTAAAGCCATTTCGTTCATCAACTGGAGTTTCACTCGAGAAAGGCAGAGAAAACAATGTATAGATTGATATATACACATGGATACATTTTCAGAAAGTACTCATAAACATCAGAATATTCCTTCTAAATTTTACAGAAGTGATAGGTTCTTCGAAAATAAATGCACAACTTTGTTTAAAATAATCTCAGTATTCATCAAAATTGCAATCATACAGCAATCCGAAGGCAGAAACCAACTTTATAATAACTATTAGGCTTTCAAAGTAAATCACATTTGCATACCACTGATATGGGCATTGTCTTCACGCAAATACATTTGTATGATTTCACCGTTGGGAAAATTCGGCTCCGATGCTATCTTGTTACAAACCTTTATTCGCCAATTTGTTTGCTTCCTCTCCACCGTTTCTTTCCGATCCTTCCAACAACACCACCAAGAAAGTAAGTAAACAAAAAGGGAGACAAAATGAACATGACTGAAAAATCAATTACTATGTGATATACGACATTGAAGCTTAAGAATTCAGTTGCACCTTCAATGAGTAGAAGACACGGGTCACCTATTGAATTTTGCATACTTGTGCGAAGAATTTTGCCATATGTAAAAGAGTCATTCTGAAAAGCCTACAACTATAGGACAACGATGAGGGTTTCAATGCTACTGATTGACCTTTTACAGATGCAGCAGAACCTCAGT
>CM039521.1:22241573-22357994 GCA_022433055.1 Begonia peltatifolia
AATCAATGACACTATGCAACGGAAGAGGTTTACAATTGCCTATTTCATGCAATCTGCATAAAACATCAACTTCAACTTGGAATCCACTTAAACACAGTAAAACGTCACCCAATTCTGAAATATTAAATAAATAAAAGACATAAGTAACTACCAAAATTGAATAACAGAAAAGTTGGATGAATTATTGAGGAAACCAACTCCTCACTCAATTCATCTTCAAATCTGACAAACCTCTTGGCAGATCTGCGTATGAAAATTTAGGGAGTGTTGGGAAATTTTCCCATAAATGGAAGAATTGTTGGAGGAAAATCACACCATCAGCGCTTTCCTTCACGAGTTCTTCAAGCACAGAAGGACTTACCTCGTCGGGTCTTTGGTCACTGAAACTTATTCTGACCACTGTGAAATCCTCCAAATAAGCCTCCTCTACGCCTTGTTCGGTTCACAAATAGGGAGAGTAGCGAAGAAGAAGGAGGTTCAGTTATTAAAAATAAAAAAAAATAAACCGAACCAGTTCACTAGAGGTCTGGTCCAACCGAACTAGCCAGCCAACCTGAACTGGTACTGTTCACTCGACCGGCACTATTCAACTGAACAGAACCCGACTCAAATTTCGTCCCGAATTTTACCGATAAAAAATTCTGCCTAAATTATTTTGAAAGGAATTTATTAAAGTAGAAAAATAATATTGAGAATTTTATTTAGGTAGAAAAATTGTCGTAGGTTGTCAAAATCGACCCGATTCGACCCACGATCACACGTAAGGAAATTCTGGTCAAACTCTGCCGAAATTGAATTTATTTAAGTAGCAATTTAATACCAAGATTTTAATTAAGCAGAATATTATTGAAATATTTGATATTGGAAAAACTCCAATAACCGTAATCGCTCGGAATCCAAATAAGTGAAAATACCACGTTTTCAACGTTTAACCTACGGCCCTACATCACAAAGTCTATTATAATTTTTTATAATTATTTTGTTACACGTTTCCGATATTTGAACACGCATGTTTAGGCATTGACATAGAATTGTATAAATATAAAATTTGTTGGACATTTTGTATATGTATGAATATGAGGAAATTAACGAAAAATATGTGAGCATGAGCAACAATGAAATTGTGAGTTTAAACATGATTACGCCTGAATGACAATGAAATGACTAAGTATAAGATTGGAAAATAAATTCCAACTAGTCTGTTATTATTAAATCATAATTTGGTAAAAGTTAATGTTAAATTTGACAATGACACGTATTTTCACTTGCTGAGTTAAATCTCATAGTTTGTATAATTTTATGATATGGGTGAATTTTAATCTGAAGAGGAAATGACTATGATCGAGAACCTACCAAAAACAAATGAGCATACAAAAGAAGAAAATAATTTTAACGAAGGGATTTAAATTAATATGTTATGACTTTTGGTAACAATTAATGTTTATATTTCAATAAAAACTCTTGTTGACTTTATTGTTAATAAGTTTTACGAATTTCTTTTCTGCATTTAATTCAGTTTTGATCAAGTTATTTATTGTTTCAAATTTTAATTCAATTTTCGCGCATTTAATATTTCAGTTGCTGTTTAAAAGAGATAGATTTCCAATATTTTGAATTTAGGGTTTTAACGGTAGAATTTTATAAATTAATTTTAGAGCAATTTTTAAGATTTTTGAAATTATAGTTTCAAATTTGGGGAAATCAAAGTGGGGATATTTAAAAAAAAAAAATTAGAGCGCTACAATAAGACACGAGGCAACAGTACATAAAGTAAAGTACCTATTCAATATCTCATCTTCACCATACTCTCGAACAAAGCGAACAGCATTGTCGATTCCAATTCCTTGCACCCCATTTAAATCATGGTCATTTCCAACCAAAAGAGATATGGCAATCAAGTGTTTCCTTTTCAAACCCAGACCAGTTTCAATATCTGACATGAGGTAGCATTCAAATGGTTCCTGTGAAAAATAAGGTTCTGATCTTGCAAATTGCAACATGGCTACTAAAACTTTCGGCGAAAATACAATCAGAATAAACATGCAAAGAGATGCAAATAGACTGTAAATTTAAAAGGCATATCATGGTACAGCTAATTCCTCAATTAGAATAAAATGGTACTTATACCAACCTTGGAATTAGGGATAAATAATTTTATGATGCATTTTACTCCATAGAGAAAAGCATCACTATCTGCTGTTATGCAAGCATCTACATGGCCTTCTCGATTTAGTTGGGCGCATAATGCCTCAGCTTCTCCTTTTGCTTTTAAAACTGGCATCCCAAATAGCTCAAGCAGATCCTATAAACCAACTAATGATAAATAATATGATAAAGTTATTGCAATGCAGCAAACCAATATATCTGACAGTATTTTCCACAAAGAACTACAGAATCATAGAAGATGTTTGCAACTTTAAGCTATGAAGATCTTTAAGTGTTTTAAAGAAGTCAACGTGAGATAAAAAAGTGATCCCAAAATTCTCAACTGCTCCAAATCCTTTTTTCTTTTTTGGGATGGGGTAAGGCTTCACGGTACTTACTTTCTATAGTTTTGATTATCTACCAAAATATCACAAAATTCAAACAAATATTTTCAGCTTTGAAACACCATCAAATCAAAGGTTAGCGAGAAATGATTAAAAAAGAAGTTAAGTCCAAAACAGCACATGAGCACATTTCATAGATGACAAAAATAGTAATAACTAGAAAAAGACAACCCACCACACATTCATTGATACATTTTGTAAATTTACGGTTTCTTTCGACTGAAATGTAATCATTGCCATCTGTCAAACTTGACATATCTATTCCAGAAAAGCGAAAGAATCTGGCAATTCTCGCTTTTGATTTTAGCTGCGAAGGAGTTCCATCAAGTACAAAGACAGGAAATGCTCCAAACTACAAGACCAGCAGAAGCAATTGTGAAACGCCAAGTTTAAAAAGCTACAGTAGATATGCAAGCTTCACGAATATTGTTTCTTTCTTACACATTGATTAAGCAAAAAAAAATTTCACGTATTTAAAACATGACGCACGAGAGCTGAATTTCTAGGTTAGTGATGATACTAGAATTATTTTTTAGAAGATGAAAAAAGATAGGCCTGTTGTCCTTTAATAGAAAAAGATATGTTTGAAAGCCAAAGGGCTGAAATATCTAGATCTTGTCAATCTTCACGAGAATATTAGTGGTACAAAGATGATATTCGAGTAATTTCTGCCCGTTACAAAGACTATTTTTTTTAAAATCCCCTCGAATTTCTTCAACTGTCATGTGTCTCGAAACCAAAAATAAAGTAAGAAAAACAGAATTACTGTGAAAAATAAAAACATCGTCAAGCCAATCATGTCGCTCCTCCTTGACATTCTGAAACACTGGAATCTCAGATTATGACAGATAAATGTAGAAGTTACGAACCTACTATGTCATCCAAATTAAACTTCGGCAAGGTTACGTCAACATTTCAATCAAGAAAACCAAATAAGAAAGAAGAAAAGAAAAAACAATACTTTGGCAAAGAGATTGATGGTGCGAAAGAAGGTGAGTCGCAGATGAGGATTTCGAACATGATCTTTAATGGCGGTCTCGTGCTGGACGACCCAGAAGGAGAGGTCGACGGCGACTCGTTTATCTCTGAGAAATTCGAACCCTTCGGGTCGAGCATACGGTTTTAACAAATCCCAGAAGTGACCTCCCACTCCCATTTTTTTGGAGAAATTTCAAATGAATCTAGACACTAATAACGACAGGTAAAACTCCAGAAGCAAATGAGGTAGAACAAGGCATTGATTTCGTTCTGCAAATTCCGAGACGAAGAAGAAGAGGAATCACTGGACACTGTCGTAACGTCTCTTTTTTCGACCGTTAGTAGGATCCCGAGATAATCCTTAAAAGGCCTTGGACTGGGCCTTATTTCTAGCTGTTCTTGGGAAGGGTTGGAAATTACTTCCAATTAAATCAAATGATTGCATTTACTTTTCTTTTTTCTTTTTCTTTTTTAAATATTTATTGAAATATGAAATAATAATTTATAGTTAATTAAATATATTAAATATTTAAAATTTATTATATTAATTACCTTAATTATTAATTAATTATTTTTTCATTTGACTCATTTGTTAGTATTTATTTATTTAAAAATTAAACTTATTTTTTTATAAATAATTTATTTATTGATGTAAATAATTATTAACCGTATATAAATCTTTACATGTCACCAAAATAATAGTACAAGTATGCATGGATCAAACATTACCGGTTAATCATGTATGGATGATCTTATGAAATTATTTACTTCATTGTTGTTTAACCTACCCTATTTAAAATAATAAAATAAAGATTAGACGATTTACGAAGAGAGAGCGAGTGTGTTGTCCTATCCCCATGGGTGAAGCAAGTGTCATAGAACAAACCGATATTCCGATTACAATAATAAGTATTTTTGTTCTTTTTGGAAATTAAGTTTAGTAAGAAGTGGTCAGGTCTAAGAATAAATAAAAAGAATTTTCGTTGATAAATTTATAAATTATTAAAATAAAAATAAAACTAGTATCATTGTTTGGTATGACTTGAATTCTAAAATTGATCGGGTCAGACTCATATATCAATATTAAAGTTTTATGTTTTCTCTATACATGAATATTTAACTCGTAAAATTTAATTGTACAGTGATTTTAATAAAGTGAATTTGTCCTCGACCCGTGATTTTTTTTTTTGATGTTTCTGTTCTTCCGCGTTTATTATATTTTTACGATTATTATTGTATGATTTTTGACAGCTATGTTTGTCATCTAGTTAATCTGTATAATTAATTATGATCAATTATCAGTATTTTAAACATAACATTGATTCTACAAATGAACAAGTGTTAAGTAAGAAATAAAATTATACTATCGAAAAACTAATCGAACTTACACGTGGCAGATGACGAAGTATTTTGGTGAATCACCAAAACAAGGTGGCAACTCATCAACCGTCACACACACATACAACAAGCATCTCCCAAAACAAAACTCCCCTGCCCGTCTTCTTTGCTCACAAAAATCATTAAAACTGGAAGAGAAGATGAGCGAGATCGACGGAGACAGTGGAAGACTCCTGCTGAGACCCGCGACGAGGGACAACAGGAGAAGTAATGATAGACCCAAGGAGCCATGGGAGGGGGAGCTAGTGAAAAGCGTAGTCTATGGCGGCCATGACGCCATAGTTTCCTGTTTTTCTCTCATTGCTTCCATGTCAGGGAGCAGACACTCTGCCGGTAATTCCTGTTCAAACAATCTCGAATACATCTTAGAAAACTGATCAAACTCAATCACGAATCAGACCTGAATAAAAATATTGGAAAACTGAAAGAACTGAGATGGGTAAATTTGGGTTGGGTCGCAGTGGACGTTTTGGTGCTTGGATTCGCTAACCTCGTAGCAGATGCGATATCAATGGCGTTTGGAGAATATGTATCGAGCAGTAGTGAGAAGGATGTGGCCTGCAAGGCGATGGCGGTGACAGAGTGGGACGTCAATCACCATAGTTTTGCAGCGCAAATGGAGCTGCTCCGTCATTATCTATCTCTTGGAATGGACTTCGATGATGCAAAAATGGTAATTTATCCTTGAAACACGGATATTAGTCACTTAATTAAGCTTGATATCATCTGCTAAATTCAGTGGGAAAGTTATCAAACAGGTGGTGGGTGTTGAAATTATAAACTTGACTTCTTGAAGTTTGTAGAAGCTTAGAGAAGCTTAGAGAAGCTTGGAGAAGCTTATAGAAGCTTGAAGAAGACTATAGAAGCTTGTAGAAGCTTGAAGAAGATTATAGAAGCTTATACAAGTTTATAGAGGTGTGTAGAAGCTTATAGATCTTTCTAGAGAGTCAATTATGATCACTAGTATAAATAGGGGTAATGTCTTTGAGTTTATGTGTAGCAAAAAAGAGAAGTGTCAAAAATCAGAGAAGTAGTCTTTCCTTCTAAATTCTCTAGTCTCTCTTCTTTCAAAATATTTTCCAACAAAGTGGTATCAGAGCCTGAAGATCCTTTGTAGAAAGATGGCAAATGGTGGTATGGTTCCTTTCCAAGTTCCAACACTCAACAAGAGCAATTACGACAATTGGAGCATCAAGATGAAAGCTCTCCTTGGTGCGCAAGATGTGTGGGAAATAGTAGAGAAAGGTCACACCGAGTTAGAGAATGATGCAAATCTATCTCAAACACAAAAGGATAGTTTGAGAGACTCAAGAAAGAGAGACAAGAAGACTCTCTATCTCATCTATCAAGGGTTAGATGAAGATGCTTTTGAAAAGATTTCAGAAGCAAAGACGGCAAAGGAAGCATGGGAAAAGCTTCAAACTTCTTACAAGGGAGCAGATCTAGTAAAAAAGGTACGTCTTCAAACTTTAAGAGCTGAGTTTGAAGCCTTACATATGAAAGAAGGAGAAGGCATCTCCGACTACTTCTCAAGAGTCTTAACGGTGACCAATCAAATAAAAAGAAATGGTGAAAAGTTAGATGATGTAAAAATAATGGAGAAGATCCTTAGATCAGTAGATTCAAAGTTTGAGTATATCGTCACTGTTATCGAAGAAACGAAAGATTTGGAGACAATGACGATGGAGCAGCTTTTGGGATCATTACAAGCCTACGAAGAAAAGAAAAAGAAGAAGGGGGAGATCATGGAGCAACTACTCAAAACTCAAGTTGCTTCAACCAAAGAAGAAAACGGTTACAAGAACCAGCAAAGACGGGTTCATGGCCAAGAACGAGGACGAGGTCATTGGCGTGGACAAGGTCGAAGATTCAACGACGACAACAACAGTTTTCAAAGAAAAGAAAACTCAACAAGAGGTCATGGAAAAGACAATTCTAAATCAAGGTATGACAAGTCACGTATTAAGTGTTACAATTGTGAGAAATTTGGTCATTACGCTTTCGAATGTAGAGCTCCTAAAAGCAACAAGATTGAGGAAAAGGTCAACTATGCTGAAGAAAGTGGACAAGAAGATGGCACCGTGCTATTGGCTTACAAAGATAATAAAAAAGAAGAAGATAATAAATGGTACTTGGACACTGGCGCAAGCAATCATATGTGCGGAAAACGAAGCATGTTCGTGGAGCTTGACGAATCAGTGGGTGGTAATGTAACTTTTGGAGATGAATCCAAAGTGGCAGTACAAGGTAAAGGTAAGATTCTTATCCGCTTAAAGAATGAAAAATGCACATTCATATCAAATGTCTATTATGTGCCAAACATGAAGAGCAATATCTTGAGCTTAGGTCAACTCTTAGAGAAAGGTTATGATATTCACTTGAGAGATAATAACCTTTCTATAAGAGATAAAGCTAACAACTTGATTGCAAAGGTGTCGATGTCAAAGAATCGAATGTTTGTGCTCAACATTCAAAATGAAGCTACTAAATGTCTCAAGACGTGTTACAAAGATTCATCTTGGCTTTGGCATCTTCGATTTGGGCATCTCAATTTTGGAGGACTAGAATTGTTATCCAAGAAGGAGATGGTGAGAGGATTACCATGCATTCGTCATCCTGATCAAGTATGTGAAGGATGTCTACTTGGGAAGCAATTCAAGAAAGGCTTTCCAAAGGAATCAACCTCAAGAGCTAAGAAGCCACTAGAACTTATACATACGGATGTGTGCGGTCCAATTAAGCCAAGCTCACTCGGTAAGAATAACTATTTCCTTCTCTTCATTGATGATTTCTCAAGAAAAACATGGGTATATTTCTTGAAGCAAAAATCTGAGGTCTTTGAAGTCTTCAAGAAATTCAAAGCTGCCGTCGAGAAAGAGAGTGGTCTACAGATTAAAGCTATGAGATCAGATCGAGGAGGAGAGTTCACCTCAAAAGCATTTCAAGAGTTCTGTGAAACTCATGGGATACGACGACCATTGACAGTCCCAAGATCTCCTCAACAAAATGGAGTGGCAGAAAGAAAAAATCGAACAATTCTTGAAATGGCAAGAAGCATGCTCAAAAGCAAAGGACTACCCAAGGAGCTATGGGCAGAAGCAGTTGCATGTGCAGTCTATCTATCTAATCGATCACCAACAAGAAGCGTGTGGGGTAAAACACCACAAGAAGCATGGAGTAAAAGGAAGCCCAACATTGCTCATCTAAGAGTATTCGGGAGTATAGCTCATGTGCATGTACCTGACAATGAAAGAAGCAAACTAGATGATAAAAGCCAAAAGTACATCTTTATTGGCTACGACAGTAACTCCAAAGGATACAAACTTTACAACCCTAATATTGGGAAGACAACCATCAGCCGAGATGTCGTATTCAATGAAGAAGGAGAATGGGATTGGAGATCACATACCAAAGAATACACTTTTTTTCCACACTTTGAGGAAAATGACATGGAGCAATCAAGGATGGAGCAAGAGCCTACTACTCCGCCAACTTCACCAACTGTGAGTCTTCAAGAAGATGAAAATTCAAATGAAAGAGTTCCACGCTTCAGGAGTTTACATGAACTCTATGAGGTAACTGAAAATCAAGATAACCTTACTCTTTTTTGTTTATTTGTCGATTGTGAGCCCATGAATTTTCAAGAGGCGGTGGAAAACAAGAATTGGAGAAATGCCATGGATGAAGAGATAAAGGCAATTGAGAAGAATAATACATGGGAGCTAGCTTCACTTCCAAAAGGGCACAAGACAATTGGAGTGAAGTGGGTGTACAAAGCAAAGAAAAATGCCAATGGAGACGTCCAAAGATACAAGGCGAGATTGGTGGCAAAAGGCTATAGTCAAAGAGCTGGCATCGACTATGATGAGGTATTTGCTCCCGTTGCTCGACTAGAAACTATTAGATTGATTATTTCTTTGGCAGCTCAAAATAAATGGAAGATACATCAAATGGATGTGAAATCTGCTTTTCTCAATGGAGTCCTTGAAGAAGAAGTCTACATCGAGCAACCACAAGGCTATGAGATCAAGGGAAAAGAAGACAGTTTTAAAGTTGAAAAAGGCACTCTATGGGTTGAAGCAAGCCCCAAGAGCTTGGAATGCTCGAATTGATAAGTATTTGCAAGAAAGAAAGTTCATCAAGTGTCCATATGAGCATGCACTCTACATCAAAATCCAAAACGGTGATATCTTGATCGTATGCCTATATGTAGATGACTTGATATTCACAGGTAGCAGTTCAAGCATGTTCGAAGAGTTTAAAAAGGAGATGATGGAGGAGTTTGAAATGACTGACATCGGAATCATGTCTTACTATCTTGGAATTGAAGTAAAGCAGAAAGACAATGGCATCCTAATCACTCAAGAAGGCTATGCCAAAGAGGTACTTAAGAAATACAAGATGAATGATTCAAATCCAGTTGCCACACCAATGGAATGCGGAATCAAGTTATCAAAGCATGAAGAAGGAGAAAAAGTAGATCCAACATTTTTTAAGAGCTTGATTGGTAGCTTGCGATATTTGACATGCACAAGACCAGATATTCTTTATGCAGTTGGAGTTGTCAGCAGGTTCATGGAGAATCCAACAACAACTCATATGAAGTCAGCAAAAAGAATTCTTCGTTATATAAGAGGTACAATAAATTATGGTTTGTACTATTCTGAATCTAATGATTACAAGCTTGTTGGATACAGCGATAGCGATTGGAGTGGAGATATAGATGATCGAAAGAGCACAACTGGCTTTGTCTTTTACATGGGAGGCATTGCCTTTACATGGATGTCAAGAAAGCAACCAATCGTCACTCTCTCAACATGCGAGGCAGAGTATATAGCTGCTACTTCATGTGTCTGTCATGCAATTTGGCTCAGAAACCTATTGAAGGAATTGCGTTTTCCACAAGAGGAGCCAACCAAGATTTGTATGGATAACAAATCAGCAATAGCTTTGGCCAAGAATCCAGTCTTCCATGATCGAAGTAAGCACATTGACACGCGCTATCATTATATACGAGAGTGCATCACGAAGAAAGATGTACAAGTGGAGTACGTGAAGTCTCATGATCAAGTAGCTGATATCTTCACTAAACCACTCAAGCAAGAAAACTTCGTCAGATTGAGAACTTTGATTGGAGTAACAAGAAATCAAGTTTAAGGGGGGATGTTGAAATTATAAACTTGACTTCTTGAAGTTTGTAGAAGCTTAGAGAAGCTTAGAGAAGCTTGGAGAAGCTTATAGAAGCTTGAAGAAGACTATAGAAGCTTGTAGAAGCTTGAAGAAGATTATAGAAGCTTATACAAGTTTATAGAGGTGTGTAGAAGCTTATAGATCTTTCTAGAGAGTCAATTATGATCACTAGTATAAATAGGGGTAATGTCTTTGAGTTTATGTGTAGCAAAAAAGAGAAGTGTCAAAAATCAGAGAAGTAGTCTTTCCTTCTAAATTCTCTAGTCTCTCTTCTTTCAAAATATTTTCCAACAGTGGGCAAGTTGGCCAAGTACGGGAACATAATGGCAGACGAGAAGATAAAAGCGCAGAAAGGAATGCTACCACCAGACCAGGAAGAGGAACCATGGAAGAACGGCTTGGTTACAGTGGCGGCGTTTCTAGTGTTCGGATGCGTACCTTTGCTCTCCTTCATCGTTCTGATCCCGTTTACCCAACGCGAATCGGCTAAATTCCTAGGAGCCTGCGTTCTCTCGGTGCTTTCTCTCGTACTTCTTGGGCTGGCGAGAGCAAGGATTGCGAGGGAAAGATATGGATTCTCCGTCGCAATGACTCTTCTCAACGGCGGCGTGGCAGGCGCTGCTGCTTATATTCTGGGCATGACCCTCAGGAACGCGGTGGGGAACGGCGACGTTGTTCCATCTCTCTAATAATATTGAGCCTTCACTGTGACTGTCTCGTCCTGTAGAAAAGACAAAAAAATAACAATTATCTTCTTTTTAGGCATTACAAAATCTATATTAATAATAATTTAAACAGGTCTAATATTATATACAATAAAGTAAAATTCCAACAGTAATCTTTATGTTAAAATTATCATTTAATTCAGTTTGATCATTAAATTTAATCAAAATGTCACATAACTATTCTTATGTTTACGTTATGCACTTATCTAAATCAAAATGCGTAGTTGGAACTAATCGAATGTTGTTTCGGGTCAATTTAAGACTAAATTAATTAAAAATAACTCAATTAATCTCAATAGTTATAATAATTACTAGTAGTATTTTAAGATTCCTATTTACTTTTTTATTGCCAAATCTTCTATTTTAAAAAAAATAATAGTTGAAAATAAAATAAATAAATAATATTATTATTAATTATGATGAAATCACATCCGTCATACGACGAGTAGCCATGATCCTCGGCGGCGTTCTGCGATGTCACTGCCATATAAGAACCTGACCTTCCCAGACAGAGTTCGCCTTCTTGTTCTCTTACCGTGATTAGGGTTTAACGATTGGCGACTAGAGTTCTTGAAATGATTATTGATTGACGAGTGTACAATGTAGACCAATCATTTGTAGAAGAATATTTGTTAGGGGAGCAATTGTTACAAAAGGGAAAAAAAAGACATGAAATTACAAAAAAAAAAAATGAAGATTAAGCGGGATCATTGTTCTCTATAGGCACAAAGGTTAGATGATAATTGATGAATTAATAAATTTTGATGATATAGTCAATTAAGATTAAAACGAAGCCTCTAAATACGATATTTATGATTAAGTTTTCAGTTTAGAGTAAACTTTGCTCTTGGTGTTAAGTTAAATCTTCCAAATATAGACGAAAATATTAATAATAACAATAAAAAAAAAGTATATTTATTTTTATATTTGAATTCTTACGTTTTAATATAATACTAATTCATTAGTGTAATTTAATAAATTTTAATTATTTGTAATATATCACATTAATTCTAATATTTAATAATTGTCACGTCATAAAAAAAGAATAGAGAGTAAACGTTATATTACTCTAACAATAAACACAAGGTTATTGAGATAAAAATATACGTAGGGATTTTCATAAGAATTAGTCGGTAAATTTTGTGACTTGTTTGGTATTTGAAGTCAACTATTCGTGGGATCAGCACTTGTACATAGTTTTACATCAAAAAGAAATATTACATTCAACTTAAAACTAATAAACATTCCTTAAATTGATTGAAGACACAAGATTCCATGGTTGGGTTTTGACTAACAAGCTAAAGTTTAAAATTATACTCATAATTTTTTATACAGAGATTGAAATTCTTTGTATAGAGATTGAAATTGGGTTAGAACTCATCGAAAAAGTTAAAAAAATTTAGTTAACGCGAAATTAAAATTTGATTTATATGCGTTGAATTTAATTGATATATTGATAATGTCTTGATTGATATCATCTCCAAAGTTGAATTTTAATTTGTGAAAAAATATTTTAAAATTTAATCGTAAATGGTACTCAATTGATACGCTTCAGTTACACTTTATCCTATAAATAAGATTATAACATTAAAAAAACAAAAACACATGATTTGTAGAATCTGTCGAGTCTTTGATCTGTTCCTAGTGTTGACGTGTTAATTTCTTCCTCCAACACTGGACGCCGTCTATCTGAATCGATCGCCGACCCAACTTTGCATACAATTTCTGAAATCATCGTCTCTCTCTCTCTCTCTCTCTAGAAGGTGTTTGGGTCGCAAACAATACCCTTTATTTTTACGAGGGAGGGGAGAAGAGACGATTAGAACTCTTGAATGGCAGCAGATTTACCAGAAGGAACAGTTCAAAACATATTGGAGCAAGATACCCTCAAATGGGTATTCGTTGGAGGCAAAGGTGGCGTCGGGAAGACTACTTGTAGCTCCATTCTATCCATCCTTCTGTCTCGTGTTCGATCCTCTGTCTTGATTATCTCCACCGATCCGGCTCACAATCTCAGCGATGCCTTTCAACAGCGATTCACCAAGTCTCCTACTCTGGTTAACGGCTTCTCAAATCTCTATGCGATGGTACGCTTTTTTGGAATTTTGTTTGTTTGTTTTGTTTTTTGGGAATTGTAGAATTTCCTTTTAATCCACAGAGAACCCTCATTCTGTCCTTTAGGTGGCTTTGATTTTTTTTTTTTTTTTAATGTAAGTTTCTTATAATTTAAGGTTGGTTACTCTTGATAAAATGTAGGCGAGTGCCTCTGTATTTTTCCCAATTATTCATTCTGGTTGAAATGCTATGTTAATTTGTAGCCTTTGATCCATATATAATAATCAATTTTGGGAATTCCTGCGAAAAGACTATTATTTGATGGTGTTTATTGATGATTGGTTTGATGTTGTAAACTCAAAATCAAGAGAGCTAATGAGGCTTTTGATAAATTTACACCCTTTTTGGTGGGGGAAAGTTTAGTTCTGTTTGTGTAGTTTTTTGGGTGTGGTTTCTAGTGTAACTCACCCCTTTGTTATTGTTCTTTTTCTTTCATTTATACCTCTTTTTAAATATTAAAAAAGATAGTAAATAAGGTGTCTGATGTCCGTATTTTAAAATTTCTTTAATCCATACAAAGAAGACTTCCATCTGTGTGAATGCTATTTTTTGGATCAAGAAAGGGTACGTGGTCTGTATATTACTTTTCATCTTAATTTGACCACCTTTAGGTACGCAAATTACCTTATTGTGATGTTCCTACCGTGCAGGAAGTGGATCCGACAGTGGAACACGAAGATATGGGGGGTCCAGATGGAATGGATAATTTGTTATCTGACCTGGCAAACGCTATTCCTGGAATCGACGAGGCAATGAGTTTTGCAGAAATGTTAAAGTAGGAATTCCTTTGTTTTTCGCATTTTCTTAATACATCAATCTCTATACTTTACACTTTGTTTTTATGTACTGCATCAAAATAAGTATTGCATCGACTGAGAATAAGTATTGCGGCAAAATTATGTTGTTAACCATCTTTGATGTGATTATATTTTTCTTTATTGCTATTACTCTGATTGCAGATCCATATTTATGGTGTATTTTGGCTCTTACTGACATAAAAAGTGATAATTTTTTGCCAACAATAACAGATGTCTGTCTTCCATTTTGAAGGAATATTTTTCTTCCTGAATGTGAAAATTTGTTATTCTGTTTCCAATATATCACTTTCATGTCAAGTATTGTTGACATTTATGAACATTTTGCGATTGTTTAGTTAATTGCGGGGAAGTTCTTACATACATGCTTTATGTTTTTGAGGAATTGATCATTTTTTGGAGTTGATCAGTACTGTTTTTGAGTTGATCATTTTTTTTTGCAGATTGGTGCAGACGATGGATTACTCTGTTATCGTATTTGACACCGCTCCAACAGGCCATACCCTTCGATTATTGCAGTTTCCATCAACTTTGGAGAAGGGGCTTGGAAAAATTATGTCTCTGAAAAATAAATTTGGTGGCCTACTGAATCAGGTTCGCAATATAGTTTAAACGAGAATAGATTCCAATTTGTCAACTCACAAAGATAATAACCCATATTTGTAGAAGTTCTAAATTTAGGTCGTCACGCCATCGCACATGCGAAACGTTAGTTGACTAAAAATTTTTACTTAAACAATCTCAATGAATTTTTTCAAATAATCCCACCTTACCATTTATTTTGAATATATAGTCTGATGAATTGCTGCGTCCAAACATAATGAGATTTTTGCTTAGTTCATCTATCGGAAGTTATGTAGGTTTCCTTGATTGTTGTCCAGAATTATTCTTTGATTCACTTGTCTTCCTGATAATTGACTAAATATCAACAGAGGCAATTGCGATATGAGGAATGGCTATCATGGAGTGGAATCTTTAGTTTTAGTTTTTCTTCATGTATAGATGCCTTACTAATTGTGAATTTGAACCTTATGCACTTACCAAAATTTGAGTTTGATGCTTTCCACTGCTCGATATCAAGGAGTGTGTAGCGAAGTAATTTTCTTCAACTAATTGTTTAGTGCTTGGACTTTTTGAACGGTTAATATATATTTATTATCATCCATTCCCCTTGTTGTCGTCAAGATGCCTCCCTGATAGAGTCATAGTTGATGCTAGAGTTTTAATGAGCAAATTTCTTCAGTGCATGAAACAGATACTTGGAGCTGCATCTTTTTCCTTGTAAATTTTCAGTTTCGCAAATATCCATCAAATATATAATAATGCTATTGAGGATTTAGATGATTCTTTGGTTGTTCATTGCAGATGACCCGCCTCTTTGGCGTAGATGATGAATTTGGTGAAGATGCAATCCTTGGAAAACTTGAAGGCATGAAGGATGTGATAGAACAAGTCAATAAGCAATTCAAAGACCCAGTAAGATAACCATATTTACCTTCTCTCCCATTTTCTTTTTCAACAAGCATTTGTAAACTGTTTCTTTTTGTACCGTTCATTTTGCTGCTTGTTCGATATATCGCATATAAAGTTAGCATCGTATATTTTCAATACAATATGTTTATATTACCTTTTCATTTAAGTGAAGTGTTGATCTTCTTTCTCGAGCACCCGACAGAAATACTCTTGGTGCACTTGTAGTAGTAGTTAAATTACATTTCCGTCAATTGAATTTGTAGCTATACGGTATCAGATTAGCCTCATCAGCCCCAACCCGCTAAATAAATTAGCCCGCTGGCCTAAATAGGGTGCTCCAAGGTCATGCATGCCGGCCATGGACCCCCGAACTGACATGCAAGCCCACTATCTTAACCTATTCTGACATATTTTTGTTTCCAGCGCCTCAACGCTAAAGCAAGAATCTGCCAGAATCGATTGAAAAACTGACCCACCTGTTGAAAATAAGGTCTGGGTCAACCCAAGCCTAGGTTGGCCTGTGAGCAACAGACCAGTTGCTGACCCTGAATATCAAAATAGTTCTTTCGATGACAGAAGATATGATAAGGTTGGAATAACAAAAGTAACTACAATTGACCTACCTCTAGAATGTAGAGATTCTGGAGTCTCTCTCTTAATTTCTCTTCCCACTAAGTCTCTCTCCTCTCCTCTATCATTCTATTCATACATCTCAGTCGTAACTGCTTAAACTATTCTACTAACTACTTATCTCGTATAGGAATCTGGATAGTTCTCTCAATGCAGTATTTTATTCCTTCTACAGAAGTTTTGAAGTTAACAAATTCGTTCAAATTCTAATTTTTTATTTTATTTTTTTGTCAAACTAATGAATGTCTTCTGATAACATCGCGTATTTTTGCAGGATTTGACCACATTTGTTTGTGTTTGCATTCCCGAGTTCCTCTCTCTCTATGAAACCGAGAGACTCGTACAGGAACTCACCAAGTTTGAGATTGATACCCACAATATTATAATCAACCAAGTACTCTTCGACGAAGAAGGTATACTTTTCACTTTCACTCATCCTACTTTTCGTGATTCAATCTTCATGGTTTGGTAGCTATTTACCATACAAGACTGTGTTTACGCGTAGATGTCGAGTCTAAGTTACTTAAAGCGAGAATGCGGATGCAACAGAAATATCTCAACCAATTTTACATGTTGTATGATGATTTTAACATCACCAAGCTCCCTTTGCTACCACAGGAGGTAACTTAAAATTCTTCTATTTTCTCCCACATCTCTTGGGTCTCTGATGGTTATACGTCTAACGTTCGTAAATTTGTAAGACGCATCTCGATTTCTCGGGTGGACGAATTATTTATTTTGAGTGGTGATCAAATATTGGACTTTGTAGGTTACTGGAGTTGAGGCTTTGACAGAATTTTCAGGTCATTTTCTAACACCATATCAACCCTCCATTAGAATAAGCCCGGTGGAGGAATTAGAGAGAAAAATCTCGACTTTGAAGCTTCAGTTGAAAGATGCCGAAGCCGAACTCGAAAGAGTTCGAAAAGGTAAACAGAAAGTTTAACAATCTTAAAAAAATGAAATTATTTAGATTCAGTTTGAAGCTTTTCGAACATGAGTTGTTCTTGTTTTTGTGACTATTTTGATTCCCTTTTTTTAAAAGAATCTGTTTAAAAAATTATACATTATGTTTCGGGTTATCTTTTCTATTTATTAAATTTAAACTACCAATAAAATAATTGAGAAAATAATAAATCACAAGTAATTTTATAATTTAGTGTGGAATTTTGACTTTTTTTTTCTCAAAGTGTTTGTATATATTTGTAACATAATTAAAAAATTAATATTAAAATTATTTTTTAAACTATAATTTTATTTTCTGAGTTATTTATTAATTGGTGTAGCACTTAAAATAATCTATACAACAATTAAATTATTAATTTTACCAACAAATTCATGAAAACCTACCTAATTATCTTTGATCATTTCATACACTTTATGTCTAATTTAAATTTTACAAAAAAATCGATAAAATGGACAAAGATGATATAGCAATAACACGAGCACTCAAGCGATTAACTAAGCAATATTTTTTTCCAAACGTAGAGATCTAATCTGGGCATGGTGATTTTGCTCGTGATTAGGTAACACAATATCAATCGTCAATACTCCGAAACCAACCTCAATCATCATTTAACCAAGCTCCATATATCCATGGCCAAAGATGCAGTCACAAAATAACATTCTGTTGCACAAAATATCGGAAAATACCAAATTTATCTTTTTTGTCTTTCTCATTTTGAGATGGAGAAATGACATATATTACAAGAAAAATGAATATACAGAGACGATAATAACTAAAGTCGTGTCTACTCAAGGGGGAGGATCATACCGGAGATGTTGCTCGTAGAAATGAATCAGCTGGAAATATTAACGAGATAGAACTAATTCGAGAAACTACTTCACCTAATGTAAAATGCAGACAAAGGGAAAGAAGAATTGCCAGAAATCGATTATTGGCTTTCAGAAACTTGTTATCCACAATTACTTTTGCGACAAAAGATAGTTTAAATCAAACCATTTTCGTAAATATACGTACTCGTGCGCATCATCCGTCTAAAAAGCAATCATAGCAATCAAAATATACGAGCTAAGCACTAACAGTTAAATTTTGAGACTCGGTATTCTAGTTATTTGCTGGGCTATTTAGATTAATTGCTTTTGAGATTTTATTTTATTTGAAAATAAAATAAAATGATCAATTTCTGTAGTCGATGCATGCTTCAAGTTCTTTCGACAACATGTTATAAAGCACGAGAATATCATACCATTAACTCTAGAAAAATACAAAAGAAGAGAATAAACATACCTCATTGCCATGAAAGTACGCACATCATGGCTGTCGTTCGCCACGGTTTGTAAATATTTGCAGAATTCTCTTCTATGGAATCTGGGTCTTGGCTAGCATTACTATCATCGGTGCCGCGAGCTTCATACTCAGAAGTGGAACTAGCTTCGAGCTCGACTGCTAGTGATTACAGTTCGGTTCAAGTACGACCATCTACCGTTTGTAAAAAGTCAAAGTTGAAATTAAACCAGGTAGGAACCGAACTGAGGTTCACTTTGCTTCCTAATTTTTGAGTCAAATCAAGTGTTATTAGATTAGAGTTTTGCCCGACATTTGTTTTTTTTTTTTTTGTAGGTTATCGATAATCGAATCACATATAACTGTTCTCGGTTTTGGTTTTCGTAAGTACAAGAATCAAACCAAATTTCATAACTAGATTCCAATTTTACGTGCAGAATCGAGCAAGCATAAATAACTAGTCCCATGGACTTGCAAAATCTAAGTCACTAAATAATCAAATTTCTCCATTGAACACAATTCTCTTATCTTTACAAAGGAGTTATACTTACAGAGAGAGAGTGTGACGATTAAGTGAGAGAAGCCATTGTTAAGGCTTGTAGTCTCTGATGGAGTAACTATGAAATCAAATATTGCTGCAAATTTACAGTTCTCTTCTTGCTCTTCAGTTTTCTAAATGCACACAACTCAATTTGCCTGATTCTCTCTCTACTCACACCCATTATCTCTCCTATCTCTTGCAATGTTTTCATTCTTCCATCCCCCATTCCGTATCTCCATTGGATTATCTGTTTTTCTCTTGGATTCAGGCTGTCGAGTACCTTCTCTAAGTCGTCTTTCATAAACTGCTTCATTAGCACCTCCTCCGACGTTTCAGCTTCCGGGTCGGAAATCACTTCCTGTACAAACCATAAATTCTTGTCAAAACATCAAAAACTTACACGAATGAAAAGACAGGCAATTATCGATCTTTGGGATAATATAGTGTTACTTTTGCTAAGTAGATCTATTGTTTCGAGTTTTTTAGATTTGTTCTTCTGGCGGTGTTTTTTTATAATTGGAGAGAAAATGCTTTAAATTATGTGTATCTTTTTCTTTTTTCCTTGAAGACTCTTAGGCTCCCTCGTATTGTTAATTCATTCTTTCAGTACATTTCGTTTCTCATCAAAAAAAGAAGTTCCTACTTAGCTAGCCAATCTGGCTATGAAAGATAAGAACTACGAACCGAGGGTTTGAGATTTTGATCGATTCCTATCTTCTGCTCCAGGGATCTGGGAGCTTTCGGAATTAATAGAACAGCAGAAAGCCTCTTCATGGATAGCCCTGCCCTGGCTGCAACTTCTTTGTCGCTGGGAAGTGTTCCATTTTGGCTATATAATTGCTTTCTGGCCTCCTTTACCCTATAAGTTGCCTCCACCATGTGAAACTGGCCATTAAAAACAGTCAATTCTCAAAATTAGGGATTTCAATCAGATGTTTGTTCCCAAAGACATTGAAAACTTTGGGATATTAAACTTACAGGTAAGCGAATAGTTCTGGACTGATCAGAAAGTGACTTTCGAAGAGACTGTTTAATCCACCAATGAGCATAGGTTGAAAACTTGAATCCCTTCGAAGCGTCAAACTTCTCGGCACCTCTTACAAGTCCTCGACACCCTTCCTGTAAGAGAGAATCTCAAGTTAAACACAAAGTGAATATTGAGGAGAGTACCCAAAAACGAACACTTATTTCCAATCCATGGATGATACCAATTGGATTTAGTGTAGTTTTTTTGTCACAGATGATCGTTATTCCCCCTATTTAATACTATCGGTAAAGCATCGATATTTATTCATGGTTAAATGTTAAGATCCCACCATCTATCACAAAAATCGTATATACATTCGGCTGGATTCAGGAAATATACCTGCACTAAATCTTGGAGATTCATCCCGGCCCCCTGATAATTCTTCGCGATTGAAATAACGAGTCTAATGTTGCTTTTAATCATTTTGTCTTTGGAGTAAATACCATTATTTATACGCTTTCTAAGGGTTCTCTGATCAACGCCAGCAGCAGTAGCCCATTGAGCAAAAGTAGGCCGATCGCCACATCGCTCTGCAAGTTCCTCTTGAAGTCTTTCGAGTTTCAGCAGGTCCTAGATTACCGCAAACAATGGAAAAGATTTAAAAGAAAAATAGAAAGAATCAATCAAGTTGATTAGTTTTTGTAAAAATCTAGATCAATGAAAGAAAGAATAATTAGTTAATAACTTTCTTGATATTTCTCATATATCATGGAAATTATCCTTATTTGATGATATCTATTTGAGTACGTTATACTTCGGTAACTTGAATTCTTTTTGAACTGTAATGACACACTTCCATTACGAATCTCTTCACGGACTTTATTTCACTCTATAAATGCATCTAAATTTTAGTCGTAATACTTGCAGTTATCCTTTGTCCATGATTTTTTTCCATGTTAAAATCTCAACGTGTTCATTTCGTATTTTTTTCACTTTCTTGTTCAATTTCTAACACAAGAAAAGATTTTGCATCGTTTTGAAATGGAAGATACCTGAATTCCTTCTGATAACTCAAGTTCTTCTTTTGTAGAAAGAAGCTTAGATGAGCTGGTAGTTGCTCTTATATAATGAAGTGGATCAGAATAGTCGACATTATTTAAAGCATTACGCTTTTTTCGGCCAGCAGAACCCGACTTCACCAACACTACCCCAGAAGCAGCCTTCTTTACAGCTCTTAATCTTTTGGCCTTCCGTTCGCTTTGGCGAATTGATCTTACTGCAACACCTTCGGCCAGTTCTTCAATAAATTCTAGTTCTTCATATGTTTCCTTCCCATCGTCAAAATCACTGTCAGCATATTTCAACGAATCGACTTCCTCCACTCGAAAATCACCTCCCATGAACTCTCCGGTTGCAGAAGCTTGCTCCGATTCCACAAACCGGGACCCTTTGGAACTTATCAAATTGGGGTTGGAATAAGTCGAGCCTCTCGAAAAGGAACGTGAAGACTGGGTATTATTAAAGAAAAAAGCTGCTTCTTTTGCAAGCTTGACAGCTGCTTTAGCAAGAGTAAGTGCCTCTGCCGAAGCAGCTGATATGATAGCCTCTTCACTGTTCAGAAGCGTTTCTGATGCTAGAGTTGCTTCAAAATTTTCCTGAAGAGAATCATTGAATAACTATGTGCACTGTACAAAAGTTAAAACCGAGAACATTATGACGAAATGAAAGATTTTCAACTAGTTAAATAGTCGAAAATGAGAAATCTTACATACACCCATGGACTTTGTTTTGTTGCTGATTCAACTTTAGTTTCTAAGGACGGTAATCTCAGCTTCTCGATACTAAGAGCAGCTGACGTTTCAGATGAAGGTGCCGTCGCCAATAAAATGCATTGTGCGTGGAGTATAATAGGCTCTCGGGTTTTGGCTGCATGGGTTGACAAATAAATGTGAATAAAACCCCACAAAACATAGAAAAATGTCTAAAAACTCTAGTTAAAGCTCCAAGGTAACATGTAAATGGGATCTTCTTCTTCTTTTTTCACATGAATAATTTAAATTACAACTAAGACATGTTGAGAAGACGGTACTACCTGAAATGTATCAGTTGGTGACAAGAAGAATTGTTAAAAACAGCTAATTAGGAATTAAAGCTTTCGTTTTTCATCAGAAAATGAAAGCTGCAAATACGTCTAAACCTTCCTTACAACGGAACTGGGATTTGGAAGGAAGTAATGACAAACTTCAAAATCTCAAAGTAAGCGAAATTGTGGTCAACAAATAAGAATATAGCATTTAACAGAATATTAAACAACAAACAAGTTGCCAATTGAAACACAGTTAAGACACAAGGGTATAAAACCAAAACACTGAAGAAAAAATGAGCTATAATATATAGAAAAACTAAAAAAAAAATGAGGCATACCCAGATGAACTCAGAGAGAGGAGGAATAAACTCACAGGAATTTGAATGAGAACTGTTAACGAATTGGTGATAATGACTCGAAGCGGAAGCAGTTGTTATTGTCGTTCTGAAATGGATAGAGAAGGTGTCTGGCTGGCATTTAAACTGTGGAAGCAAACAAGACATTATCGTCTTCCTCTTTCTGCAACTGTTACTGCTACTAGCTACTATTTCAGCTGTTTATAAGGACTTCTACCAACGCAAATCTGGAACTTGTCCGAGAAAAACAAACCAAGAGGAAGATTAAACGTATGACTACTTCACTGTATGAATCGAAAGCGAGTTAGAAGAAAAGGGTAATCAATGGTTGTTGTAAAGCTCTGGATGGAGAGAAATTCGTGTGGGTAATTTGCAAATAATACTGATAAAAATATCCAAGGATAAGGAAAGGCCCGCTGCCTCTCTCTAGTCCACCCTATTTTAGAGAGAGAACGAGAAAGAAGGATTGAGAGAGAGAGAGAGAGAGGATGCAAGTCCAAATACTTTTACTCTGTTTGAAAAGCCCATTATAGAATCAGACCCTCTAGAGAAGCCCCTTTTGCTTCAAATCCTTCAGCCTTCGCCCTACTTTCTAGTTTTTCCCTTCAGTGTTTGATCGACAATGACACTGGTGACTGAACTTTCTTGAGAGATCAGCAGAGAGAAGCGAAAGATTCAGAAGCATTGCAAATCTCGTCGGGATTGAGCAATAATTTGAGGGTTTTCAGAGGATGCCGATTCTTAATGGCTCCGAATAAATCCACTTCTATTGCTACCAAAACCTCCGGCACCGCCGCTGTTCCCAAACCCAAAGCCAGAGGAGAAGATAAACTCAACAGAACCGACCTCTTCTTCTACATTTCCGGCGTCAAAGTTTAATACCGGGAGGGAGCCGACTGGACCATCCGGAATTCGTGAAGTATCCCGACTGTCTCCTGCTCTCCGGGCCTTCCTCGGCGTTTCCGAGGCCTTCCGTGCAGACGTGGCCAAGATGATATGGTCCTGTATCAAGCTCCACAACCTTGAGTTAGCCTTCATCCACCTAAACATGGCCTTTTCAATGCTTTTGTGATGATCTGTACGTATAAGTAAGACTACAAGGCAAGCCTCTGAGTGACGGCGTGACATAACACTTCGAGTTTAGACAAATCTTGAGCTGTAAAACACATGTAAAGAAATCCTCTCAAGATATCAAGACGTATTTTGGAATATAATTGACAACAAATTTTATAAGAATTCTGAAATTACGAATGTTTTGACGATAGCACTGCTAGGTTGGGTGACCGACTGAAAAATTTTTGTTAAATAAATTTAGGAAGGAAAGATATTATAATATAATTTAATCTGTAAAATAAATAATATTTTATTGAAAAAAGAAATTATTATAGCTTTTCAGCTATATACATGCCTGTTAAGACAGTTTGTGTTACAAATAGTAGAAATGAAGAACATGAAAGAAGATCACCTGAAGAGATTCTTGAACTCGTTTTTCCTCTGATTTCCCGACCATGAGAGTTTTTTTCTTTTCTGGGTTTAAAAGCCTTACCAATTTACCGGTTGAATTAAATGATTGAATTATGCGTTCGGGGATTATTGGTAGCATAATATGAAATCTTAAGTAAAATATATTCACGGGTAATGAACATCAACTCACAACGAACACATCCTCTGGCCTCGTGAAGTGGGCTAATAGTTCTTCCGGTTTTGTCTGTTCTTTCCACTAATTTTTCAATGTGAACTAGAAATACTACAATATAGGATCCAAAAACAAGAAAATAAAACTCAAATATTGCAAATGCTTCGAGAAATAGTCAAGCTTTATTGCAGGGCCATCTCTTATTTGTCCAAAATATTACATTTCTCAATGCCACGTGAAAAAATCAGCTCATGCAATCATAGACATAATTCATCACCTTGTATACCAAGTTTTTTGCTTTGTCATGTATCTCGACCAGTTATTTTATACGGAATATTATACTAATGAACAAATGTTGTATTACTTTATCGGCTAATAGTTCAAAAAACCGGTATCCTATGAAGTAAACAAAAAAGGCCTTTTTTTGCTTCGAAAACAAATAAATTTAGTCATACAGAACAATATAGTAGCAATGAATTAATTATATCATAAATGGAGAAGATTTCTTTATGAGTATAATAAAATTATCATGAATTGAGGAGATGGGAAACCCAGAGATCCAGAACAGCAGGTGAACCATACCAAGGTCTAGAAATATCATCTGAACCAACTGGGGAGTGGTACACCCCATCTAAGCTTATGTTTAGTGCACCATCTAAATGAGCTGATGCTTCTGGCACAACCCCGTCTCCCCATACATCTGCCTGCCCGCACACCTGCAACAAAGCATCCACTCCACAGTCAAAATAAGATAAAGCGCAATTTAAATATTTACGTATTAGACTTTAATTTTTTTTTTTTTCGTTTTACAAAATAAATCTCTATCTTTCAACCTTTACTAATTTGGATATGACCATCAATTATGCGTGAAATACATGCTCCTCCAGTCCAAGAAAACAACACTAATGTATGGCCAAATATGTGTTTCAAAATCTGTTTTTTCTCGAGTAATTCTTGACAATAGTATCTATTCGTCCGTGAGAAACTACTTCAACTTTACCTTTTAAGTTGGAGATAATATTCGAACACACTTCTTTTTTATTATTCCTTAAAACAAGAAATGCTAATGTGATTTTTCTTTTCAACATCACGATTAAGTTACTAATTCTAATTTTATTGAAATTTATATTTTTCAGGAAATTGGTTGGAATATGTTTGTATCTACTAATAGATTTTTGGTTTGCACGATCTGAACAGAAAAAACTTTCACAAAACAATTTTTACATGTCTTTTTAAGTTTTGAAAAAACCTATTTCAATTCTGAAATTATAATTAAACGAGTACCAATAATGTTAGAAATATATAAAATAGGATCACCTGTTTGTATCCCTGTCCGATAAAGCGAGCTCGGAAAGTAAATGTGTTTGATGGGGAGGTACTCTTATCATTCAAAACTGCAAGCTCAGAAATAGGTTGCTCATTGTCAATGGAAACTGTTGAATCAAGATTTGCATCACCGTTGCCGAAGAAACGAGCTCCTTGGATATACCTGCACTTCACAACACCATTTATAACTCAATGCACTTTCTTAAAAACCAGAAAATAACCATTTGCATATATTTCAGCATTTCCAATTTTATAATATTTTGGCACATGGAATTACATGAATTTTGTAACATGATCTATATTTTCTTTCTCATGAGAAGGAAAAATTTAATAGCAAAGAAGTTGGGAAAAAGAGTGAATTGAATTTACCTTCCTGCAACACATACATATTTCAATTGAGGAGTGTACATAGCTTTTGAGCAGTGCTTTTCAACATAATTCAACAGACCCCTTGTTTGATCAATCACGCCAGTCGAACCTTTTGGAGGAGGCCTAAAATAATAATTGAAAATTTGTGATCTTTTTCTGTCAAACTATTTAATAGAAATTGATTTTGGCAATGGAAAATAAAAGGAGACAGAATATTTCAAAAAGTCACTTTTTTCCACTTTAAAAATACCAAATAATATCATGGAAACATTATGATGGGCTTCTAATAGGGTCTCTTTGCAAAACTGTACCCTCTTAGAAGCCTATCACGTCATTCTAATGCTTTTTCAAGGCATTTGTTTTCAAAAAGAAATAATTATACTGAAATAACTTCAATAAGATGTTCAATTCTGCATTTTAATTCAATATGATAGGAACTATATCGTCAAAGATGAAATTCCTAAGCTTTTATTCACAAACAACAAAGCAATAATATTGTCCCACATCGAAAGAACCAAAATTTTGGGTCATGTATAAATATGAGGGGATTCTTTCACCCGTTGGGATAATTTTTGGAGTGAGTTTTACCTTCTCATTTTCTATCATGGTATCAAAGATAAATCTGTACGATGTGAAGAGCAATTAAACACGCTAGACGTGAAAGAAAAAAACCTATCACGCTAAACGTGTGACCGGTTATTGTCTCACATCGACAGAATTAAAGTTTTGGGTCCTGAATAAATATGAGAGGATTCCTTCACTTTTTGAGCTAATTTTTTGACCGAATTCTACTCTCTCACTTTCTATCAAATACAATACGTACATAGTACCCAAATACACACAAAGAGACTCTGAAGGCTCTCACCTCCACTTTCTTATAATTTTCCTCGATAACCTCTCTATCTCTATCTTATTCTATTTATACTCTCTTATTTTACTAACTTCCTTCCACTTCCACTAACTCCTATCAACTTATAAGAACTTCTTATATACTATTGGAAATGAGTCTCATCACAATATTTCTATCTCTCTAAGTTCTTAAGGCAGAGAACTAACTTTTAAGACAATATGCAAATCCAATCCTTACGACTCTTTTGATGATGAAATTCAAGCTAAAATATATCTAAAAGAGAAGATTCAGTACAATTACTTGTATAAAGCAATAATGGAAAGTTAATAACTGTGATTAGGAGCTGAAGGAAATGACTCACAGATGAGGGGTTCCAAGAGTCAACAACAAGGAAATAGTAGAAAGTCCAAATTCCTCCATATAAACACGAGCAAGCCATCCTCCCGCCGAATGTCCAACCAAGGAAAGTGTTCCGCCTAACAGATTATATTGTTGCCATTTTAGAAACTTTTCCACATCAAGGAAAAGTGTGATTTCTAAATGAATTCAAATTAAACTATCAAAGCATGGAATGGAAAGGAGAAATAGAACTTCAAAAAGAGTGACTTTTTGTGTTTTCCAATCTCGAGAGCAATATCTATACTTCACTTAAATATTTCCATCACGAACTTCTCTATTGTCATAATGAAAGAAAATCATCACAAACATTTTGTATTTAATTCATATTGTATAGAAGCCGCATTATGAGGCAGAGGGCTTGTTCTTCACATCCGTATAGCATTTAAGAGAATTAATTTGGCAGTGGAAAGCAACTATAGTCCTAAGAGATTGCTAATAGAAGCAAATTCGTTAGTTGTATCAAGTGGGTTTCAAGCTAGAGATGGAAAACACCAATCATCTGGTATATCCAGGAATCCAAGGGATAAAATTTTGATTGACTAAAAGATGCGTCACTCATTCATCGATTGATTATTATAATATTTCAAAATAGAAACTAATGATGCCGTACAGTCACTAAAAACTTGCTCTACAATTTGATATCTTTAGCACTAACAAATCAAAATATACTCAGGACCAAAATCACAAAACAAAGGTTGGGCTCACAGTTTAAAGTTTGAATTCCCTCAAATAAGATAAGGATTTTTCATATGGTAAAGGGCTTGCCTTCGATGTTGTGCTTCTTTCAGAGTCAAAAGGTTCAAATTCTCATGAGCGCGAAATCTTTCTCACTGGTAATAATACTAAGGACTTACTCTTTCCAAAAGACAGCACAGTTAGTCTAGGTACATGCTAGTTGTCAAAGATGCCAAAATTAGCGAAGAAGAAAGTAGGCATTGATTGAATAACGAACCAAACCTTGTGCAAACTCTATGGCCTCCTGAATGGCATCGTCTATTCTCTTCAGATACCTGTTTACGCCTGTCAGTATAAACCCTAATTTTGAAATCAAATGAAAGAGTAAAAGTAAACAATGAAAAGCAATTACCAGTCTAGAACGGGGCGAGGACGGAGAGTTCCACTCCAGTAGTTGCGGTCGAGCAATCCAGCGGCGTTTCTTAGCCAATCCGATCTTGATACTTTAGCAATAACAGTAGGCACCCGGTATTTCTCTTCCAATGTCAGAGCTAGTTTGCTGTAGTCACTAGTATTATTCCCTAAACCCTGAATCCAATGAAGAAGGAGAAGTCATTCGTTGCAAATTAACCTTCCATCGTTCAGAACAAGAAAAAAAAAATCCAACTAGACCAGTGAATTTGTTGTTCTAGAGAGGAGGACGAATTATCTCACAGGAAGAATGACGGCAGGGCGATTGTTCGTGACAAGAGAAGAAGAAGAAGAAGAAGAGGATGATTGAATTTGAGTAGATGTGCAGCTTAGTGGTCTCGGCAATGGCGCGGAAACCACCATTGCCATACCTTCCCACCCGCAGAGCGCTGCAGCTATCGCTTAACTTCTTTACGTGAACATGAAAATTCAGGTAATTAAATTATTTCCAGATTTCATGTGAAAAGAAAACCTTCAACGCCTATCATGTATGCATGAATGTTACAACCCGGTCTAATTAAAATCCTAAAGTTTCAAATCCGATTATACTTTAATTTTTTCTTTTGATAAATTGAATTTACATTTTTCAATTATTAGCTAATGAAAATTTATTTGTTAAATTTAATTCGTCAATTTTTCACTCAATTTTAAGCTCTGATAATCTCTTCTCTAGTGATTTGAGGTTCCCTTGATAGCTCGATCCGGAAATAAAACGAAAAGGAAGAGATGGAAGGTAAAAATCCATGATCTCAAGGGCTCGGCAGTTGTGTCAACCTTTATGAAAACCGCGATTGTGCCCGCATCAGGCTAGGACTGGGTTCCCGGATCTTACCCGGGATCTCGGTTGTCCATTTGTCTCTACTCATACTAACTCGAGAGGGCACCCCGAGGAATTTGCTGTCGATTTCGCCTCCTCTCCAAGGCTCCTGAAGGAGAGTTTCTAATGTCCTGAATTCACATGAATGTGGAGAAAGACGGCATGTCTTTGGTCGACACTGAGAAACACGTATGAGGAGATGCGACAAGCCCGCAAAGTGGCAAAGCTAGTCAGGAGGGGGGGTTTGTCATTGGCTGTAAAGTATGTGGATAATGAAAGCACAATAAACCTTCAGATCAACTTGCAATGCGGCGTATCACTTGCATGGAGGGCGCCGCCATCTTTGTGGCACTTACAGCTGTTGTCGGCCCCATCATCGAGGATTAACGGCCTGTTCGGAGAGAGTATCACCATTCCTAAGGTATACCATAAGTTTTTGGGGTAAATTATTGGTAGTTTTCTAGCAAATATTAACCAATGGACCAAAGATTGCTTGAATTATAACATTTTGAGCAAAATTTGGAACTGTAAGAAAATGTTGTTCATATTTTGCATTGCAAAATTGTACCCTTCGAAGAAATTAAGGTGGTCTGTCAAGAAATGGATGATAATCATGGAACAAACCTGGATTTCTCTGAGCATTCACGTCGGAGACTTCCTAATCCTGGCCAACAGATCAGTGAATGTTCATCCTCTTCTGGCAACTTCTTCAGCACAAGGCTCATTTGGACAAAAATGTTCATCTATCTCATGATGACGAAAGGAAAACGATAAAAAGGAGGAGCAAAAAGTAGAAACATCGATAGATGGTCGTAGTAAACAAGTCTTCATCATTTTGCAGTCATCAAATGACCGATTCTTAATCCAGTCGTAGCTTGTGTAAGAAAAATGGCGTACAACTAAGATTAAGACATGGTAGGACATATATAATAGCTCGAGAAACATTTAAAAACCCGATACCATCCATTTGAAGACATGTCAAAATTCCACATCACAGTTAGAAAAGAACTAACGCAGGACTTCCTAGATTAAGAAAAAGTCTATCGGGTTACTAGGAAGAAGAAATATTATTCTCTAATCATCATCGATCAAGATTTGTAACTGGAAAATGTTATTAGCTAAAAGACTAGGCCCAAAGAAATCAAAGGTCTAAACAGAAACCACCAGAATTTCATCTTCAGTTCTTCTTGTCATTGCCTTTCTTCTTCTTTGAAGTGGCCTGTGAATACAAGAAAGTTCCCAAAATGGCAATGGCAGAGCCAAGAGCATTCAGAGGTCTAACTGGATTCCTGAATACCAAAATGGTCGATACAATGACCACTACTCTTTTCATGGTGTTTCCGACCGAAAACGTTAAGGGGCTAATCTCGTCGAGAGCTTGGTACGAAGATTGGTTATAAAGATGATAAAACACCCCAGAGAGCATAACCCAAGTGTATAATGTGGATGGTTTCCCCACGGCTGCAATTGCTTGGTGATATCCTTGGAGCCATTGAGACCCTTCAACGAAAATAGCCACAGGAAATAGATATAGCAACGAAATTATACTGATCCAACCGTATAAATTCAACCCATTTACTTCTTTGAAGCTCTCCAAACTTCTTTTTGAGTAAATATTTCTAAATACGAACCCGACATTGCTGATCAAAGCACCCCATAGACCTTGGAAATTGAAAGAAACTTCAGTAATGGCAGCCAGAGAGCAACCCAAAACAATGGGAAGGATCGAAAGCCATACTTGTATGGGATAAGTATCACCAAGTAACGATGAAAACACGACAGAGAAAACGGGTTCGGAAGATTTGATAACATGGGTGAAAGAAACAGCCACCTTAGAGAATGAAACACAAGCTGAAATGTGACCAATGGTGTGGAACAACGCAGGACCAAGTAGGGCAATAATAAAATTTTTTGATATTTGCGGACATCGTTGGAGCTTAAAAGACCAGAGAATGAGCATCCAAACAGACCCAACGAAGAGCTGGAAAGATGCAAGTAGCCATGGAAATGGGAAAAGATTTAGTACCTTCTTGTTGTAGATATTAAACACAATATTTTGGAAGTACCAGAGACCAAAAACGATTGCTAGCTGAAATGTCTTGCTCTTTGATTTCGAAATCTCGGCTTCTTCACTTCCGGGACTTGATTCAGATGAGGCTCTGGGAACATGAACTCTCGGTTTCGGAGAAATCCCAAATGGGTGGGAGCAGATTTCGCTCAAATGCTTTAAATTAGCGGTTGGATTCACAATCTGAGACGATGAACGATGAGAAAACCCAAGTGGGAGGCAGCCATGGATTTTGCTGAAGTTAGACGCAGATGGAGAGTGAGTGTTTCCATGGGATTGTTGAGCTCTGTAAAGAAGATTTGGATTAAGAAAGGAAGATGCATTAATGGCGTAGTTACCAGTACGATTGGAAGAAAGGAGCGCGGGAGATGGAGCGAGATTGAAAGCGAACATTATGCTTTAGCTTTTGATTTAGAAAGAGAAGGAGCAGGTAGAGAGAGACAGAGAAGAGGTAGAGAGAGAGAAGATCTGCAGGTTAGGGACGAGATAGTTTCAGTGATGGCTGCTGTCGGTCTAATGTTCCGTTTGGATATTCGTTTCTTTTTACCCTACTTTTCTAAATAATTTTAATTATTATTATACTAATTTAAGTAACAATTAATTGTTAATTATGAAAATTGAAAGCTACGGTAAAAATACAATATAAATACTATCCTTTAGCAAATTTAACAATTTAGTCTTACATTGAATTTTTCAAGAAAATAAACATTAATTTATCCACCGTCAGGGATTTAGATTGGATGTATATCTATGCTTCTCCAGACTATCTGTTGTCTCTGACTCTTGTAATTTGAGTTTCGAAAAATAGTGTCTTGAGATTAAGTTTCGGCATGTTCCTTTGGACATCCGTTGCACGAGCCCACTCACCAAGTTTGGACATCGACAAATTAAATTTGAAGAACGTTATATCGGATTGGAGCTTTTGGGAAATCCATTAGGTTTTTCTTGTCATTGTCCCGTGGCAATATTTAGCAAAATATTCAATAATAAAATTTAAATTGCAAATGGTTTATACTTTAAATTTTATTTTATTGAAAAAATTGTCAAAGTCTAAATTTTGAGTGACCAAAAATGATAGAGTTCAGATTGTACTTTTCGTATCTATGAATTTTAGATTTTATTCATGGACTATTTTTCTCGACTTCTACCAATTGATATAAAATTGTCAAACTTTTGCCCTCACATGGATATTTGCCACAGTCACTCCCTTTGAAGCATGATCTCCTAGCGAGCCATATTATTAGTTGGGCTTGGGTTACATCATAAAAATGTAGTTGACATTAGGGAAGGAATCTAATTGGTATTAGAGCACTCTGTAGGCTTGAAGGCGACTGTTTTCTGGACAGAATCGTAACCCACCAGGAAATTTGTTTGAGCTACGTTGCCATATATAGCAACATTTTCAACGGGGGCGAAAGCGAAGCAGACAGTATCTTCCGAAGTCCTTATGAAGGTGTTCACCTCTGCCAGTTCAAGGTCTGCTCCTTTGAAATGGACTGTAATTTTTGGTATTTTAATGTCGTCCGATTTGCTCTCGTAGCAAAGGTTGAAGCCCTCGACGGGATCTTTAACTCGTTTTAGCTTGATCTCTTCTGCAACCGCAGATTCCAATTTTGAGTAAAATGTTTGAGGAAGTAAGGTTAGGGTTGTTCCCGTGTCGATTATGATGTTCCCGTCGGAGCCCTCAAATGGCGATTCGTTGTAATCCATGCGCTTTCCTCCGACGCTAATGGCTTCCAGGTTTAAGAAATAGATAGAGGATTGATCTACTTTGATCAATGGAGTTGATACGGCTGTTTCTCCGGTGACAACCGCTATGTCTCCGAACGATAGTTTGCTTGTTTTTGATGTTTCGTAGGAGGAATAAGGGACAAGACAATAGGAGAATTTCCCGTCAATGGAGGAACCCATTTGAGAGACGAGTGATAACCGGCCGCCGCCGAGACCAACTACGCCGGAGCCTTCCTTGCGGAAGGTGCCCTCGTTTTTGTAGCCGCATTCGAAGATGGTTTTGCGTAGAGCCACCGGCTGGGAAGAGGTGGAGCCGAGAGTGACGGTGTCTACGCCCATAACGCCGACAGTGTAGGATAGGTCTCCATATCTGACCGAATAGTTACAGAACGACCACCCTCCATTGCAGGCGGTTCCTTCGATTTCAAAGCATATGCGGGAATTACACGGGATTTCCCGGTACGTTTTCGATTTTCTTGGGTCGAAAAGAGGAGCCGTTTGATTGTAGCACTCCTCGACATCGCATGGCGCGCATTGCGTCCATATAAGGTCGCTGCCGGTGTCTACAACGACGGAGATAGGAAACGGCGGGGAACCTAGGTGAATATTCACGAGGTACTCCCCGGAGGCGGACTTGACGGGGCCCTCGGCGGAGTTCAGAGAAACTGACGATTTAGGGTTGAAGCGCTGCGCACGGTCTATTGAGCGGCGGAATGCGGCGGCTAATCGCTCAGAGCGAGTTTCCAATGGATTATAAAACGGAGAATCCAGCGAATCACGATGGAACATGTCGATGCTGAACCCATTACCTTTAGCTTTGGAGAAGCTAAACGTTGCAAGGCTTACAACAACAAACGGCAAAATCAACGCAAAGGCGTTGAATTGAGATACCGCCATTGTTAACAGGTTGAAGAAACTTTCAGAAAACTGATACAACAAAGGAAGATCGGCTGCAGTATATAAAGACATACGAGTCAGAGAGAGAGAGAGAGAGAGAGAGATCAAAAGCCATGATTGCCAAATGGCAATGAATTAATTTGCATGATTTGTAAACCATTGAAGAATTCAATACATTGCCATGGTTGCAGAATTCTTCCTTTCCTGCATGGATTTCTACTGTAATCCGGATTTCCATGACCAATGAGAATGAGAAGCACAGATGTGTCTGTGTCTGATTTTCAGATAATTGACATTCCATGTAAAGACTATTGGTGTTCTTCTTTCAGTTTGGACTTGGGGTTCTCATTTTTGAGTCGCAATTAAACTAGATTTGGGTTGGATTTTCGACTACGGTTTGATTCGGTTTTTTACTGTTTTTATCTCTAAAACATGAATCAAACCGTGACCTGCGATTTTAGAAGTCATTGACTAGAATATCATTATTCAGTGACATAGAGTAGCCTTTCAATATAGAAATGAATGTAAATCAAATTATAGATAACATTAGAACAATAACCGCAAAGTAACTCAATCTCCAATCTCTTCTCCAAACATCTTCATCGAGATACGATTAGAGCTCCGGGACGAAGAATTATGATCACTCTTTGTAATCACCCTACAAAGAAGATCATCAATCTTCTCTAATTGAAAGACAGACCTAGAATTCCCCAAAAAGGAAGAAAAAATTAATGACAAAAAGGGATGGTAATTCCGGATTAAAAGGATTAGATTTTAAAGAGAAACCAAGTTAATTGTTGATATGACATACTGATCCCATTATTAATGAAAAAAATCATGCTTAGATCATAGCCATTCATCACGTTTAGATCTCTCCTTCACTTTATTCTCTCTCCTAATCGAGCGGTTATGATTTTAAAAATTAAAAAAATTTATGAAAAAAGGAAAAAAAAAAAAAAAGATCAAATATGTAAGAAGATTAAGGTTAAACATCGTAGAAATTTGACTGCCATTAACAGCGAGCATCTTATTTCTGTGGGAACATCACATCAAACCCTAGCCTTAACCCGGACCCTAAAGCAAGTTGAAAAATAAAGGTAAGATATTTGGTTGTCTATACACCTAATTGGATTCAGGGCAATCTGTAGGCTTAAACGATACTGTTTTCTCGACAGAATCGTAACCCACGAGGAAATTCATCTGAGCAATATTGCCATATATAGCAATATTTTCAACGGGGGCGAAAGCGAAGCAGACAAGATCGTCTGAAACCCTGACGAAGGTGTTCATCTCTGTTAGTTCAACGTCAGCTCCGTCGAAATGGACTGTAATTTTTGGTATTTCAATGTCGTCTGATTGGCTCTCATAGCAAAGGCTTAAGCCCTGAACTGGAGTTTCCGATTGTTTCAACTTGATCTGTTCAGCAACTGCAGACTCCAATTCTGAGTAGAATGTTTCAGGTAATAAGGTTAGGGTTGTTCCCGAATCGATTATGATATTACCGTCGGACATGCCAAATGGTGATTCGCTGTAATCTACGCGCTTTCTTCCGACGCTAATGGCTTCTAGGTTTAAGAAATAGAAAGTGGGTTGATCTCCGCTGATCAATGGAGTAGAAACGGCTGTACTACCTGTGACAACCGCTTTGTCGCCGAAATGAAGCTTGCTTGTCTTAGATGTTTCTGAGTAAATTGGGACGAGACAGTAGGAGAATTTTCCATCAATGGAGGAGCCCATTTGAGATACGAGTGATTCCGACCCGCCGCCGAGACCAACTATGCCGGAGCTATCCTTGCTGAAGGTGCCCTGGTTGTTGAAGCCGCAACCGATGATGGTTTTGGGTAGAGCAACCGGCCGGGAGGAGGTAGAGCTCAGAGTGACGGTATCTACGGCTATAACGCCGTAGGTATGGGATTGATCTCCATAAGAGACTGAATAATCACAACCTGACGCTCCACTGCAGGAGGTTCCTCCGATTGCACCACAGATGGCGGATTGACACGAGATTTTCCTGTAGGTACTCGATTTTCTGGGGTCGAAAATGGGAGCCGTTTGTTTGTAGCACTGTTCGCATGGCTTGCATTGCGTCCATATGAGGTCGCTGCCGGTGTCTACAATGGCGGAGATCGGAAACGGAGGTGAACCCAGAGAAATTTTCACAAGGTACTCTCCTGAGTTAGACGTGACGGTGGCCTCAGCTGAGTCCAGCGAAACTGACGAAGCAGGGTTGAACCGCTGCGCACGGTTTATTGAGCGGCGGAAGGCGGCAGCTAATCGTTCATAGCGAGTTTCCAACTGTTTGTAGAACGGAGAATCCGGCGAATCACGGTGAAACATATCGACAGTGAATCCATTACCCTTAACTTCAGATAAGCAAAACGTTGCAAGGATAACAACAACAAACGAGAAAATCAAAGCAAATGAGTTAAACTGAGATGCCGCCATTGTTGACAGCTTGAAGAAACTTTCCGAGAACTGATCAAACCCAGTAACATCGGCTGCAATATATAAAGAGATACGAGATATAGCGAGGGATAAGAGCCATGATTGACGAAGGTGAAAGGATGAATATGCATGATTTGTTATGAATTCAATACGCCGCCATAATTGCAGAAATTATTCCATATTCACGTCGTGTTTTTCCTTCTTTGCATGGATTTTTACCATAATTCTGATTTCATGACCGAATGAGAAGTACAGCTGGGTCTCTATGTCCAATCATCAGGGATGATTCAGAAGCCCAGATGATTGACATTCCATGTTAAAACAATCTTTAATTAAATTAAATTAAATTTGAAGACTATTGGTATTCTTGTTCTTTGGTTTGGGAAGTCTCCCTGTATTCTAATCCCTAAATGTAATTAAATGAGTTAATATTAATTAATAAATTAAATTCTCAACTAATGCACTATCACTTAAAAGACGACGTTTTAATAATTTAAAATAAAATAAAAAAGTAGATTAACTATTAATAAAAAGTTAAATTATTTTTAGAGCATCTCCAATGCCACGATATATTAATTAAAATCACATCATTATTATTTAATAAATTTTATTCTTTGTCATTCACATCATTTTTAAGCAACTTTTCTAAAAAACCACTCCGATGAGCAAGCTCTGAAGTTTCTCTCTCTTCTCCCACGTCTAAATTTTTATATTTATTTTTCTTAACAAATATATAATCATACTATTTGAATCAATGAAGTAAATATTACATGGAATTGAAATTAGACAAAAAATAAAAATTAATTCTAAATAATTAAAATACAAATAAAAAAATCACAAAAACAAGTTACAATTCTAAATAATTAAAATACAAAAAAAATCTTACAAACACATTACAGTAATTAATAAATTGTACATATTTCAATATAAAGAATATTTTTCAATTAGATTGTGCTCCAAATCGAGACCATATATGCTCTACCAAGTCTGCCAGAAGATTGCGATGGATGTTTCTATCACGGATTATAGTATTTCGTTGAAGCATTGTCAGAAAATCGAAAATAGGTCCGTGTGATACTTCAATTGTTGGTGATGGGGCAGGACCTTCATCGTAATTATAATCAAATGTACCTTCATATAAGCCTCGTTCATCATCCACAATAATATTGTGCAGTATGATACATGCGTACATAATATCTTTGATAACATCTCTTTCCCAAAAACACGCTGGCCCTCGAATAATGGCAAACCTAGACTGAAGAACTTTGAATGCTCGCTCAACATCTTTGCGCACTCCTTGGCATCGGGCAAATAATTGTCTCTTCTCTCCTTGGGGCAATGGGATGGTCTTGACAAATGTACCCCACTGTGGATAGATACCATTGGCCGAATAGTACCCTATGTTGTATTGTGTGCCATTGACCGTAAATTCAACTGGAGGAGCTTGCCCTTGCAAGATGTCAGTGAATAATGGTGATTGATTCAATACGTTTAGATCATTATTGGATCCCGGGACCCCAAAAAGTGCATGTCAAATCCAAAGATCTTGTGAAGCAACTGCTTCGAGCATGATTGTTGGCCTTTCGTGATCACATCAGGTGAATTGACCTTTCCATGCAACTGAACAATTTTTCCTAGCCCAGTGCATACAATCAATACCACCCAACATGCTAGGAAACCCGCGTGCGTCCCCCATTTGAAGTAAGCGTTGCATGTCATCAGGATTGGGCCGTCTCAAATACTTTGCCCCAAAAATCTCTTTTACTCCCCGAACAAAATTGACGAGGCACTCCACTGCAGTGGTTTCACCAATCTTGACGTATTCATCCACTGAGTCTGCAGACACTCCATATGCCAACATTCGCATAGCAACAGTGCATTCTGTAAAGGGGAAAGTCTCTTTTTGCCGACTGTATCAACCCTCATTTGGAAATACTCAGAATGCTTTCCAAGGGACTCCACTATGCGTAAAAATACGTGTCAACGCATTCTAAATCGTCTTCTAAATTGATATTCTCCATACACCGGTTGTTCAGAAAAGTAGTCATAGAATAAACGTTGGTGTTCGTCTTCACGTCTCCTATCACTGTAGACCCTTTTTTTTCTGACTTCTTCTTGAGCTAATACCTTCTTCATGTCTATTCTCCATGAAATCTTTGAAATGTTGATGATTGTACTCGTTGATACATTCTGCTATTATAATATCTTTTATACTCATATTCTCGTAGGAATTAGCAGAAGATGGTGAACCCATTTGAGAATAAAGAGTTTAGAGATAGAGAGATATAAGTTAAGAATTGTTGAGAGAGATTTTAGGGAGTGAAGTATGCTTTTAGAACTCTTGGAATGATTGAGAGAAAAGTTGGAGCGTATAGGCTGTGTTCCTCTCAAAATCTACATACTTCTATTTATAGTGGAAGTCAAAAAGTACTGTAAATATGATTTTTTTTTCAATTTTTTAATCGTTGCTTCAACGGTGCAAAAAAAAAAAAGAGTAAAATAATTAATAAAATATTTTTTTTTTGACTCAAGTGGTTGCTAATGGTTGTCAAAGAGAGCAACTCATGGTGGGCCATAGGTTGCCTAAAATGGGGTTAGCAACCTTAGTAGTAAATTGCTTTCAAAAGCAACTTATTAGAGCAACACAACCGGAGATGCTGTTACAAGTAATGTTATGTTTACTCTTATATTCTAAGTGTCAAATAATTATTAGTGTAATTAATATAATAAATGATAAATAATTAATTTATTATATTAATTACATAAATTATTATTTGACATATCAATAAATATTTTAATAGAATAAACGTAGCATTATTCGTATATTGATATTCAAGTTTTATATTTTATTATTATATGTAACGAATTATTTCAATTATTGTCATTATCTTACTATGAACGGACAAAACATCATTGTATAAATTAGAGTATACAATAAATGCAACGATCTAGCCCCACCTTCGAAGATCCGCGAACTATCAGCCCAGCCCCACCCTCGACGACCCACAGACTATGCTCCTGACTTTCTCTCCCTGCCGAAGAAGTTTTTGCCTTGCCAATTACTCTTGTCCTTGGTATTTAAGTCTGCCAGGTCCAAGGTTTGAGTATAACGACCCATTTTCCTAATAAAATATTGTTCGTTCTAAGGATTGAGTCGTAACTCAATATCCTCTCCTCACGGATTTGTTTGGCGGCCGTAACCCAATATCCTCCCCTCACAGATTTATTTGGCGAGAACTTTTCAGTCAGTCATCCAACATGGTAGTGCTATCGCTGGAGCACTTTTAACTTCGGAGTTTTTATGGGATCCGTTGTCACTTGTACTTCAAAACGCATCTTACTATTTTGAGAGGGTTTTCATATACCTACTCAAGTGATTTGAGATTGTGACAACCTCCTTTTTACGATCTGGAATTTGCCTATACTCGAGTTTAAGATTTGCCTACACTCAGCTTATATTCCAAAATTTGTCTCGCAACCTGAGCTTTGTCCCGCAGTCATGCTCAATGTTGTCACAATCACACCCCCTCGGAATGTCCTCGTTGGCCACATTTCTGGTTTGATACAAGCTCTGATACCATTTATAATGATATATTTTCTCAATAAGATATTGTCCGCTCTAAGGATTGGGCCATAGCCTAATATCCTCCTTCATGGATTTGTTTGGAGATAACTTCCCAGTCGGTCACCCAATATGGTACTGCTTTCGCCGGAACATTTCTAAGTTCGGAGTTCTTATGGGATCCGTTGCCAATTGTGCTCCAAAACGAGTTTTACTTTCTGAGAAAGTTTCTTTACATATGTTTCATTTTCATATATCACGTCAAGCGATGTGAGATTGTGGCGACTCCATTTTTATGACCCGAGATTTGCCTATACTCGATTCCGAAATTTGCCTACACTCAGCTTATGTCTTGAGGTATATCCCATAACCCGAGGTTTGGCTCGCAGTTGTGCTCATACGTGCATATTTGGGTTATCACATCAAGTAGCTGGGAAGGTAAAAACTCTTTCAGCAGAGAGAGAATGTCACGAGTACAGTTCGAGGATCTCTTGGTGGAGTCAGACCGACCGTTCGTGGATTCTCAAAGGTGAGACCGGACCGCACAATTTGCGGATTCTCGAGGATGAGGCCGGATCATTGCAATAAACATTACTCTTAAAATAATAATAAGTAAAAAGTTGGTCGAGTGATTCGATAAGTTTTTTTTTTTTTTTTTTTATGTTACAAATATTAATTGAATGCATCAATATACATATATACGAAAATTTACATTTTCATTAATAATCTTCGATCATTTATCACAAAAATAGTCAAAGACTTGATTCGTAATTAGGTAATAAACTTATGTTCTATTCAATTGAATAATGAAATATAAATAAAAAAAAAAAAGATAGATATTCAATTGAAATTGTTATTTCTATTTTTTTTTTCTTTTATTCTTTTGTGTAGCTTTGGGCCCGCTATCCCGATCATGATTTTCCTACTCCCAGGGGGAAAGGTCTTTCCCTTTTTGGTCGGTTGTGGGCGAGGAGGGATTCAAACCCCCGACACCGTGGTTCGTAACCACGTGCTCTAATCCTCTGAGCTATAGGCCCCACCCCGTTTCCACTGGATCTGTTCCTGGGATCTATCAGACCCAGAGGAGTAAATGATCCAATAACCACCGTTCCTTTTATTTTAAAGTCATTTTTAAATACTATGATGGCTCCGTTGCTTTATTATTTTTCGTCTTTTATTCAGCAATCCCAAAGTCTCTTTTTTTTTTTGTAATTCAAATAAATAAAAAAAATTATTTATTTATTTGAATATTCTTTCAACCAAAATTACCCTTTTTTTTGGATTGAAAATATATTAATAATTGAAAAAAAAACAGATATTAATAATATCTGGAATCATTTCAAAATACATAATTTCGAAATACTATTTTTCATATAAAAAATGAAGTGAATCCAATAAAAGTACATAGATTAATTCACAACCTTTCAGATTCAATTACGAATTGATTAACAATTTTTTTTCCTGGTCGAGTCAAATAAATTCATGAAAAAATTTCTATTTATTTTTTATTGTACATATAATAGATTTGCCTGGACCGATACACGATTTTCTTTTAGTCTTGTTAGGATCAGGTCTTATATTAGGAAGTATGAGTGTCGTATTACTTACCAACTCAATTTATGCTGATTTTTCATTGGGACTGGTTCTTGTTTGTATATATTTTTTTAATATTTTATCAAACTCTCATTTTGTAGCTGCTGTGCAACTTCTTATTTATGTGGGAGCTATAAATGTTTTAATCATATTTGCTGTGATGTTTATAAAGGGTTCAAAATATTCCAAAGATTTTAATCAATAACAAAACTTTCATATGTAAAATATAAAAATATTAATCCTCAACTTAATATATTTTCGAGACTTAATGTTAAAGTACTAATTTGTTCTTTTACAACTCGTCACCCACAGGCCCCTTCAGATAATCTTGGGTCGGGTGATCGAACTCTCATCTTTGATTTTCATCACAGATTAATAGATTTATGTTCATCCTAGATTTCTCTTGCGATCTTTGTTGGTCGAGACATGTATTAATTAGAGGATTCAAGGACAACAAACCAGAGTAAGAAGAAAAATAAATGAAGTATTGACTATATGCTATTATAACAAAAGTTGGGAATTATTACTACCAATAAATAACATGATATTGTTTATTTTTTGAAAGTAAGATAATATTTGAGTTGAGTAATCGGGTTTAAGTTGGATATATGTTGTTTGTATTTAAAAGTGTCAAATGAGCATAATGAGTTGAGATAAGTCTGAAAAAATCAAACTTAATGAGTATAACGACCTAAGTTGAGCAAAAAAAAATCAAATCAATAATTATAATACGTTGAACTTAATGTACTAAAACTAATTAGCCAACTGATAAAAGTGAAAGGAGTAGATTCATGAGTGGTGAGATAAACGAGCTGTGTGAGTTAAACGAGCCAAACGATCTATAGCCTAATGAATTACTCTTGCACGTAAGTTTACAAATTTTTTTAATTTTAGTTGTTATAATATATATTGTAATTATTCTATTATTTAATTGATTAATATATAAAATTAATTAATCGCAATATTAGGTTAAATCAATATCATTAGTGTATTTATTTGTTTTTTGTAATTATAATATTTTAAAAAAATATAATTAATTAAATTAAACAGGGGAAGGGAGCCTGTGTGCTTTGGACTATAGTTAGAGCTTGGATCAGATGTGAGAAGGTGCTAGTGGGTTGGACAAACTAAACAAGGCTAACGAGCTCTACTAAAACATGTGGATTCTGATCCAGTCTCTATGTTCAATTTAATTTTAATACTTTAGTTCTTAATAGTTCAAATCAAACTTTGATTTCACAATTCCTACCGGCAATTGATACGGACCAAATTTCAACAACTAGATCAGTAACAACCTATTCGTGTCCACTCCTACTACGTGTAAAATGCAAATCAATAGCATCAACATTTCATTTCCTTTTCAAGACGTAAAATGTAATGACCCGAATGTGTACGTATGAATACAATTGCGGGGTAAATTTCGAGTTGCAGGGCAAACCTCAAGATCTAAACCGAGTGTAGAAAAATTTTGAAATCGAGTATAAGCAAATCCCGAATCGAAAAAAAATAGTAGTCACAATCCCACATCACTTGAATAGATTTATGGAAATGAAACATATACAAAGAAACCCTTTCAATATAGTAAGACGCGTTTTAGAGTACAATTGGTAACAGATCCCATAAGAATTCCGAAATTAAGAGTGTTCCGAAGAAACCAGTATCATATTGGGTGACCGACTGAGAAGTTCTCGCCAAACAAATTTCATAAGAATTTTGAAATTAAGAGTGCTCTGGCGAGAGTTGTACCATGTTGGGTGATCTACTGGGATGTACTCGCCAAACAAATCTGTGAAGAGAGAATATTGAATTACGGCACAATCCCTATAGCAGACAATATCTCACTGGAAGAAATAAGTCGTTATATAAAATCAACCAATACTATCAAAATTCCGTCCCAATGCATCCCATGAATTTAATTTCAAATGGATTTCATAGCAATGAAGTAATAAGAACTGTAGTAATTTGAATTACTAGCTTTAGACAGTGGATTTGGATTGGAATTAAGATAGAACTCCGTCGACAAGGAGATTAGAGTGTAGGGAATGGTATGAACATTCCAAAGATGACTGATTCCAAGTCAACACGTCAAAGTAGTTGAAGTACTTATTGAAGTGTCCATTTTGCCAACCTACACCACTTCTTGACTCGTGCTTTATTGTTTGGTGTAGCTATCAAAGCACTAACTCTCTGAGACTTTTAAATTTACCCAATGTTTTCAAAGCTTTCCTCCAATTTACTTTTTTGTGGAGTTTGGATCTCGGCAAAATAATATCGTCCGTATTTTTCAAAATTCACACTATTTTGTTCTCAATTTTGACATTAAAATGCAATACGAGATTATGCAGTTCTCCCCATATAAATTATGGCTTCACAATTATCTAATCTTAGACCCTTGTAACGTTATGGAGTCTCTATCCTACACGAATAATATGATTACTTTGAACTAAAACTCACATAAAAACGTTATTTATCAACTAATAATATTTATATTTTTTAAATAATATGAGATTGTATAACTCTATTAATATAGACTAGATATTCACAATTATTTGGTTTTGGACAATTCTTGTCTTCGCGTGACAAATTGTTATAATTTTTTTAATTAACACTATGTTTACATGTGTTTTTGTTGCGACATATATAGTTAGGGTCGGATTCATATATTAAAATGTTTAATAAAATGTGTAAATTGGAATAGTAAAACTAGCTATTGTCATTTTTCTTAGTAAATTTTTCTTTCCAACAGTTCTTTTACCGTATGAATCACGACTTACACAAGTCCACTTCGAGTCTATCTCAATTTTCCGGCCAAACAGTCACGAAAATTTCTATTATTTAACCCTAAATCTTCTCAAATATTTCCTAGACTCCATTATCATATTTCTCTCACCATTTTCTTTATCTTTCTTCTTCGATGGCCAACCATGGAGTAGCTACGAAAAGGGCGGTAATCTCTTCGTCGTCTCCACCGAACTCCGAACCAGAAAACCCTAAAGAATGGAGCAGAAAAAAACCCAGAAGAAATTTGAAAATCTTCTTCAATCTCCCTCTCACCCCAGAAGAAGCAACTACGAGAATCATAAACAACTACATTTCTTTCGGATTACTGTACACCATCTTCATCTGGGTCGTCCTCTTCATCACCCTGATTCCAGCTCGCAAGCTCTCTCTGCTGCTCATGGCGATCATGACGAACGTGGCAAGCTCTTACCTTTTCCTTCTGAGAGCGTTGCCCGATTCTGAAATTCTTCACGGGGTCGTCGACAAATGGTTCGTTCTGGCTCTGATCGCCTTTGTTACGGCTGTAGAGCTTATTTTGACTGACGCCGGTCTTCATCTTTTGTTCACCTTGGTCGGTGGAATTCCGATCACCCTGGTTCATGCTATTTTGAAGGTGGGGGCTGATGTTTTTGTTGAAGAAGATGCTGTTGCTGTCGGAGAATTGGTTCCTCTTGTTGTCGATGATAACCAAAAACCATCGGACATGGTGTGATTGTTTATCCAGTTTTTTCTCATAAAATTCCGTCCGGTCAGGTCGGACCGGATCAGCTTGTAATTGTATAATGAGCCTCTCTTACAAATTTGAATTAATTGTTTTGGTTCGGTTTAATTTTTGACGTAACCTACTATTGACATAACCAAATGTCAATGCCATCGAATGGTCAGAGCTCGACCACGGTCATGTCACGTTGAATACATCTAATCGCTGTCACACTTTTAAAAATAATTTTGTAAAACAATTTTTAAAAATAATTCTCAAATGCGAGTGTCTAAATTAATTCTTTTGCTAACGACACTCATCAAGTTTGAGCTTCATTTTACTTTGGCTTAAATCAATTCTAAATCCTGAACCATGATTACGATTATTTTAACAAAATAAATCTCAAATAATTTTTAACAAAATAAATCTTTGTCTATCTCCTTTTTGCCATAAACGGCTCCCTGTTCCTTTAAAAAAAGGAACGGAGATTTGTTTAATATTTGCGGGTTCCCGTTGTCACTTGACATCACAAGAATGGGGACCCACTCCCCCGATTTTATATATAGAATCAGGGAGAGGGCATCATCCACCCGATCCCCCTCTCACGAAAAAACGATCTCTCTATTTTCTCCATCTCCTACCGCATTTTGATTGCTCAAACTAGTGCATAACGCACCTATTCCGACCGCCTTCACTCTCTACAAATTTCATGAAATCTTGAAGCTAAGCAATCGGTTTTAGCACCGAGAGCGATTTGAATGCCTTCGTATGTGAAATCTGCAATTGTAATGAATTCTTTTTCGGAAAATCCTCAGGTTGTCATTGCAGGAGATTCGATTCGAATGCCCCCAGGGACAAACACTCTAATCTCCTTCAATTTAGAAGTCAAAAGATACTTTGATGAAACAAATGAAAATATAGAGAAATTCAATAGTACAATAGTAAAACATGACTAACCAGGAGCTGAATTCTTATAGATAGTTATAGAGCTCATGTCAAGAATTTTCTTCACCCGAGCCCCAACAATACCCTGTTGCAATTTTAATGATAAAATACAAATTAGAAGAAGACTTAGAAAGTTCTTTTTTTTTTTCTACCTAATTTTTAAAAATATAAACCTTACATATTTTAATCGGTATCAACTCAATTGGACATGATATTTCGATACAAAAATGTAAGAAAACTTAGTAAAAAAATGATTGTATTGTCCACAAAAGACCTTCAAAAGGTACTTTTAGTTGTGAGGGAAAAAGTCCTTTGTCATCGAGGGCAGTTAGAAGAGATGCGTTATGCACGAGTTTGGGTGCTCGGAACTTGGTTGGAGAAAAGAAAACAAAGAGGGGACGTTTTTCGCGAGAAGGGAGTCAGCTGGAGGGTGCCATCTTCCCAATTCTATATAAGAGCGGGTCCACATTCTCTTGATGGTAAATGAGAACAAAAATCTACTCTTGAAGAGCGAATTCTCGCATGGTGCCCTAAATTGAGAGGGAACCCACAAATATTACACGAGTCTCCGCTTATTTTTTTCGAAAGAGCGGAAACTTATTCACCACGAAACGGGAATCTGTTAGAGTTTATTTTGTTAAAATACTTATAGTTTAGGGTTAAAAATGGATTTAACCCTTTTACTTTCCCACCAACAAAAAATATTTATCTATTACCAAAAATTGCTCTTATATTTTCTTGTTGAACGTTGAATTCCAACTATAATATTTGAAACTTGAAAAGTCAAATTAATTCATTTAAAAATAAATGGGTAAGTTATATATGTTTTGATTCTTATCTTGTGATATGACATTTAGTGACAATTAATAATTTATTTTAATTATTATTTATAATTTATTATGTTAATTATATCTAATAATGAAATATGATAATTTAAATTATAAAATAAAATTAAAAAATAAATGTAATTTTATTCTTTTTAAAGATACACGAAACTAACGTTACAAAACTCTATTTGTAATATCCTTAAAACCCAACTGTATGAGTTAATATCGACAACATCGTTAAAAACACATTCGATTTATTCATAACTCATAATCAGATCCTTAACTTTCAACAAACCCCACCCGGTCCTCCCATGAAAAAACTATGTCCCAATACTTGTTCACCATGCTCCTTATACGTCAAGGTATAGCATTTAGGGTTGTCAGTGTACACTTGTACACTACCCGTAGGTGGAGGAACGAGATAATTGGAGCTATTAACATATAAAATTTCTCTGAAAATACCACTATGTTTATAATCTCCATCCGGTAAAATGCCAAAACCCATCGGAGGAAATTTTTGTCCGGCATGAGTCGCCGTCCGTCCACCAAAGTGTAAAACACTTCCCCCATCACCGAAACGAGGAAATAGTTCTCTCGGCCAATAACCGATGTACAATGATTCTTCGCCATTGCTAAGTGTCAACCACCAGTGTTTACTCACTACATCCTAACATTTTTTTTTTTTTTTTTGAATAATAGAATTACAATAAAATTAGGGTTCTTATATGAAAATATTTTTCCAAAAACAAAAAGAAGAGTTTCATACCTGAAAAATAGAAACAAAGACTTCGTACTGCTTCCCTCCAAAAATGGAAACGGGTTTTACAGGTGCGCCAAGAATCAAATTGGTATTTATTTGCACAAAACCAGGACATTCTAGATCATAACATCCTGTGTTATGAAAACCGTCTCCCTGTATTTATAATAAATTAGTTTAAATTTAATTTTTTTTTTACAAAGAATTAACTCAAAAAAACTTTATAGGAAAAGAAATCATTCGTGTTTTACCAAGTGAAATAAGGCAAGCATAAATTGAGTATGAACTTACTGTCCAGTATATAGATAGACGAGTTTGGGCATCACCGTAACCATCGGGATCAACCTATTAAATCAATTTTACGTTAAGTATGTTGTTCACGACAAACAATTGATTAATACAAATTTGAATTGTACGTACCATCCATCCTGCTTTTATAAAATTCTTTTTGTCAGAAAGATCAGATCCAATCCAAATACCAGCACCGCTGCTTTGACCATTTCCGCATGTGGGATTATCCACAGTTATGCGAGCTTGGGCTCCCAAGAAGTTCTCGTTAGTCCGATGAATCATCCTCAAAATCGCAAACTATGGAAGATAACACAACTTCGTTAAACACCTTTATGTATCATCTTTGCACATAAGAACACATATGTTAAACGAACAACTTACTCGATAATGAAGATTGTTGGTAACGTTGTTGTTCGGAATTGAATTCTCATATATTTTCTCTCTTGATTGTCTCTTAAGAATAGGAATATAGAGTTGAGGGCACAACTGCTGGTTTGATCTAAAACTTCTGGGGTTTTCTTCATCCAGCAAATTTACACGTCGTGGATTGACTGGATAATCTGCTGGTGACCACTGCGAAAACATAATTAAAACAAAGTAAGCGTGCATTCCCTAAAGAACAAGGATGTTCTCTTTTTTATTCATATTTGTTAAAATCTTTGTTAACATCATAACGATTCATTTGGTTTAGAAAAAAGAAGAAAAACCAAGAAACAATTTATATTATACCTAATATTTGTAACGGTTCACCATGTGAAATAAAATTCAAGTTTCTGTTAATCGTAAGAGTCTAAGTTATACTACTGGAAGTGCATAATCTCACTTCAATTGGGAGATTGAAAATTAAATATTTTATAAGAAGAGTTCTCATTTCTGCTTAGTACCATGCGTTTTGAGATATTATCAGAACAAGTACGTGAAGTTAGTTAATATTGTACTAGAAAAATTAGAAACTCCACGTGATTTTAAAACTATTGAATAGAAAAAAGACAGTTTCAGGATCTAATTTATTTCATCTATTTCTATTATATCTAAAAATTAAATTATATTTATTAGAAGTAGCAAAATATGCCAGAATGTACCTGAAGAATATGATTTCGTAGTAGAGGATTGTCAAAAGCTGGCTGCTTGAAAACATCCACACACAAGTAGTAATCACCATTCTTCGTCTGCATGTATTGATATACATTTCCAAGTTCAATCAGATTTCCTAGAGAGAGAGAGAGAGAGGTTAAACCTGAAGTTGAGCATTCAGGGGTTGTTTGTTTTGGAGATTCAACTGTTCTTCCAACTTCAAATTTTGATTTGTTGATTCAAAGGGACGACCAATATCTGCAGAAACAAGAACCCAAAAGCAGAGGCTCACGATTACTGTAAAAAAGGAATTATTTTCCGGCATAGCTCCGATCGTATTCCTCCCCACGACGTTCGTGTCGGCCAATACGTGGTATTTATCTGAATCTGTGAAGTTTAAAGGAGAGCATTTCTATGAAGGAAAGCTTATATGTTATCCATGCAATCCTGTGATAACCGGCGTTTTTCTCAACTGGGAAATAAATCCTTATTTGGTTTTATTATTTTATAGGTGGCAGTTACCACATTTTTAGCAGAGAATCTCCCTCGTCCTCAGCCACGAACCACTTGCCAACTTTATACTTAAGTCTAAGTTCTAGCTTTTTAAAAGCTAATTTTATGTTTATTTTTTATTTTATTATTAAAATATTTATTTTTATATGTCAACGAGTATTTATGATAATAGAATAAAAGAGTAACTACGTGATTTTTTTTTTAAATAATTATGGGTTGTAATGTGAAGAAAAATTCTAAATTTTCAAAATTCTCGAGATTTAAAATTTTGGACTAACTATTATTTGATTATGGATTGCTTAGCTTTGTTTTTTATAAGCTCAATGGAGGTAGGTATTTGATTTTTTGTACTACCTATTTATATTAAATATTTATTTTTATCAATTATTTTTAAGATTTCATTGAAATTTATTATTATTTTATTTATTATTGTCAATTAAAAATAATAGGACAGCTGATGACTGCGTCTTTGTGAGCAAAATCCTAAATTAATTAGGGTATTTTGTGGCTTATAATTACTGTGTATCATTTTCTTTTTATTTCACATGATATATTTTAAATGAGATTCATGAGTGATTTTATTTTTTTATTAAAATAATATATAATAAAAAATTATTATTTTTATCTATCACATTATAGTGAATAATTTACCACTTGCTTACGCTTTATGATTTTCTTATTTTCTATTATATAGTTTTACAATTGACGGAGAAGTATATTTCATGTTGGTGGATCTGCGTCAGCTCATTCAGGTCAAGAGTTTCCTCCTATGGGGAGTGGATGATTCCCCGGTGATTACTTTATATCGAGTTATTTTTGACTCATCAAATACTTAATAAAACAAATTATCTCACTTCACCATGTGCAAATGCTGCTTACACGTACGTCGACAATTTTGACTGATACCGCATACGCTACAACCAAAGTGGGGGGCCATTAATGGGTCACATTATATACATGGGAGAGGGCCGGTTGTATGTGTTGAAATCGTTTGGTTATAATCTGTTTCGAATTACACCAATCTCAATTAGGTTGAAAGCTATAAATTGTTACGGTATGAAGCAAATATTTGATGAGATTTTTCATATTGTCTAAATTTATTTATTTATTTTTGGTTTATTTGATAAAATTCTAACAATTATGAACAGTTTAGATAAATGGATTTGTGGTTTTGCTAAATCATACTCACTTTTATAATAAGTTTCTTTTAGCAAAAATAAAATGAACAAACTTTAGCGTCTACTTAGTATGTGTGGAGGAAGATTACGAGATTTAATATATTTGGTCTTAACGAATCAAAATTAATAAACCAAGTAGAAATATCACACAACGGAATAACATATGATAATATTATAAACCTTATAACAATATTGTAAGGGCCTAGTATCAAAATAGACAATATTATTGTAACGACCTATTTTTTTAGTAATATATTATTCACTTTAAGAATTGGATTGTAACTCAATATTCTTCTTTCACTGATTTGTTTGGCGAGTATTTTTCAATTGGTCACCCAACATGGTACTATTCTCGCCGAAGCATTTTTAACTTCGGAGTTCTTATGGGATCCGTTGTCAATTGTTCTCCAAAACGCGTCTAACTATCTTATGAGGGTTTCCTTACATATGTTTCATTTTTATATACCTCCCCAAGCGATGTGAGATTGTGACGACCCTCTTTTCCACGACTCAGGATTTGCCTACATTCAGCTTAGTTTTCGAAATTTGCCCCGCAACCTGAGGTTTGTTTTACAGTCGTACTAATACGTATACATTCGAATCATCACAATTATACTATTTGATAGAGTTGAGATTCTTACATACAATATTAGAGCAAAATCTAATTGAAAATGTGGTCAGCGCATAGCGGTGATTGAGTGGTCGTCTTGTTTTGTGCCAGAATGACCCAACGTAATGGTAAACATTTTAGAATTTATCCCAAAGTAAGAGAAACAAAATCTTATATTCTATGCGGTCAAGTTTAGTGATTAATGCCTAGTATTTCATTTTCAACTAGAACAACTTCTTTTGAGGCATACCAATCTTAGAAGATAAACACATGAAAGCTTATGGCCATTTCGACAGTCAAGTTTCCTACCTCCACTGTACGAAGAATGCTTTGTGCATCAAGTCTTTTTTTGATGTCTCACGGGTAACAAATCAATGTTTTTGACCTTTTTTGTGTAAGTGATTCAGTCGCATATTATTAGATTTTCTTGTATTGTTTTGATGAAAACACATGAACAAACCCTTCCCTAATTAGATAAATTTTAATCATTTTTTTTCCAATTCGCTTAAAATAGATGCGCTGAGAAAGTGATTTTTTATTAAATAAATCAAGATCTCCGCAATATAATTGTTTGCTTTGCAGCGTAATTCATGTCTTATGCTTACCGTAAAAGTGCGCCATATATAATAAAATTAAAAATGTAAGATATAAAATTAGGTACTTAGTAAAAATGACGTAAGAATCCAATTATGTATTATAAATAATTAAAATAATATATAATTTTATATTATTAAAGTCAGTTTTTCTTGGTCCTTCTCTTGAGTTTGACCATTTTCATTTCATTTATTCCATGCGATAGAAATGAAGCGAACCAGAAAAGATCTGCGTGTTTCCTACGAACCGATGTGCTTGGTTCGGTCTAACATGTCCATAGCGACAGGCCGAACCGAGCCGATGCATCACCTACAGTGCAGTTCACTCCTATAAGTACAGTTGTTTCGCTAAATCTCCTCCGAAATTAAAGCTGCCGCGGTGATCTCGCAGTTCTCGCATGCGTGGAGCGAGAGAGAAGAAGATCGGCGGCCACGGGATATTGTTTTGTGCGATTTTGCTTCCTTCCGGATTATTCTGCTTCTTCCTCCCATCTATCCATGGCAATCTCACTCATTCTTCTCCTTACTCCTTCGATCTTCTGCGTGTGAGAGTCCTGTATCTCCTTCGCGCTCAATATGGACAGTAACCGGACAGCGATCCCCGTTTATAGTCGCCAGTGGACTAGCGAGTCGAACAGCACTGTCAATGCGACTTCTCCGGCGATGTCACCGGTGCGTTATCACCACGCGAGGACCTCCTCTCTTTCCGGCATTTCTAATGTGAAGCGCACTCAGAACTTTGCGGCTAAAGCTGCTGCACAGCGACTCGCTCAGGTTATGGCTTCTCAGGCGACCGATGACGACAAAGAAGACGAGGACGACCTAGGATTTCGTTACAGTGCTCCTCCGCCTTTTCCTCTATCGAGAAATGCTTATGGCAGTAGTAAACCTCCGGCTTCAACTGTGAAAAATTCTAGATCTCCTTCGCCTGCTGTAAGTTTGAGCTCTGCATTGAGTCATTTCTCTGTTATCGCTTTTGTTTGTAGTAACTATGTTTTGGATAAATTGCTTAGGTTGGAATCTTATTTCTTAAGAGTGAAAAAATATGATGTTTTACTTAGAGCGACGAATTTGGTACATTACATCTGAAATATGCTTTTGAATGAACACAGAAAGAGTTTCCATGCTTCATTAGGAGGTAATTTTTCCTATTGATCTCAGCAAATAAGAGATCTATAAACTCATTTTTTACATAGGCTTTCAGTAACTAGTTGTTTAGAAAATTATTTGTTTGGGAGTAACTTTGTTTATATAAGCTGAGATTCAGTGCTTAAATCTAGCAATATTGAGCAATCCACGCTCGTACTAACTTTGGTGGTTCATCATTCATTGAGAAATGTAAAAAAAGAAGTGACGTGTTGATTGGCTGGTGGAATAGTTGGAGTGTCTTATTTTTTTTCTCTTCAATGTGTAGTTAGCTCGGAAGTTTGTTGAGGATGCAACTTCAGTTCGTTCAACATCAGCCGGAAGGCCATCAATCTCTACACCCTCAGTGCCATTGGTGTCACCAAGCAAAACATCACTGCGGACGGCAACTTCGTTACCGCCACTGGATCCCCCTTCTAACTTTAGAAGTGACAGAAGGTGAGAAATATTTCTTTTCATGTAATGAAGTTAGAAAATATGGACAACATATGCATCTCATTTCTATTTAGGATAGAAATTTTTATTACTGCAATATGGTCAATATGTATGTGCAGGTGTTACTGGGCATGTTTGAAGACTAAAAAACATAAATAGTCGAAAAACAAATAGTAGCTTCTCAACATGCCATTTTGAATTCTTTGACCCAGGGAGCATTTCTTTCACTTCAAAATTACTAGTTTAAGATTTCTTCTATAACAAGATGGAAAGGGAGACCTAACGTTCAAAAATTAGAAAGTGATTGTTCCTTTTGCAATGCAAATCCAGCATGTGCTTGTCTCTGTAAGTATTTTCTTAACTATGATTCGAACCCCTCTCCCGCCCCCCTTTTTATCTCAAGGGATTTGGAACTGAAGGCTGGGGTTTGCTCACTAATGCTTATGAATTTCGAACATGAGTTACTTCCTGTTACTTAGCTCATGTGTTCGGAACTGTGCTTATCTTTGTACATAAGCTACTCCATCCTCAACTGAATGAGCACATAAACTTTTTTATATTTTCGTGTAATTTATTAGAAAGCCAGATTGCTGAAAGCCGGCCTTCTTTCTGTTGAAGCAGTTTTTTTTCAGAGATTATATTCCAAATGACATTAAGTTTGTGGTTCAGTAATGCAATCAAGTTGATGGTAATGAAATGTCATTTACGCAGATTATTATCAGATTCTTTACAATTGAGTTCAAAAGATTCAGGAGAAAGGCACGAAGCATCTGCACTTCGTGATGAAGTATGTCTTATCAATGGCACTACATCTTGAAAATTCCATTATTGAGATAGAGAGAGAAAGTAAAAATGCCTTTGGCTAGGTGCATTAATGTCTTGATGTCTTTTAATGCAGCTTGATATGCTACAGGAAGAAAATGAAAATGTTTTGGGCAAGGTGCATTATTTCTTTCTTTCTTTGTCTTTTTAGATAACAATACTGTCTTTGTGCTTGACTTTAGTCTAGAGTTCTTTTACAGCTGAGGCGTGAGGAAGGGAGATGTGAAGAAGCAGAAGCCAGAGTGAGGGAGCTTGAGAAACAGGTAAATGATCTCTATGATAGTTTCATATTTTGATCTAAAAAGTATGAAGACTGCCCATCCATTGTAATCCCAATGATACTTGATCTCTCTTATGTAATGTAGTTCTTAACAATTCTGGTCATTGATTGATTTATTGTTGTAGGAAACCCAGATCGATGTAATTGATTGACTGGAATTAGGCTTTACCACTTAAGGTGTTATTGATCTTCACATGTCAGTGACATTTGCCACCATTCCGCATTGCGTTAATATATATATATATTGTGTGATTTGAATTCACATGTAGTGTTTGAAACTTTAGGGTTTTCATATCAGTTAAGTTGCCAATGGGAGTTTTTTCTAGCCGGATGTTTACAGAACTTTTGACTTTTCCCATGGTCATCAGGTTGCTGCTCTTGGCGAAGGTGTATCTTTAGAAGCTAAACTTCTGAGCCGGTGAATGGAATTTCTCTAACTTTCCTCTTCATAAAATTCTTCTTCATGCTTAAAGTAAAAGTAATATTTATGTTTGATCTCCAGGAAAGAAGCTTCTTTGCGTCAAAGAGAGGTAGTTAGATGATCTGATGATTTCTTTTTCATTTGATTGAGGGGTTTTTTCACATAACTGCAACTACACATTTTCATCACCATTGCACATAATATATAGAGGGTTGTTGGAGGATAACACTGGTTAAGTATCTTTGCATAATTTTAACTTGTCAACTAATTTTCTTAAGAACGCCTAATATTGTTATTTGGGAATTAAACCATTGAGTCTCGTGCTATTGGAGAGAAAAAAATGCATTATTTATTTTCTTCTTTCTGCACATTTTCAACAGGCTGCACTTAAAGAGGCAAAACACTCCAAGGATGGGGTGGATAAAGAAATTGAATTCCTTCAGTCTGAAATTCAGGTAAGTTTTTTTTATTTATATTTGAGCATTCAAGTACAACATGGTTTCTGTAAACTTCTTTTTTAGAGCTTTTTCTGTTGCTTCGACTCAGTTGTCCTATTAACTTGCCCATTTTATTATAATTTATATTAAAAAAAATTCTTTCACTTGTATTAGAATGCAAAAGATGCTGCTGCCACTGTTGTTCATCAACTTAATGGAGTTGACTCTGAAGTAAAAGCACTTCAATCAATGACACAGAGAATGATTTTGACTCAGAAAGAGATGGTTGGTATTACCAGTTGTCAGGACCTCTTTCCTTGTATTTGTATATTCCTATTCTCAACATAATTTGATCTATCTCATAATAAAAATAAAAGTGTATCAATGTATGGGAATTTATAAGATTGGGAGGATAAGTTGTCCTACCCACCTCAAAAGGAACTAATTACAACCCAAGATTTAATAATCTCTTCCCAATTGGAAAACACCAAAAATAAATAAATGATAGTCCTTAACTATTAGACCATTTTGTTGGAATAAATCCACACTCCATCCCAAAAATTCTTGGCTTCGATGATTTTGCATTTATGCATTGAAATCTGACTTAAACTCGCCCTCTTTTAAATTCTCTCACTTAATTATTACTTACCTAAAAAAATTGTCTTAATTTTTTAAGTTTTATGGTATAAAAGTTTATCTTTTCAGGAAGAAGTTGTTCTCAAGAGGTGTTGGCTTGCTCGTTACTGGGGCTTAGCCGTAAAATTTGGTAAACTTTAATGCTTTTTTTAACTTTATTATTTTCGGCAGTCAATGTGAGTTAATGCTATATGTGCTTTGAACATATCATTTAAAAGCTATCTTTGCTGACCTGAGTTTTTGTGTCAACTGCCAATTATTTAAGTTTCTGGACTTTCAACAAATGCTATCTACGCTCTTTATATTCTGGGCATGTTGTCTCCGAATCTTGGTGTTCATGTATTATGAATTTCATTATTTTCACAGGCCTGGCCCATACTAGAGAGCATTCAATGCTACTTTTTAATTTTAAGTTCTACCTTTCACGAATTGTGCTTTAAATTTGGCCTGTTAAAATAAATTAATATAGCATATCATAACAATCATAACGTTTATTTTTTGCTCAAACAGATGGATTATAACTTTGGTTCTTCCATCACATTGTCAATCTCAGTTGTAGCTTACACATTTATTTTAATGCTTTCTCTTTTTAGGTATTTGTGCAGATATTGCTATGATAAAGTATGAGCACTGGTCATCCTTGGCTCCTCTTCCATTTGAAGTTGTGATCTCTGCAGGACAAAAGGCTAAGGAAGAATTTAAAGAAAAAGGCTAGTATTATTGGGTGTTTGCTGTTGATCCTCTCTCTCATCTCCACAAAACAAAGCAACAAAAAGCAAATTACTAACAGTTTTGGTATTCATGATTTATTTACTGCAGCGATTATCTTCTCATTCTATGATCTTGAAATTGATCAGGGGATGATGACCCTCATAAGAGAAGTAAATTTGTTCTCGACTTGACTGATCTTACTGGAGATGGCAATATTGAGAGTATGCTTTCTGTTGAAATGGGGATGAAGGAGCTCTCAATTTTAAAGGTTACTTTCAATTCCTGCTACTTCTTTTCTCCTTGTTAGTGTCTTTCACTTGATCCCTCAAAGGGTTCTTTTTATGCATGTTCCACCATTCTCTGGAGTTCACAGATGCAACAAACTTTCCTTTCCCTCTAAGGAAAGTTTGTTGCATTATGTAATCTATTTTAACATGAATTTTTGTTTTTGAAATTATAAAGGTCGAGGATGCAATCGTCCTTGCATTGGCACAGCAAAGGCGTCCTAATTCTGTTAGATTATCTCTCACAGGTGTGCTTTCTTAATCTTTGAATATGTTTGAGTTTAATGTCTTTTGACGCTCTTGTTGGTGATTTTCTTTGTTGAAATACTGTTAAGTAAAACCTCTTTTTAAATAAAAAGAGAGAGAAACTTTCTGATCCAAGAAGACTGTTAAAGTAATGGATATGTTCTCATGCAAGTTTTTGTCTGTTTATTCGTAATTTTTCAATTATTTTCAGCTTTAGTTCTAGTAATTACATGAAAAATGTTCAATAATTCATTCATATTAAAGCATCATTAATCTCATTAATTAATATCTGTTACGAACCTTCAAGAGAACCATTATTTTTCTTGTTTTCTCTTCTTTGATTCATAAAGTTGCATTTTCTTTGCATTAGATTTTCATTTTCTTGATTCCTCTGCACTCCTCCTCATGTGGCAGAGATCAAATCAGCTGGAGATCCCAAATTCATGGAAGCATTCGGTATGCCATATATGTTTTAAAATTAGTTTTCGTTTTATAGAAATTTGGAAAAGGTGGTCATCAATATTTGTCATTGTGCTAGAGATTAAGTGTCAAGAAACTAGAAAGTGTGATCGAGTTAAAGTAAGCATCATGATGCTTGCAGTAAAGTCAAAGGTTCTTTGCCTAATGTTGTAGTTCATTCAAATTGTGCTTCATGTCATGTTCACTTTAAAGAGTGTTCTACAAATAGAACTTTGATGACTAGTCAGACCTATTCTTGTCCAAATTTTTTGATATGAGTACTTTGTGACAGAACTGAGCCTAGAGGAGTCTGAGGATGTTCTTTTCAAAGAGGTAACATCGCTTTAGTTTCCTCAATTTCAGTTGTATCTTATTCTGTTCCGGAGCATATTCTTGTCATTTATATTATAAATTAGTTTAATCTGTATAATTCTAACACCAATTCATAAAAATTGACAAGGCCAGGCTTGGCTGACATACTTTTGGAGGAGAGCCAAAGCTCATGGCATAGAAGAGAGCATTGCTAAAGAACGGCTTCAGTTTTGGATCAGTCGCAGTGCCCATTCACCAACTTCCCATGACGCTGTCGATGGTAACATCTGCTTTTTTGGGTATTATCAGTGTAAAAATAAGGGAAAATTGAGTACCCCTGGAATTTAAATGCCTATTCATTTTTAGATTGTACTTCTATCGCTTCATTTTATGTTGTGTTGGATGCCATTTTTTCAAACAACGAGAATCGCCTTTTTTTTCCCAATCTAACAATTTGCTGCTAGTATTGACTGTCTGGAAAGAAATTTAAAGTTGTTTCTTTGTCTAGCACTTAATCAGTTCTTTACCAGGAATTTGAATTTATGGGGAGACCTAGCAGCTGCAGCTTATTTCATTTTTCGTGTCTTGATGTTCCCCGGTGAACTAAGTTTAGGGTTTTAAATTTCAGCTGAGCAAGGCCTTATGGAACTGAGGAAGTTAGGAATCGAGCATCGACTATGGGAAGCATCTCGTAAAGAAATCGAACCAGACTGGAAATCTGCCACGTAACTTTCTCTCTATTATACTTCACGAACTAGTAAGATACTTTTCAGACTTCACTTATTTCGTTCTCCCCTTATTATTATTATTAAACTTGTGTTCATTTTCAAATCTTTTTGGAACAATTATACTCATTTGTGTTGAAAGAGAATAGGTGTATATGTTATTCAATTTCCAGTTCGGCACAATATTGTATTTAACTCAAGATAATATTGCCAACTATCACGCAATAGAAACTGAAAATACAAGTACGGTTAGGATTCAGCTCTCCTACAATCACAATTCAGTGTCAGATCCTTTTAGCCTTTAGGAACCGAATGTAGAAACCAATCTTCAAAGCCTGTAGACAAATTTTGAGGCAGGATGTTGTTGCCCATGATGCTTAGCCCACCGTCATCAACTCTTGATGGGGGAGAAAGAGAGAAGTGTCAAAATTAATTATGAAGTGAAAAAAAAATGTTAGAGTTAAGAATGTTTTTAATCTCCAGATTTAAATAGTCAAAAAATAAAATATAAGATATCAATTGTCTGTACCTTTATTGAGAATTATTTTTTTTATCTAATGAATTTTCAACTTTGATCCATGAGCTCTTCTATTAAAATTTTGGTCAAAATCATCAAGACAAGGTAATTTATGTATGTCACTCGTTCATTGGGTGGGCCCTTTCTCTGACTCAGTGAAGAATGGGCGAGTAGGCTCGGGTGAAGAAATTAATTGAGAACCCGGGTGATGATTTTTGCATGAGCAACGGCCATGCAACTTTAATGATGTTCGTGATTGCAAGAGCAATGGCCCCAGATGTAAGTGTACTAAAATATTCGTATAGTGACCAAAATGGAAGGCAGCAATGGAGCCAGATATTTAATATTTCTGAATCTGAAATTGAAGAGTTTGACTTGTCCACATATCTCTCCACATAAAAAATCTACTCACATTCACTCAATCATCCACAAAATGTGCATAAAGAATGTATGGCAGTTTCTGGTCAAGCATGATTCGCTCAAACTATTCAGAGGGAAAACTTGTCGGTATATGTCCAAGTGGTTTTGTCGGCAAATGGTTATTAATTAATTTGTACTTTACTTAAATGATATAATCAATTAATGACTAAAGATAGTATGGCTAATAGGTCTTGGGTTGAGCACATGCATACCAAACATCAAACAATTGCAAACAATGTTTTCCAAACGTGTTTTTTAAAACATATCTTCTTCTAAGATCTTTCTAAAACATCTTGTTTCCATTTTTTTCTCTAGCTTTTTGAAGAAAAGTCTCAAAAATAAAAAAAAAAAAAAAAAAACTCCAGCATATATTTTATGCATTTAATTTTTTTTTAAAATTTCAATCGACCAAATAATGAAAGAACTAAATATTCTCCGCTAAAAGATTTATAATAGCCTATAAATCTGACAATTCTGGAACTTTGACTAAGCAAAATCCTCAAATGATTTCAGTAGGCAAAATTCAAAACGACGCTCGGATTCATAAAGCAAAAACCATCATAGGAATATGAAAGCTCGCCAGAGGCACGCAACCTTGCGACTAAAGTTTGCTCTGTTTCTTTTACAGCTATATTGCTTTCCGGGATGAAGAGTGCTCGGATCTAATGCAAATATCTTTTGTGTATATATTTGTAATGGCAAAAAGCAGGAGGACAAACACTACTTGAGCACTCACAATCCCAAAATGGCTTATGCTGTTTCCAATTTCCATCCAACTTCCTGTATTTTTAACCTGGCAACAACGAAAACAATCATTACAAGAAACAATTCAATTATTACATAGTTTGATTTTATTATCCGGTTAGGAAATGATGGATGAAAAATTAAATCACAATCACTGAAAATGTAATTGCTTTGTATGACAAAGTTAGATTTCGTGTAGAAAAAATATTACTTTAGATTCCAAGTTTTTAAGAAGTCTCCCTTTCTTTTTACTTCAATTTTCCCAACTCGGCATGTAATTGTAAAGGATTCACTTCCTCTCACTTTAGAGGAATTCTCTTCCCCGGTTGTATCTACCTTTTCTTTAGAAGATCACACAAGTGTACCTGTTCACTTTCAACTAGAAACATGGCAAGAATTGTGTTGTGTACATCAAGATTGTTATAAAAAAATTAGTCCGCACAACTACAGATTTATTTCCCAAATCAAAGTTATTTTCATTTCTAATGATTGCGAATCTGAGGAATGGATCCACTTACCAGGAAAAAGAAATGGATGGTCATAACGTCCGAAAACAATATCACGAGAAAATAGCACCCCAACCGAGGAAGTTGATTTAGCTTAGTTATTGCACTGAACACGCTTCTGCATTGTTTGTGAAAAACAAGAATTTATAAGGACAGCAATCATAATGTACTGACAAAATGAGTACCTTCATTTTAACTAAAAAGAGAGGTCAAAATTCCAAAGGATGAGTTTTTAATAACTGTTCTTCAAGAACAAGATGAATTGTTTTCGAACAAGGTGGTTTCATTAAATTTATCATTTTTTTATGAATAACAAAATAGAAGTTTTTTAATGCATTTTAACTGTTTTGCCAAAACAATTCTTATTATTGTTCCCTGAAAATAGTTTTTGAAAACAGATTTGAAATTACTATTTCCATTGTTTCATGCCATCCTTAATTAAAAGTGAAACTTATTTAAAAAAAGAACCAAATCATGCCCTTAAGTTTTATTCAATTTCTACACCCTAGTGTATTAACAAAGACAAATCAAGATTTCAGGTAAAACAGACATGTTATGCAGGACCTGTTACTAATAATTCAGACGAAACTATATTTTCTTGTCATTCTAGTATTTCTGAAAGTTCTATATCCTTTTACCCATATTCTAAAAAACTTTAAATCAGAGCCATAAGTATGCTTACATAACAAGCATGAATGGAATAAATAGCTTGAATATAAGCAGGGACGCCATTAAAAAGGGCTGCAAACAAAATGTCAAGATGTCATGTCAAGTTTTTTTTTTTTTTTTTTTAATACTTGAGAAACTGAATACACCTGACGTCAAATAAAGAAGATAAAATAGAGAATAAGAGAGTCATTTTTGGCTTACACTGAAAACAGTAATAAACCGATAGACTGATGAAATCTCAAAACTTGCAATACTTGCAAAGTTGCCGGTCCCAAAGAATGCAACATTGAATAAAACCATCTAAAAGAGAAATAAACAGGCCCCGTCTCATGTCAGTTTTCAGCATTTTAAATTAATCATGGATTATAAGAATCTAAGAAGGAATAGTCATTGAACTTTCTTCAAATAAAAACAATTTCACCCCAAAAGAATAAAAATTCATGCTAATTTCCTGTCTAATGATAAGTAAGCAAAGAAGTTTCAGTTTTTTCAAGGAGCACACAAGTTTTCCATCTATATTTGTAATCAAAGTATATCAGTACACCCGAAAAGAATAAAAGTTCATGCTAATTTCCTGGCTAATGATAAATAAGCAAAGAAGTTTCAGGTTTTTTAAGGAGCACAAAAAATTTTCCATCTATATTTGTAATCAAAGAACATTAGTAGGTAATACATTCAGTTTTTAACAAAACAGCCAAAGATAGGATCAAGAAGCATAGATCTATCGGGAGGCGCCCATAAATCTAAAATCCAATTTTTAATTCATGTTAAATTTTACCCAATGATCTGCGTCATGTTTATTTCAATGATGATCCATGCTAAGATATCAAGAAGACAAGGGATACTGAAATGGTTTACTTGATTGGTATGTATTGCATTTATACTGGTAAAAACAATCAAACTAGGAAAATATTTTTGAAACAAATGAAGGTACAGATTAGTATTGAAATAAAAGTGATCACTTACAAAGATTAATGGAATTCGCGTATCAGAAATCTGCAAGTGTCTACCATCCTGTTCAAGGATAAATTGATCTTCCACAGTTCCAGTGGAAGCTGACAATTTTTTCACCTTGCGAAAATAGAGAAGTGTATTTTCAAATAGAATCCAAGCCATGAGGACAAGGGCAAGAGCACCATAGAAGACAGCTTCATATCTACAAAAGTAACAGGAAAGGTGACACAGCAGCAAAGGTGATAATTGCAGGCTTCCATATGTCTGGCAAATAAAAGTTTAAAATAGCTGAAGGCTACGAGTAGGACAAACCCAATGGACAAAAGTAAGAATGAAGGGGCAAAACCGAGAAATATTGAAGTAAGCCGGGAGAGAAGACCATTCGCTGAATACAATGGAAGAATAATGGAAACACCTGGATTTAAGAAGTAAAAAACCAGCAAAAACTAAAATCAAAGAATGTAAATCCAAAAAATTAAATGAGCATGATTATAGAAGAAAAGAGAAAAAGGAGCTTAATTTTATCTTCTGAGAAACATCTGGTAAAAGCCATTAAAGAGAGAATAAGCATATACCAGCAATTGACCAATTCAACCACTGGTGAAATGCAGACAACTCCTGCTTCTGTGTCCGATGAGACGTTGATAATGGCACCATCACAGCTGACAACCCAACCAAAAGAACCTGATATGCAATGACCAGAGGAATTTTTTAGATTCTCAGAGAAACATACATAACATAGACACATAAGTTTGTTTCTAACCAGCAATAGTAAAAATAAAATATGTACCTGTAGCAAAAAGAGGCCAAGATACGTTTGATTACCATTGCCATGATTACAGATACTTATCCAGTACTTATTCTCCTTATAATGCAGATCTAGCCACCTCCCGGCTATTCCTATCATGATAATCATACCTCCACTTGTAGTTCTAGAGATATAATAGTTATCACAGACTCGTCATGTACACAATAAAAAATCTCCAAATGAAAGCCTATAGAGTCATTGAACAATTTCATAACTCCTTATTGTCAGAGAACGTAAGTTTTCATCAATTAAAATAGTAGATGTATTGGAGAAAATAATTTCCCCGAGTTAGTGTATTTGTGGTGTGCAGGACAGGTTTGAAATGCAACACAATAAACGGACTGTATATAACAAGATAAATAGGTGACCAGATTTCTGACACGTGAAATAATAAACATTTACCAGCTCATGTATACAGTAGCTCATTTGATATGGAACATAAATTTATATAGTTTTGAATACGACTTACACTAAATGAGTATTGTCTGGGATTTCTGCTGGCATTAAAGTAAACAACGAAAGAAAACAACAAGCAGCGCCTACAAAAATTGGTATGCCACTTCTCCATGGAATTGAGCGAAACAGATATAGAGGAGCTATGACCCCCATAACCAAAAAACACCAAGTATAAAGCTTCCTATCGGTGAAGCTATTCACCTGCATAAGGTAAAATAAATCGGTATTAGAACACCACCCGACATTATGACTCCAAATAGGGATGTTGAGTTTGATGTCATACCAGGAGTTCACAGATGCACACTGCCACAGCACAAGTGACTAGAAGCTTTGCCATATAATTAAATTTTCCGTGTGATTGCTTCCATAAAGCTACTATAAACTGATATTCATTAAGTATTTGCATCCACAGAAAAACTGTCATGGCCATGTATGCATGGTATAGCGGAGGAGAGTGCTCCAAAAACAGCAGAATGCAAAATAATCCCAGTAATGTCCATCCAAAATAGTAAACCTACGAAAGGTATCATATCTATGATCATATAAAGTAGAAGTAGAAAAACACAGTGCTAAAAGAAATTATTGTAATGATTACTTTTCCAGAAAACGTTAAGGCATTCATCTTTACAAGTACTATTTCTAATAAAAAATAATGAATAAAAAATGAAAAAAAAAAAAAAAATCTTCAAAGAATGTATACAATATCTTTTCTCTACCCATTTTCCTCCAATCTCCTTTTTTGTTAAATCATTATAAAAACTAAGTACAGCTTCCAAGAATGAACCAAAGCTTACATAAGCATTACTTTTTTGGAATTCTTCTCCCCATCAATTAATTTTTCCTGCCTCCATAAATTTTCAGGCAATGCTGTATACGATTGCAGTACGTGCAAACCAATATAGATCATCCAACCAATGTATCCAAAGGTAATGACAGTCATTAACATCAACCAATCATAAGTTTGAAAATAATGGAGCCCTTGCAGCGCCAAGCTTCTGAGATCTTGGGATAGCTTTGATGCAGCCACATAGTCTCTAACAGATATAAGATTCTCGATTTGATCCAACAAAGAGGAAAAATGGGCCAATGGTTGAAAAGGCTTGAAGCGCAGAGAATTTGACTCCTTTATCTCTAAGTTGGTCAAGAAAATCAACATAGGAAAGGAATTTAATAAAATACAACTAAAATCCTATTTTCATAAAGTCAACATGTGTAACCATAACTTTCATTTCTCAGCCTGATTAATAAACTGGCCATGAAAAAATTACTAATGCAAAATATGTGGAGAAAGGATACTTGATTTGCGTAAAAACTGATTGAGAATTTGCTTTGTATTGGCTAGCAAGGCTTCAACTTCTTCTTCCTAAATTGTGAGCATCAACTCTTGTTAGTTTACGATCAGTTTATCACCTAAAGAAACCCTTTGAAAGTTTTAACATAAATCCAGAAACACAGATCATAATATTCTGACGAATAATACCAAACAAAATTCTCAAAATGAGATGAGAAGACCAATATTACTAAAACAATATAAAACATCACTGAACAGATCCACTAATAGCCAAAAGTGATTGAATGTACCTCAACCATGTTTATGTAATCTAGTGGTAAACTTCCTACTGAATTTACTGGGCATGGCAACCCCAGAAGAGTAGACTGTCAGAAATCCATTGACATGTCAGAAGGAAACACCCAAGGATAAATAAAAGAAAATAAATGGGAAGGAAAAAAAAAACAGAGAGAGAGAAACATAAAAGACCATAAGAGGTGCAATGTCAGCTTGATTGACATCCACTCTTTCAATTCCATGAAGAGCCCATTCCGTAGGTGTTGGTGCATCGTGTACATGTTCGTCTACAAAACGGAAACTATCATCTACTCGGTGGCTGCTGGAGACCGGCTTGGGATGTTTAACACCTGCTCCCCAGACTACGAGTGGAGTATCGGTGTTTGAAGGATGACCATCGCCATGACTTCCTGTCAGTAAATTAATAGTTTTTGAAGTTTTCATCTAAATGTAAGAGTAGTCGAGATGGTAGAACATAGACGTGCATTTTACAAATTGGCAGCTCATGATTGTCCGTAACTGCTTTCAAATTTATAGATTGTATAATAATTATGACATGCAGAACTAGAATAATGAGCTTCAACCTTTATCACTCATTCCATGATCAGCTGTAAAGACATATGCTGTACGGTTGTCCTTGAAATAACTTTCAACAAGATTGTACACCCTTTCAGCTATATGATCAACAACCTTGACATTATTGAGATATATGGGAGAATAGGGCCTATGCGCGTGACCATTTGAATCGCAACCAAGCAGGTGGAGAAATATAACAAGACTATCCTGCTGAAGTAAATCATTTAATCTTCGATCTTCATTAGATTTATTGAGAAGGCTCTGAAATTGTTCGAACGACCACTCATCCAAAAATGCTGCATCTGTGAATATGACCAGAATTCAATCAGATCGTTGCTAAATGACAATTATAAAAGAATTTGCAAGCACCAAGATCACCAACCAGAAAACTAAATCGACTAGTACTTTAAACATAATGAATATAATTCATGATCTTGAGGCAAGAGATTCATATCCCGCTTAAGACTTATGTAAGGCGGCGAAAAAGGAATTACACTTAGATTTAATGAGGGGATTATTAAAGGCTATTTAGTAATTTAATAAGTTATTATTTCTTATTTCTAATTTCTGTTATGGAAGTTTTCTATTTTATATTATAGTAGTTTCTTATTTTATGTTATGATAGTTTTCTATTTAGAAGGAAAATCTATATTAGAATTTAAATAAATTCCTTTGTAATTTTTTTCGGAGGGGTACGCAGAAAATAATCAAGTTTTCATTTCATTCTTAATTTTTTAATACTATCTTATTATCATTAACAGGAACCGGATCGTATCAATTTGGTATCAGAGCAGGATTCTGAGGTCCATGGTTCAAGAGAAGAAAATTGAAGCTCTTGAAGAGCAGTTCTGGAATCTAGGTACAGATTTTTCTGCAATGAAGATATCATTCACGGGTCTTGAGAGTCAAATGGATGAGAAGTTTGCTTCTATGGAACAACTGCTACATTCAATCGCTGAGAAGCAAGACAGCCCCACGCCAAAAGCGCGATGGACCCATAGGTGGCGACTACGTCCACATCGGGAGCCACAACAACAGTCGACACGACAACTATAGGAGTGCACCACGGAATTCAAGGGATTTTTCCACAAGTTTTGGAATCGCAGGGATCTACTGCACCATATTCAAGCATGTTGTGGCAGCCTATGTGGTCGGAGCCGCACGGGGTTAATACAGCAAGGGAAGTGGCTCGCGCAGGAGGAAGTTTGGGTGCTCCAATTCATTGGAACACAGTTCCAACAGCTTGTGTCGGGGTTAGATAGCAAGGACAGTCTCTAGCCCAGCCGTGGCCAAGATGCGTAGGGTTAGGGCAACAGCAACCGGCGGGCTCGTTAGGGCTACACCAAGATCCAGGCACTTCAAAATCAATGGCAAGGAATGGACACCGACGAGGGAATGAGGCGACACCACAACCAATGTTCAAATTCACGCGACCAATGCCACATGGGGTCGGCATGAGCAGAGAGCAAGGGAATTATTGGCAAGATGGACTAGGATATGGGTCGCGGTTCTCAATTGATGGGAGATGGCAGGGCTGCGGCTGGGGTAGAGAGTCGCATTCCTAAATTGAAAATGCCAAAGTCAGAAGGATACACGGTGATTTTTGTAGTTGTTGATCGTTTAAGTAAATATAGTCATTTCATTCTGCTTCGACATCCGTTTACGGCAAGTTCTGTGGCACGGGTGTTTATCAAAGAGATGGCCAAGCTATATGAAATGCCAAAATCTATTGTCCCTAACCGTGAGAAAGTCTTCCGAAGCCATTTTTGGAAGGAGTTGTTTCGTATGCAAGGCACTATACTTAAATGTAGCCCGACATTTCACCTACAGACTGACGATCAAACCGAGGTTGTCAATCGAAGCCTTGAGTCCTATCTTCATTGTTTTGTGTCTGAAACCCTAACAAAATGGGTGACATGGATAGCTTGGGCTGAATATTCTTATAACACCTCTTATCATTCATCTTCAGGGGACACTCCTTTAGAATTCTATATGGTCGCGATCTACCACATTTGGTCTATTACGGATATCAGGAGACGCCGGTATCCCAAGTGGAGGAGTATTTAAAAGAACGTGATGATCGTTTGAAGAATCTTAAGTGACACTTGGAACGGGCACAACAATTAATGAAGCGACAAGCAGGTAGTCATCGCCGTAATGTTCAATTTGAGGTGGGCGAACGGGTATATTTAAAGTTACGACCAAATCGGCAATAGAGTGTCACAAGGCGTGGAAATAAAAAATTAAAACCTAAATATTTTGATTCATTTAAGGTTTTAGAGCGGATAGGCGTCCTGGCTTACAAATTACAGTTACCATCAACTTCGGTAATTCATCCGGTGTTCCACGTGTCACAATTGCGGAAGGCGGTCAGGGATGGGGACGTTTCATCTACTTTACCGTCGTTCCTATCCGAAGACATGGCTGTTCTAGTTACTTCTGAAGCATTGGAAGGGGTTCGACAAGATGGTACAGGACGTCGGAAAGTGCTTGTGACTTGGACGGGGTTACCGGATTATGAGGCAACGTGGGAATCATATGACAGGTTTCGACAACAATTTCCAGATTTTAACCTTGAAGACAAAATTGCTCGTTGGGCAGAAAGTAATGATGTGCTACTGAAGACTTATGTAAGGCAGCGAAAGAGTAATTACACTTAGATTTAATGAGGAGATTATTAAGGGTTATTTAGTAATTTAATAAATTATTATTTCCTATTTCTAATTTCTGTTATGGTAGTTTTCTATTTTATATTATGGTAGTTTCCTATTTTATGTTATGGTAGTTTCCTATTTAGAAGGAAAATCTAGATTAGAATTTAAATAAATACATTTGTAATCTCTTTCAGAACGGTACACAGAGAATAATCAAGTTTTTCTTTCATTCTTAATTTCTTAATATTAGCTTATTATCGTTAACAAGAACCGAGTCGTATCAGAGACACTCACAAACAGAGAGGATAAAGATGGCCAAAACTTAATAGGATTACTTTAATGACGCAATATTCAATTAAAATGCCGCTGATGTGCCAACCAAAAGATGTTGACATTTAGCACCTCCAAGTTATTTATATTTACATCAATACAGACATACTAAGCCCTCGAAATTATTTACCTTCATCAATGTCAACAAAAATTTTACAAAAAATGTACCAGTTGCAAAGTCCTCAAACTCGTGAGGATAGGTTCTCCAGGTGCTTTGGGGCAAAGCCCCACAAAATATTGGGATTATATCAGGGCTGCCAAAAGCAATTGTGTGTTTGCTCCGATTAAATACTGAATCAAATTCAACTGGATTAGCTTTCCATCCTGCAAGCATAATGGAGTGCTTTAAAGTAAAAATAATTAAAGTCCTACCACTGCCTGGCGTTATAAAGATTAAAATTGACACTCATAACATAGAAATTAATGGCAAAAATTTAACCAAGGGAAGGTCATGAAAGAGATTGGTGCAATGACCTTTTGTGACTGCGCTAGGATCTTCATAAAATCCTGCAATTATAGAAACATGTCCTGGCCTAGACTCTGTTGGAGGACGAGCATGAGATACACCCCATCGACCTTGCCCTTTAATCACACTTCTCAAAAATGGTGCTCTGTAATTTCCTAGACCGTCAGGCTCAAAGAACTTATCAGCACGTAAACCATCAGCTGCATTTATGTTTTATAACAAGGAAATAAGAATTATAAGCTTACGTGAGTATAACAGATAAATAACGCTTCCAAAAAATTATTTACCATGGCTCATTAACCCCAAGAAAGATCAGTCCCAACAGAAACAATTTTCAGCAATTAAAATCTATTGCAAAAAAATATGATTCACGTATTACACACCATCAATATTCTCCATATCACATTTTAGCACAATCAACGACGTGATCCCTGAATCACATGATGAAATATTTCACTTCATCCTCATCACGAGACTTCTCAGTTTCACCGATAAAAGTTTATTACATATTAAATGATCAGCAAGGACTGAAAATGAAAAATGATTTTGACGCATGTTAATACAAGAAAGAACGGATAAGAACGAACTAACCAACTAGGTGCTCAATCCGTTTCAATCTAATAGTACAAACAAGCTTAAAAATCCATTTCAATCCGATAATATCAGGTAAAACGATTGATAATCAAAAAGCTCTCAGTTTCAGCCTGAATATTTTATTTCATTTTAAATGATCAGTAATGACTGAAATCTAACCTCAACTGAAAAAAATAAATAAATAAGCAAGAATGAACTGCTCCATCCATTTCTACAATTAAACTAATAAAATCAATTCAATCCAATGATATCAGGTGAAACAAGTGACAAGCAAGCAAGCGAATACAATGAGCATTCAATTCATCGAACAGGTGAACGAGAAACTCTAACTGACCGACAAGAAGAACGAGACGTTTGGCTGGGGCAGAAAATCGTGGAGAAACGAGATCCATGCCATGAACAATAGGCGATTTGAAGTAGATGTCGAAGATACTGAGCATATAAACAGCATGAAGAACAACACCGAGAATCACAAGCCATTTCTCCTTCCTCCTCAGCCATTTCCTTCTTCCGGAGGCAAAAGTAGGTATGCTATAGCTTCTCCTTCTTCTTCCATCCACCACGTCTCTGTTCCCCAATATTCCATCACCAACACCCAATTTCTTCTCCACAGAAAACATACTTACTTACAGAGAGAACAAAATTCAGAATTAATGAGGAGAAGCTGAAACCATCTTCGTCTCCGTAAGTTTCTTGGTCTTCCGACCCCGACCTCCGATCTGAGCTTGAACCGGGAGAGTCTGTTAAGAAGGCCAGGAAGAAATGCCCAAAAAGGAAATTTAAGTATATATATATATATATATATATATATATCTTAAAATATCTGTATAATGTAATAATTAATACAATTATATAATAAATTATTTATTTATAATTTATTATATTAATTATTATTTTACAAATATTTTAAATTAAAAAACAAACGGAATATCATTTATTATTTTATTAAAGTTCACTAAACTTTCAAGTATATACAATTGATATCAACTTAAATTTGTATTTTTTTAAAAATATGTAAATATTGTACGATTTAATTTTATATTCTAGTCTTACCTTGTTATTAATAACATTATAGTGTCTTCGTCAATAGGTGAATCAATTAAATAATAAATAATAAATGGCTATATAGGTTTCATTTTCTATCTTATAGTTTTCTTAGGAGTCACGCAAATAATATTTTTTAAATAATTATAAGAAAAATAATAAGTATTTTAAAAGTAGAACATTAGATATACTTAATAAATTAATGACAACAACGAAAAAATGACAATGACATATGATATGTTTAAAAACGTATAATTAGAAGATAGACGGAAAATTGCCCATTTAATGAAAAAAAAAAAAAAAACTTAAATAAGCGAGCAACTATAACTCTACGTGTACATTTGGTTAATTCAATTTAAAAGTAATATAATAATATCTATTTCTTAAATTAATGATTTTATTATATGATCTGATTGAAAGACTGAAACTACCTTGTAATTCAGACACTTGTATATATTTTACGTCATTTGTGAAGTTTAAACAACTATTTTAATCCAACAAGTGACACATCATAACATAACATTAAAATGATCTATCAAAATGTATAAATACCGGCTTAATCTAACCAAACCTACCTTGTTTTTAACGCAAAGTACCACGGCTAATGTCATAAATATTGGATATAGACCCAATAAATAAATTCTAACTTCAAAATAAAATTATCATGTAAGATATTACTAAAACTTATCCATATGATAATAGTACGTTTATTCTTTTATTTTATTTTATTAAATTATATGTTGACGTACTAAATAATTATTAATATAAATAAATTAATTATATTAATTATTATTAAATACGTCAATCAATAATTATAATAGAATAAATTAAAAAAATATACGTAACATTACTCGTATTTATATAGCCATACAAAGAAACGGTGATAAAATCACAACTAAGTTTAGGTTTTCTTAATCAACTACTAATATCAATTTATGACAAATCCCATTAGTCATATGTTAGAAGAATCAAATCCTATGATCCAATCAGTTTCTCTGAAATATTACTCAATCATTCTTCTCTGCGATATTACCTATCTATACTCTAGCATTTCAACTATTACATGGCTATAATATAGGCTTAATAAGCCATTATGACCTGTTGTTCACAGCTGGCATTTATGCGCCTCAATCTGCCCATCCATTCTCGCAAAGATAATTCAAAACCAGACAATTCTCATACTTCCCAATTGAAAGACTTATGCTTACATAATAACATAATTAAACATTACTAAACACGAATTAATGAGCCAAGATTCTGTGAAAATTCAAGCGACAAAAGCAAATAATCAAAATTTCGGTGCATGGGCATATGCATTAGCAATTCCATCCAAGTCCAAGAACATTGTAAGAAAATTTTTGAACTGCAACGGCACTGCGGTGCAAGAAAACAACAAAGGAAAACTTTAGAATAATAGGAGGAAGGTATCCCTAAATCAAAAATCACATAAGCTGAAAGAAGCCAATCCCATAAGAGCATTTGCTGTTGTTAAAATCTCACATCTTTTCACGATGGCCTACATCAACAATTACCAAGATAAACTGAGAAGCCTCTAGCTAACTAGACTCTAGCTAATGTAGAAGTATGTTAATTTTATGCTAACAAAAAAATAATAATAATAAAATAATCTTCAAGTCATTTGGTTCTTTCTTGTGTATAAATGTTCTTGTAAACAAGTTGACAACCTGAGAAGGCAATAACTAAACATCTCACACACTAAAATGAAAAGAAATATGGGCAGCTTTATTATTTCTTATCCACCGAGATTTAAGATATGCAACTCCAAAGATGGCCACAAGGCTAGTGAATAACAGTGCTATATATTCATGCATAAAATTTAAAAGAAAGATCGCAACTAAAAAACACAACCCAAAAAAGAGTTAAAACCAATATTTTTGGAGTAAGACGAAGAAGTCAACAGATAATTGAATATAGGGACTACATAAAGTACCTTGTATTTTTAGCGCCTTTGAGTTTTACCAATTGAGCGTTTGCCAGAGTACAAGTGCTTGGGTTTCAAAGTAGGAATAACCCTATCTGCCTCTCCACGACGAGCCTCCTTGTTCCTGTTCTTGACTGCTTTTTTAGCAACTTTTATTGCCTTCATCTTTTGCGCCGAATCCTTAAATCCATCACCTGGTGAAAATTCATGGGGTGGTCTAGATCTAGACCTTGACAATGACAAGGATCGCGATTTCCGTCGCAGCTTCTTATTGGGTGTGTCCTCATCCATGTCCATAGCTTCACTACAATTTTCAACAGACCGGTCCCTCTTTCGACCAATCCTAGTGACAGACTTGCTTCGAGCTCGATTAATGGCTAAACTAGGATCCAAACCCAACGCAGATAGCTCTCGTCCCATTCTTTCTTTCGTGAATTCCCCATTTTTAGCGAATTTCCTTGGCACAATTGGTCGACTCTCTGCTGTGCTTTTCTTGATTCTGTGCCGTTGAATGAGCAAGCTTTTCTTTTTCCTGATTTCAGCCAATGTCTTCTGCTCTTCTGGAGTCAGACCTTGGCCATCCATCTCAAAATCAGAGTCAACTTCCTCGGATTCTCGAAGCCCTTCTTCTCTTTCCAGCTCCTCAAGCCTTAAAAGAATATCAGGATCGACAAAGTCATAAACATTATGTCCATCAATTATTTCAGGCATTATATCTTCTTTCCACGAATCGTCAGCTAAAATATAGTTCTTCTTCAAACTTGCTGAATATACACCGGCCCCGCCATTCTCATCCTCCAAATCCCTTTCAGTTTTCTTCTTTTCCTTCTCTGCAGCTTGCTTATTAGCCCTGGCTTGCAAAACTGCCTCGGGTATGCAAGGTGGTCTTTCTAACTTGTCTCGTGGCTTTGGCATTGCAACATGAAATCTATTCAAACAATCATTAATTTTTTTAGACTTCATTTTCAATTCCACCCTCTGATTTAATAACCTCTCACAAGCAGCATTCTTCACTGCTATCACCCCTTCTTCTGTTAAAGTGCTCATTTTCAATAAAACACCATCATCACTTGTTGCCTCACCTCCCTGACCAATCAAAGTTTTCATAGCATCGGCTTTCATCTCCATGACCAACTTCATGTCTTCATCAGATATTCCCTCAAATGGCTGTAAATCGGTTTTGTTGCAAACTATGATTAATGGCTTATTCATAAACAAAGATTTAATGCTATGAAATAGAGCTGCCTGTTGGGAAATGCTGTACCCACATGACCCAGAGATGTCCAAAAAGAACAGCACAGCTGCTCGCAGATGAGCCAAGGCAGTAATGCTACACATCTCAATAATGTTTCGGTCTTCAAATGGTCTATCTAAAATCCCTGGTGTATCAATGACTTGATACCTTAGATACTTGTAGTCAGTGTGACCTACAAACAATGACTTGGTGGTGAAAGCATAAGGCTGAACGTCTACATCAGCCCTGGTGATCTTGTTAATGAATGAGCTCTTCCCAACATTAGGATAACCACAAATCAAAATTGTACGAGTATTTGGGTCAATAGAAGGCAGCCTTGCCATATGCTGCCTAATTTGCTCTAAGTAAGCCAAGCTGGGGCCAATCCTCTTCATCACTGTGCACATTCTTCCAAGAGCAGCAATTTTCAGAGACTTGCAACGATACAGTGAGTCACCATACTTCAACATTTTCACAAAATCTTTTGCAATTTTGCTGATGAGATTTCGTGCAGTATTAATCTGCCCCAGCGCAAGCTTGTAGTGATCTTTGTTATACAAAACATGAAGTAGGTCACCATAGAAAGGATGGATATCATCTAATCGAGGGAACTCATCAATTATTGATGATAGCTTCTCATGGAAATTTGTTTGAGTATACTTTACTTTGCGCATATAAAACTGTCGCAACCGGGAGATTGCATAACCCTTGTGAACAACTGTTGGCGTCTGCCGTTGTGTGCGAGAAAGGATGATGTCAATGAAGTCCTTTCCATTGGGCACCACAGTAATCTTTTTGAAATTATACTGCACCATTTCTAGGGTCCAAAAGCTACTCTGCAAGATCAATCACACTCCATCAGATTCAACTGGAGTTTATGCAACCCTTTATATAGCAGAATAAAAATAATTTGATATGCCCAATCCAAGTGGCTTGCGGATAGAAAAAACTAGAAGAAAGAAAAGGCACATGAGATAGTTATGAAAATGCAATATTAGTGGGAAAATGACGAATGGGAAGAAGGAAATGTTTTCTACAGGGGTAGGCACATGTCAAGTCAGTCCGGTTTTGGGACACAAATTGGTGGTCCATGATTCCGCCTTCATAGAACCAAATCGGATCGTGGTCCATGGTCACAGAGCAGGAACGGGAACCGAACCAGCGATTGCATAACAGTTCCGGTTCCTGCAGATAAAAAAGAATAGGAGAAAAAAAAGGTAGTTCTTGCTCTTAATGTTGTATAGTCTCTTGAAATTTATAGGTTTGTGTTCTGAAAAACCATTAACAGATGCGATTTAATGAGAAGAAATCTCTATTAACGACTTATTCTTTATGTGGGAGGATGATTACATATTCCATAGCGGCATGAAAGGTGAATTCTTAGAGCAATTTCTCATCTATTCGCGTAAAATTAGAACTTCATAGTTCAGAATTCTTTGCCAGATTTTTCTCTTCTCAATTATTGTAGAAATATAAGATGATGATCGACTGACTTTCTCTCTCTCGTTCATTCTCGACAAGATCTCAGTTATTGATTTTACATCTAATAAGATTCAGGTAAAAAAAGAAAGAAAGAAAGGAAGCAGATTCCCACAAATCTTACAAGAGTAATACGTTCACCATAAGAATGAAAACCAAATCTACACGAATCAAACACAATTTTCATCAACAAAGCCATCACTTACTCTGCAGTCTGCTGGGCGAGCAGTCTGCTGGTCGACGAAATAGAAGACGAGCAATACCCTGTCGGAAGACGACGTTGAAGACGAACAAACCTTCGAAAATTTTCGCTCGATTCTCCTCGTTTCGGCAGCTCCTTCGACGGCTGAAAGAAGACGCCACCGCCAGTGGAGCTCGAGTTCCCTGTTCGTTGTATGAAGTAGGTTAGTAAACGGATCTCGATTGTGAACTTCTACTTGGCCAGATTAGGGTTTAACGAGTCATGGGTTTGGGCTAGGGCTGGTTAATGGATATGGGCTTGGGTTGGTTTGACGGGGCAGTGTACTATATATGGGTAATGGGTCTGATTTGGTTCAGTTTTTTGTTAATCTGTCAAGAGTTGGTTTATATCTGTTCATGTGGTTTGTGACAGAAAAAATCGAGAATCAAACCATTAGCCATGGCTGTACACTTGATCAAACTGCCGTGGTTTTAAATAAAACCAAAACTAGACCGAACCGGGACCAAACGCCCAGGTCAGTTTTGCCTGAAATTTTGATTCGGTCTTTTCCCCCTATTTTTCTCTAACATCATATCATGCATACACAAATTAATGCCAAGAAAAATATGTTAACTCCACAATGCTATAAAAATAGAACCCATAGTTCGAATTGTAATTTAATTAAAAATGATGCACATAAACAAATCAACCGAGAAAAAAAATCGCAACAAATTGTTTGATTCATAAAAGAAAATAAAATAGGCATCCGAGAGAAGAAAACTAAGATAAAGTACTCGATGGTCGGTCTCGCTCAAGCTCGGGTGCTAAGAACTCAACAATATCAAAAAGAAAGATGAAGGGCAAACTCAATACTTTTAAAGGGAGGGGGAGATTATGGTTTACTAAGCAGACATATCTCTAAAAAAATCGTTCACCTTCTCTGTATGCAAATACATATGCAAAAATCAACATCATTATTCAATTAAAAGTTAGGGAACTGATCCATGTCGACCCAACTTTAGACCATAAATACTATTTTAATTATAGTTTTCCTATTTGCAGGTTTTATTCAATGGGTTGGGCTCAGGCTCTCAGCAATTCGTGAGTAATATTAATAAATTTTATTATTACGTCAATTATCTTTTGAAATTAAACTGTCTGGATAAAATATAATTTTATTAAAAAAATATTTATTTTAGACCGGGCAGTAGGTGGATTAGATATAGGACGATGGACTAGTTCCAGGTGTAAGAAAAAAAGCGAAGGTGACGTTTGTTGGACTAGGTCTAATAAGGACACGAGCTTGGGCGGAGGACTTGGTCCACAGTTGAGGTTGAGCGATGCATGCATAATATATACATATGCGCTTGTGTATACCTATTTACATACATGCGTAAATATTTTTTAAAAAATATACATGTTGATCCAGTACTTGGGAGGGGAAGATAACATATCTCGACTCAGTCCTGTAAATTGACAGCCACTGTTGCTCGGTGATCATGCAGAATGAATCAACGAGAAGGTTTGGCGTTATTACAATTATTTCCCACGAAAGGTCACTTTTAAACTTGCCCAAATCAAAGTTCTTGATTGAAGTTTCCTTACCAAACTTGAACAGACAGAAGAAGAAAGCTTAACCCAGAAATTCTAACTGAGGGAGTGAAGTTCTGAGCTGGTCCCCTGATATGGCTTCCGGGTTAGGAATCGGAGTTTTGGTTATGTAAACTGAATACTCCTTTGGTAGTTATACAGCCTCCTTACTCGTCGTATCATGGCCGGCGGCGGCCTTTTCACTGTCGTGCAAAACCTCTGGCTCCCCCTCTTCCTCGGCCGCTGATGATCGGACCTAAATCCCAGGCTATACCTCTTGTTGGCAACCCAAAAAGAGACGGTCTCTTCTCTAATTCGAAACCCTCACTCTCTTATCTTCCTGTAATCGCCCGGCCCCCCGACCAAAAGCCGTTTCAGCGGTTCTATCCCTTCGCGGCAGATTTTCCGCTACCTTTTTCCCGCATGAGCAGCAAATATCCGGTATTGTCCGACGTGGCAGTGTCAGTGTCTTAATACCGTCGGCTTCTCTGTCCGTCGACGGAGGCTAGGAATCAATTAATCCCGTTTGTGACGCCGTTAAGGAGGGAGAATAGGATTAAGGATTAACTTTTCTAATCCCAGATTAACTAAATTAAACAATAATTTTCTTTTCTTAACACGTGATTAAAAGACCATTGTCAAACGTAACAGGTTCTTAAGGAATATCCACCGTTACGTCGTTTGAAAGAGAGAATCGAGAGAGAGAGAGAGAGAGAGAAAAATGCTACTAAAGTCAACTATCAATTAAGAGACCCTAATCATTGTTAAGTTTTTAATTATCTTCTATAATTATAATTTATAATTAATTTGACTTTCATGCTATTCCTAATCTCCATGGCCTTCTCCATTATCTCTGTTTTCTTTTAGGTCGGCCATTCTCTTCTTCTAGAAACATGGCGTTGAGTTAAAGTTTCCCTTACGAAATTCATATTGGTTTTATATCTCAACAAATATAATTATTGTTATCAACTTTTAAATTTAATTTCTATTGAAAAAAGTATTTAAAAAATAAGCAAGGCTAGAATATTTATTGATTTGTTAAATAATAATTTGTGTAATAAATTATTAATTATTAATTTATTACACTAATTGTACAAATTACACGTCTAAGCATATTCTCTTAATAGTTTATTATTTTATGCAACAATTAATGTTAAAAAATAAAAAATAAAGATATCTAATAATAATTAGATATAAAAGAATAGATAATTTGTATTTTCTTTTTAATTATGATTTTTTACAACCCATCCATCCGAGAGCAATAGAAAATCTCAAATTCGGTTTCTTTTCAAATATTCATATAATTATTTTTAACCGTTCATCAAATATCAATTAAATGTTTCAAAATCATTTGGGTGAAATTCAATGAATTTCCACCCAATAAATGCTTAAAAATTCAAAACCCACAGTCATGGATGGTTAAGATTTTTAAAAATCATTAGTTCACGCCTCGTGAATTAATTGTTTTTTTTTAACCATTCTTTGAGTTTTTTATTATCACTTTCCGTCGTTAACTTTGGTTCATACAATATCTCGGTTGTATTAACTTTTTTTATAGGACTTACTTTTTAAAAAATATCTCACACATTATGTATCATATGATATTGCGCTTATGTATCACAGGACAACTTACACGTATATAGTATGACGATACACACATGCATCGTACGTTAATATAAACATATTTAGATAATTACATCTATTTATAATCATAAAATAAAATTATTATTATTAGTATAAATATATTATTAGAAAATTATTTTATATCTTTTTTCTTTCTATAAAAAATGCATTTCCTTTTATTTTATATATTTCAACATCCTCATTGAAAGCTTTTTTTTTTTTTCTCACCAATAATAACACAAAAAAGTCTACTTTATCTTAATTATGACTGAGAGGCTATTGGCGGAGAACTTGTCTTGAAATTAACAACCTCTAAAGTAGGTAAACACAACTACGAGTCACTTTGGCTAGCTCACTCAACCTCTCGTCTAATTTTGAATTATTTGCCTTAATCTCTGCTTACTTATTTGCTAATCCTTCTCGTTAATCAATGGCCACTCCAACAAGACAACCTTTTTTTGGTTGTCTTCTACTGATTCTTCCATCTTTGTGTAATTATACATTATTGGACTCGTTTACTTCAAACATTCATCAATCATCAATATGTATAATATCTACTAATAAGAGGATTTGAGGATTGAGATTAACGAACTTACAACAACTCACGAGGGATAGTGGAGGATCAGTAGTGGTCGTAATCACCCTTTGATCGTTTAAGACTAGTTACATGTATTATTATCTAGTTAAATTCGAACATTATTTGAAATTTCTTGCATAATGTATGTAGTTGCATATGTTTTCTTTCTAGTTAAACAAATTTCATAATATAGCATATAACACGACTGTGAGGTCAAAATAAATTGGTAAAGTTGTTTAAATTTTTTTTAATTAACTTAATATAAGTTACGAAGAAATTGGTGAAATTGTGCAACATGACTGATATTTTATTTAATAAATAAATGTTCTGTTAAATACTTGAAAACTATGTTGCTATAGTGAGCTCAATTGAAATCTAAATGTATCTCGGATCATTTAGTTTGGAGAAGTAGAAAATGGACAAACTGATAAATAAAAAATTTAGACTCATCGCACTAATAAACCAATCTAATCTCGATCAAATAATTAATCGAGTCAAGTTGAGTACGGTCAAGTATAAAAAGAAACACGAGTTAAGTGATTACGAGCTTACCAACTAAACTGTCGCGAAAAGAGTCATGAAATTTTGACAGCAAGCAAATCAAACATATTTTGCAGTCACAACAATATGTTAAAAATACCATGCACAACATGGGAGGAGTGACATTGTGAGTTTAATTATACATCATACGTGAGGCAGATTGTTTTTAACAGATTTTATAGCTGCAAATCTTGATTTGCTTTCAATCCAAAGTTCAAAGAAAAGAACTTCATGTCTGACCTTAAGCCTTACGATACAGCTTACATCGAATCTATTTATCACCATCTCTTCTAAACTATGAAAATCCAGCGGAGCAAAACAAAAAAAAAAAAATAAAAGTTACGAAAACCTGTCCTATGACACACATAAACGGTTGAAACTTAATTTCCTCGAGCGAGAGCCAGGTCAACTGACTTTTTGTCCATCCTGCAATGAAAACAATACAAGCAATCAATAATGGCTACTCAACCAATTATTCCAACGATGATCAATTAGATCAGATGAGATGGAATCATGTGCACCTCCGTGACCGGGTCCACACACTCCCACATAAAAGATGTGATACTCAACTGCCAAATACCAAACGAGTCCACGGTAAAGACGGTGGAGCCAGGCGCAGCTGATTTCTTCTTTATGATGATGACAGGATGGAAACATCGCAAGTACCCCTAGGTCCCACCAATTGAGAGACTTCCTTTCTTCTCCCTCTTTGATTCTATCAATTATCCATCCACAATTCCACATGCCATGCTCTATTTCACATTACCCAAATTACCCTTCTCCATCTTATTTTCACCATAAAATGTTATTTTTAAATAGTAATTTTACATTATATTATTTATCCCTTTCATGCATAATCCTATGTTATATGTGTAAAAAGAGCAATCTCTTATTATTATTTTTAATTTAATTTATTTAAAAATTATAATATTATTTATTTATTTATCAATGTAAGTGAAAATTTATGATATATTTATAAGTTACATAAATATTTTATTAATCAACGAATTTATATTTTATATATAAAATTAGTAGCGGAGATATTTACATTTTGATTTGGTAGTATGAAATGATAGTGAAAATATTCTATACTATTAATAATTAATTATTATATAACTGAATTTATTTTTATTTGAGAAATCAATAAATAAATTTAGAGAATAAATATATCCTTATTTTTAATATTATTATTATTTATAATTGATGCAAAAAAAAAAAGGAGCCGGAGAGTTAGGTCATTTAACTGTTAGGGCAGATTAAACTGATATATCTAAAAGGTTCCAGCGTGGCAGGAGAAGAGAGAGAAAGAGATAACGGAGCATGGCCGAAAGACTGGACTTTTACCATCCTTGCGACCACACAACGGATTAGGAGAGGCCTAACGCCGTTATGCGACCGTTAACGTTGATCACACTGACCACGACGACGACCCCTCTTTCTCGTGTTCGTAGGAAATTAGGAATCCCAGTCTGTAATCGTCCAACTCCCAACCTTCCAATTCTCCTTCTCCAACCCCATACCTGATTCCCACCTCATTTCTCAGGCGACGCCTCGGGTTCTCCACTGCGAGATTCTCCGCAACTCGCCTGGATTTCCGTAGTTTCCGACCTAAAAAATCTTCACCGGCGCTACTCCAACCGATGGATAGTTTCTGCTCGCGATGGAGTTGAGAGAGAGAGAGTGTGTGTGGAGGTGCGGAGGTATCAGAAATATGGAGGGCGTTGAGGATGTGGTTTACGTGCAATGTAGGAAACCTCGGCATCAAAAACTTAGAAGGATCTTGCACGGCAGAGATGCTTAGTTTGATCCTTTCTGCAATCTCTCATCTGCCTTATGACGTAGTTTATTCTTATTTTCTTTTTTCTCTTTGTATCTAGTTTAAATTCTGGTTTCCCCTCTCCTCTTTCGTATTCTACTCCTCCAAATTGGCGGTGCAATCTTCACCCTGTTTTTTTTTTTGAATTTCATCAACACTTGATGCCCTAAGCTACTTCACGCTTTCCTCTTTTGTTTTTCTTTGAGAGCTGGAAATTTTGACGAGGTAAACTATGGCATTTGTTGCTAAACTTCATATTTTGAATTCTCTAGATCAATCCTGTGTGTGATTATTTTTCGACAACCTTGTGATCTCGTCGATCTCTTCCTATATTTCGGAATTTATTGTAATTTTCAAGGTTTTTGGTTTTAAATTCTGTCAGCTACTTTACCGCAAGGAGAATAATGTATTTATATGATCTACAGAGCAAAGGCTTGTCATTTATGCTTCTACGCCGGATAATTGTTTTCTTTAAATACGAGATTTTAAACCGATTGAACTGCTTTTTCCTCCTTTTATTTTCTCATTGTACAGTATGTCTTACTGTTTGTTTCCAAGTTTTTTTTTACGTGGAAGTTGTGGTACATTTTCTGCTTCTTGCTTTTATTCTCTCTATTAAACTTAAGTTACTTTCTGGAAGGAGTTTCAGATTATTCATAAAAGCTTCTCTCCAATAGTAAGAGCTGGAGATGGGATTTTGAATTTTATCTGTTTTTGAGGGTTTATTCGTGACATAATGCCAATGCCTTCTGAAGTTGTGGATCAAAAGGGTTTGTCCCTGTCCTCTTACTTCTCTGATGATGTAAATCTTGAAAATGAGGTATAGACTATGGATGCCAAGATTTATTAGTATTTGATTGGTTAAAATTTCACAATCCCTTTAGAGCTACATTTTAAGTCTCCTCACTGTTTCTATACTTTGCAGAGACAGGTTAAATGTTGGAATTCAGCTAACATGCCTGATTACCATGGTCAGTATATTAAACCCTTCAAACGTAGTTTTCCCATTTTCTGTTATTTTAGACGGTCTACCTGCTATGAAGTCAAAAATTAGTCTGTCCCATTGGTGGTTCGTATAGAAAAAAGAATTTCAAATCTGAAAGTTGGGAAGGAAAAAAAATTGTAAATAATATGCATTTTTAATTTGAATACTCACTAATTTTGACATCCATAATTGCTGTTCCTTTTAAGGAGAAAACGTGGTATTTGTTCTTGTACCAATACCCTCGCAGTCTTCTTTTTTGAAACTTATTATCCCCAATTTCTTTTATTGTCTTGTTCCTCTACAACCTATTCCTGACCTAACACAAGATTCAGGACATTTGGGAAGGGCATTATGGAAGATTGTATATACTGCAATGTAAAATTAACAATTAATTAATAAAGAGCAGAAAATGAAAGTGAATTTTGAATTGTACCTCATCTGACTGCAGTAATTGTTAAAAATATTTATAGAACTGTCATAACGATTATGATTTTCGAACTTGTCTTTTTTGTGAATCTCTGGACTAACTTTTCATTTATTTAAATATAAATTAGTACTGCAATCATCAATTAAGGGAACCTATTTTATACTAAGTATAATGAATATTATTTGTATAAACTAGTCTAATACATTAAACTTGGCTTTGAAGCTTGGAGATAATAATTTTGTGTTACGACAATAAATACCATGGATGAAAAAGCCGAGGTATTTGTTGGCCTGCCTTTCAACGAGCAAAGAGAAAATTATTACTTTTTTATTTAAATCTAGGCCCGAGAACATGTATAATGTTCTTGTGCTTGTTTACTCACAGAAGCAGGAAAATAAACAATTCCATATAACAGAGCTAAATTATAAAATTTGTTTGTACTTCATCACGGTGACATAAAATGTTTTTTTTCAAGTACATCATGCAGTTCTATTTTTAAATGTATACATCTCAAAATTACACTATCATAGTTTATTTGTTTTTATAGCAGCATTACTAATTACGTTGATGCTAACATAATAGGTCTTGATTGATTTTATGGTTTAGATGACGGTTTGCCTGGCTAGTTGAAAGACAAAATACATCCATGAAATGTTTAGATCCATTTTCATTAGTTAGAGCACATGGTTGCTAAAGTCTTAATAGTTAAAAAAGCAAATCAGCACTTGCATTATGTCATATTATCCCTTTCCGAATAACTCTTCGAATATTGCTTAAAGAAACTTAGTTTGTTTCTTATAGTTAATAGCATGTTTTGAGATGTGCGACTACCAATTGAGAAGATTAGGCTATTGATGAATAGTATTTGCTGATTGTTGATGAACAGCTGGCAGTGGGACAGTTGCTTCTTCATCCTTGGAAAAACTTATACCAGCTGAACAGAAGTCATTGAAGTCCATAGACCATCGTGATTCTTTTTTATTTCAAGACCAGAAAGTGGAGCTAATCTGTAATAAACATTTACTTGGAGTGGAGAGAAAAAGCAATCATTCCACTAATTTGTTAAAGACCGTGGACCGTGATATAGGGGCACAATCTTTACGGCCTTCTTATCTTGCACAAAGGAACGAATTTAATGTGATGGGTGCTCAGTGTGAGAGTACCCTCTTCTCCAGCTCATTATCAGAGTTATTTACTAAGAGGGGTAAGTTCTCCATAATATCGAATTCTTGCCTCATAGAACTTTGTTGTGAAGGAAATACCTTGTCATTTTTTTTATATGAAACTTTATATTAAATACAAAAAGTTTGGAGGAGAGAACTCCAAACGAGCAAGAAAAAAATCTAATGAAATGCAATTTTCTTCCTGTTGGAAAAAAACCATACTAAAAGTAATTTCTTGAGGCAGTGACATTATCGTCAAATAACGCTCTTTATGGCCATTCTGTTGATACTGTTGCCTCACACTATGAGGAAGAGGAACCTTTAGAATCTCTTGAAGAACTGGAGGCCCAAACCATTGGGAACCTCCTCCCTAATGATGATGACTTGCTTTCTGGATTGACTGATGGGCTTGACTATGTCCTCCAACAAAATGGAGGGGAAGATGCTGAAGATTTGGACTTCTTTAGTAATGTTGGAGGGATGGATTTGGGAGATGAAGATTTATCTATGGGGCTAAAAAATTCTGAATTTTATGGAGTTTCTCATGGTCAGCAAGTGATGAGTAATGGCTCAATCGGTGGAGAACACCCTTTAGGTGAACATCCTTCTAGGACATTGTTTGTGAGAAATATAAATAGCAATGTGGAAGATTCTGAGTTGAGAGCCCTCTTTGAGGTGCTTTTTTTCTTCATCCTTTGTCTCCTATGTCGTTTGCCTTCTCTTTTATTTTTTAAAAGGTCATTTTTTAATATGCAGCAATATGGAGATATTCACACTCTTTATACAGCCTGCAAACATCGTGGTTTTGTTATGATCTCCTACTACGATATTAGAGGAGCTCGAAATGCAATGAAAGCCCTTCAGAACAAACCACTAAGGAGAAGGAAGCTCGATATACACTTCTCAATCCCAAAGGTCGCAGGATTTTCACGCATTTTTAATGAATGAAACATTGTTTGTTTATCTGTTTATATTGCTGTAATGTGAGTTTTTATATTTATATTATTTCCTTGTTTTATTATACTACATGTTATTTATGGTTACTTTCAAAGAGGAGAACTATGTTCTACCTTGATTTCTTACTTTGCTAATAACTCATTTGCAGGAAAACCCTTCTGAAAAAGATATTAATCATGGTTCTTTTGTTGTTTTGAACCTTGATTCAAAAATCTCGAATGATGAACTTTTCCAGATCTTTGGAGCCTATGGAGAAGTCAAGGAGGTTAGCTTAGTTGTTGATTGGCTGTCGCACTCTGGTATTATGTGCAATTTAAGTTTTAATTGAAAGACATTCTCTTTTCTTCATTACAGGTCAAAGAAGTTCCACACAGAAGCAGCCACAAAATTATTGAATTTTATGATATAAGAGCTGCAGAGGCTGCTGTACGAGCATTAAATTGGGGTGATATATTAGGCAAGCAAATTAAACTAGAGCCAAACTATCCTGTTGGTGGAAGATGGAGGTATTTCCCCTGCAATATAGTTGTTCGCTTGCTTACTTAAAGGTGCTGTTGTATTATAACAAGCTTAATGGCAACTGTGCTTATTTACTCCATACGCTAAATTAAAAAATTATGAATCTTCTACCATGCTTGGTTTTTTATTAAAAATTGGTTCTTCGATTTTGTGGTTCACTTGTCTCTTCCTTCAACATTGAGCTGATTTTTCATTACCGATGTTTGTTGCTTCCAAATGCATGCTTTATCAACACCCTGCATTTCATACAATTGCATAAAAATTTCTTCTCTGTTTTCTTGTAATTTTGCCTGTAGTCTGGCACAACAGTTCCATCCAGAGATGGAGAAAGAGGATCTTAGTTCTTATCTGCAGCAAAGTAGCTCTCCTATGAACTGTGCTATTGGGTTATCTGGTATCTTGCTTTCCTGATGTCATGTTTTTTTTTTTAATCATGAAATCTAATTAAAATACTTGGATTTCACAAACAATTTTTGACAGGATTGAACTCAAAAGTAAGTAATATATGTAGCAGTGTGGATAATGGATCTCTTTTGGGGATACACTCAGCATTGCGGCTCCAGTCTCTGGAAACTGTATCAAACAATGGAATATCTTCTAGTGTTCCCATTAATTTATCCTCCCAGATGAGAGCTGAATCAATTGGCAATAAATCTGCATTTGTTGATTCTGGTCATTCGCCCAGCCTTTTAAAATTTCAAGCTGCTCCAGTCTTTCATCCTCATTCTCTTCCTGAATATCATGATGGTTTGCATGGTCGTGTCCATTTCAATACACATGGACCCATGGCTGGAAATATCAGTCTCCAGCCGCTAGAAACAATGGATAACCAACAGCTTGGGATAAGCTCAAATGGGAATTCCATTGCACTCAGTGAAGGTTTGCTTATAAATTTTTCTACTTCTGCGTTAAACTCATCCTTTTAATTTTTTTTTTTATATGGTATTTGTATGTTTTTATATTGATCTTGAATTTCCTTTTTATTTAAATTGAATTCTATTGAGAGCAAGCAAAATTATCATGGAATATTGAAATTTCGACTCTTTTAGGTTTTTTTTTTCAATCTGAATACTTTTTATTGACTTCTGAAACTGGCTTGGAAAAGAATTTCTGGTTCAGTTTGCAGCTTGGCAAATAAAAGTTTTTGTCACTGACTTCGGTCAACTTCCCCTCAAGTCTGTAGCATTAATAGACTGATTGAACTATATTTCACTGTAACAGGATAGTTCTTGTTCATTTTCTAATAGTTTGACTACGATATTTTAGCAGCATTTGGATCTGGTGGTAAAGGGAACTGTTCTGTTCCTGGACACAAGTATACATGGGGCAACTCATACCATCCTCATCCTACTGGCATGGTCTGGCCAAACTCTCCATCATATGTCAATGGAATTCGTGCTGGTCATCCCCCATCCCAGCTTCAGGAAGTTCCTAGAGCACCAGCTCATATGATACCTGCTGTATTGCCTATTAGTAATCACCATGTGGGATCTGCCCCATCTGTTAATCCTTCTTTCTGGGATAGGCATAACCCTTATGTATTGGAATCACCTGAATTTGCTGGTTTTCTTCCTGGTTCTCTTGGGAGCAGAAAGGTTTCTAATGACTTGCATTCTATAGATTTTGTTTCTCACATTTTTGCACAAGCTGGTGGAAGTTGCATAGACCTGCCCATTACCGAAAGAAATGTTGGACTTCAACCTCATCATCAGAGTTGCATGATCTTTCCGGGAAGAAACCAAATACTTCCATCAATGATTTCATTTGATTACCCAAGTGAACGATCTAGAAGCCGTAGAAATGAAAGTTTCTCAAGTCAGGTGGAGAACAAAAAACAGTATGAACTAGATATTGACCGCATAAGGCTAGGGGAAGATATTCGGACAACACTAATGATAAAGAACATACCTAACAAGTGAGTGACTCTCCTCTTTAATATTTTTAGCTTGTTACCAGAGTCTGAGACTGTTTCTTTCCATCATATTTCACCGTGGATGGTTCAATTTAGACAATTTGTTAAGTTGTATCCGGATGGTAAAATGGATCTAGATATTTCATGAAACCATGTATTATTGGTTTTAGAAGTTGCTAGTAAAAGTGCCTAAAAAGCTAATAAAATATCTACGGCTACAACGAGTTTCTTGCCTGCGTAACTGAATTTTGTTTTATTTTTAAAGCATAGTTGCTTAGAACATAGTTGTCTTTAGTACACATGTTCGGTGGTTTTCCTTATCTTTTCAAGAATTGTGATCGATCTTTTTTCTGACCTTAGAAAATCAAGCTTAGTAAAACTGCCAAGGATGGAAAAGTCAATTAGTTTATATATTTATCAATGAATTTCATATTTTTAAAATCTTAGAGCAAATAAAAGAAACTGTTCCATGTATGCCTTGTTCCCGCACATTTGTTGCCACTGAATGTCGGTTGCATTTTCGTGGTTGAAACTTGAAATGGCAGATATACTTCAAAGATGCTTTTGGCTGCAATTGATGAACGGCACCGAGGAGCTTATGATTTCATTTATCTACCAATTGATTTTAAGGCAAGTACCTTGACATTTTGAAAACTCTGTTCAATTTGTTCGTCAATGATAAAACTGACTTTTATAGTTTGCATTTTATATTCATATTGTTTGTTTCTTTTGCTTTAAATTTTGTCACAGAACAAATGTAACGTTGGATATGCATTCATCAACATGACTGATCCAGCCCTAATCATTCCATTCCACGAGGTTTTGAATCTCAGTTTCTATATTTGTTAGTGATTTATTTGGTTACTGAGCCAACAGATGGCCAATTTTTGCAGACCTTTAATGGTAAAAAATGGGAGAAGTTCAATAGTGAAAAGGTGGCTTCCCTGGCTTATGCTCGTATACAAGGCAAAGCTGCTCTTGTTGCTCATTTCCAAAATTCTAGCTTAATGAATGAAGATAAGCGATGTCGGCCAATTCTCTTCAATACTGAAGGACCAAATGCAGGTGACCAGGTACAGATTGAAAACTCAGGGCTTGATCTTTGTTGTTTTTATAATAATATATTCCTCCCTGAAGCAAGAAATATAGTAGCTTTTATTAAAAGTTCTTTGTTTTCTTCGTCATAAAACTTGCATATAGAGTAAACTAATAGAAAAAAATACTGTATAATTATCAAATCAATTTGCGTTTTTCATTCTATATAATATGTTTTCCAGGAACAAATTAGATGGTGCCTCTTATACTCTCCTATTATCAGTCTTCATAGACAGTATATAATCTGCAGGTTCCCTTTCCAATGGGGGTCAATGTACGAACTAGACAAGGAAAAGCAAGAAGCAACGCATGTGAGGAAAGCCATTCAGATAGTCCTTTTGACTCCATCAATGGCGATGATTGTTTTATCGAAGACGCTCCATTTGGCTCCACAAAAGTTTCAGACCCAGCTCCGCAGCGGCTTGATTTTTGTGAGCACTGACAAATAGGATTGAGTAGCTTAAACCATATCCACCCAAACTTTCAAGGACGTGTTTTGGTGGCTGAAGCATGGTTAGAGAAGGAATGGTAAGCTAACGCTGCGTAATATATTAGCCTTTTTTTTGTTTTATATTTTACGTGAAGAAGAAAAAATTAGAAAAAGAGCATCATTTGTGGACCTTTAAAATTTTGATGGTCGCAAGAGGTTACATATGCAGAGGAGGGAAAGAGGGTGTTATGTATATGGTAATAGTCTGATGACATTTTTATGGCCATTTGACCAGCTTCTCTTCTTATGCTTCTGATTTCGTGGGCTTTTTCTTCTGCTTTTAAATCTTGGGTTGTTAAGACTTCAAAGTTAACTGCGGAGAGTGCTTAAAACTTCTGAAGTGATACTACATTATTTTTAAGTTGCCCGTATTTCTTTATGGATCATTGTTAATAATTGGGTTGTTCTTAATTTTTATCGAGTGCCTCTTACCATATCTCCCGTGTGGTTTCTGCTTAGAACGGAATGGTTTTCTTTCCTAAAGGTGAACAAACGCCCTAGCTTCAATAGTTAATAGCTTTTTCCATGTCTCAGTCTTATATCTCACATCTAAAGAGTTTAGTGGTGGGATTTATGCATAGACGTGGTCCGCTTTCATTTGAAACACAGCTTACTAGATACCCAAGATTATCTTTATCCGAAGAAATAATTAATTTTTCTAGCATTACGCATTAACCACTTGAAAGAACTCTGCCAACACACCATTGCGAGTCCACAAACGTGCAAATTGTAGATTTAGTCATTGTCGCAAAGATTTATCTCATCTATCTTTTTTGAATGTAGAAGGCATCTTGTAACACAAGTTCAAAAGAAAAAGGCTTAATCATTAGAAGTTTATTGCCTACACTCATCTATTTAAAATGTTATACAAATCAAAAGTTTATTAACTTGGCTTACAAATTTTTATGTTATTTTAAATGTTCACTTGTCAGAGTCTCACTGTTTATTGTATCAACCACCACGCCCTCGCCACATCTATGCTCTGACCAGTTTTTGCATTCATAGTCATGTCCAATTTCGCACCCCGTACGATTTTTTTAACGCAAAGGGGTAAAAAAACAAAAGATGAAGATTCAAACAAGCTTCTTCTTCCCTTCAGAGGCTGCACACTTCTTTTTCATTATATCCCACATGGCACGCACCAGTAATTGTCACTGTTATCAAAAGTGTGAAGTTTGGATGACCCGAAAAATGGAACACTAGTTACCTATTCAAACTTATTCAAGTCTTGCTCCTGATCTGCTTCTATCCAATTGTCGAGTCCAATACCATTAAACTTCCTTCTCTGAACAACGAAAACCATAAAGCTCATTGAAATCATCCGTGGCAATTCCACTTATTACTAAATCATGTATGCCTATTTGTACAAGGTGGTCCAGGGCTATGCTTATATTTGCTTTTATGCCACAAATTACGCTGAGACCACTAAATCAAATATTTCTCAGCCTAATTTCAGAGGAATTCTCTCCACCGGTACTAGTTGCTCACACTTGCTCTCTCTTTTTGCTATCCAACTACATTGGCTTGTGCAAAGGAGGGGCTTTTCAGCAAAAGAAAGCTCAACACAATATCCCGTTGCCATCTCTTACGAGCTAGGTTAGAGAGTTGTCCAAAGTAATTGGAAGGGGAATAAAAAGAATTAGGGCATCTTGTTACCTACCAATAAAATGGTGATTTGGTTTCTATGTAGTTTGGGGCTTTTGCCTTATCCTACCAGTTGAACCCTTGTTTGTCTTTACTTGAATTCTTAGTTTATCTTTGTAAGAATTAAGTTATAGCCGCGAGATATTAGTTGGTAATTGGCCTGCTGGTCAAGGTTTAATGGTAAAGTCGTGTTCATTCGCCCTCCGATAAAGCAAAGCAGATGCCTCAACCCTGTTTATAGACGCAGAATAGTTAAATGAGAGAGAGAGTCATAGAGAGATAGAGAGTCTTGGAGAGAGAGAGAGAGTCATACCACCCGGGGTGAACAACAAATCTTCCAGTTGCGAGGGCCCAGTTCACCTGCAAAACAACAATTAGCATTATTTCATTTTATGCTCAAACAAATTCACAAACTCTTGAATAAGCAGATAAATCAAACCAAAGAAACTCGTAGATTTTCATAAATGCAAAACAAAAAATTCCCATTTCAGAGAACTATCGGCACCTATCCCACACATGAATAAGTGAGAGTTGTTGCATTTTAAAGGCGCTAATACTCCAAATAAATCTGCATTAATAGATGGCATTACCTTGTTGGTCCCCAGGGAAATGGCCACAACATGAGTAACCTGTTCATCAATCTGATTAGTGCATAGAGCACCAAACTGTTCGGCTGTTTTCCATAGTGGATGCAGGTGTGGATTAGCCTCACCAACTGGAAAAACCCTGCTAAAGAGTATCCGACAATCGGCCAAAATCTTCTGCTGTTCAGTGGAAAGGATATTTCTAACGTCTGCTTCATCTAATGACTGGTGAGAGAAGAAGTTTTGGTGTATTCTCTCAATAACCTAGCACATACCACAGCAAATTTTCAGCTAGGAAAACTATTAATTTCTTTAAAAAGAAAACAGAAAAAAAACAAGGGCAAGTTGAATTTTAGCTTCACCGCCAATGAGGACGCTAAGGTACCATCTTCAGGTCTCTCGTCATGGTCAATCTCAAGAAGAGAAGGACCAAGAAGCCCAAATTGGCGTCTACTGCACGGAAAGTAAGTATACCTATACCACAAATTGACTGCCATCAGCAAAAAATTGTTCAGAGAAGAACCCATCACAGAAGTAAATCTGAAGAACATATATGAATCTTCTTTAAGAGAAGGAAAAACTTGCCTTTCCACAACAATCAAGTTTAATTTGTTATGAGGCCAGACCCGGACAGAATCGTCTATAATTACAACTGAGGATTCCATCCCTAAAACGCCCTCCAGGTCTTTAGTCTTGGGGACCCTCTCGTCACCATCAAGAAGTTCCCCATCATCGCCCCTCGAAATAACTCGTCCAGAAAACAAAGTCTTTGTTGGATCAAGCACTTTTGCCATCTCTGTAGCATATAGCTTGTTTCCCATAGTGTACAAATGAAGCTCATAAAGCTTACTCGCCTACAATGCAAATGAACAGTCTTCTCAGGTTTAGTGTTAAAAATCAAACACCTACTAACACGCACGACAACCACAGATGGTTGTAATTGCAACTTACCTTCTCCAAAAAATTCCAGATTCCAGGTCGCAATTTTGTCCACATTCCCATATGGGGAAAGCGGAAAAGATGTCTTTGTTGTTTTTCACGATCCTGTTCCTCCTTCTTTCTCAAAATTTCATCATGCATGGGGTCCACTTCTATAAACTGAGAATACATTCAGAGTTACAATATAAAACAAATCATAACAATAAAATAGTTAATTCACTGCAATACCTCTCTATTATCACGAGATATTACCTTAGCCGAATTCAGTAGTGTGTGATCTAGATCTAAGACAAGTGAAAGCTTGCGTTTAGCAAACATTTTTTTCTGTTCGCCTATTCGTCTCGCTCTCTCTCTCTGAATAGCAGCCTTTTGATGGTCGTCAAATCCCTCAAACAGATGCTCAACATCTTCCCACGTGCTCTGAGAATGAGAAGTTCCAGTTTCAGGGCCCGAGTTTATCCCAGTGTCTGCATAGTCAGCTTTCACATCCTCTTTGTCCAACTTAACAGAAACTGTTGGGGTTTGAAGATTATGAGAAACAGTAGGCGTTTTGGAAACAGAGATAATATCGCCAATATTTTTCAAACTTTTGGTAAATTGCCTAGCAATGTTCGGTAGTAGAACTGCATTTGCATCCCCATGGTCCTCTTGATTTTGACCATTTAAATTGTCTGTACTCCCTTGGGTGCTTGATGTAACAGGTACGTTCCTTTTAAATTGGTCGTTCCCAGAGCTGCCATCATTCTTAAGTACATTAGAATGAAGAATGCGACGAGGATCTCGAGGTTTCATGCGCATTTTCCCTAACTCGTCCTGCAAGCAATAACAATTAAAGAAAGCTAATAACTGATAGAAAGAAAACAAATAGAGCAATATAGAAAGCAGATAAAACTATGAACGTTCTCATCAATTAAAATATCATACTGTCTTAAAGCAAACATGAAACAGCCTAACCGACAAGGCAAATCCATACAAAAAAATGCTGTAGTTTCTCCTAACATTGCTCCAAATAAAATTTTTGAATAGAAGTATGATACGTAAAATTCTAACTGACTCTTACCTCCAAGATCAAACAATACTTGTATTACGAGGAAAGGTAGAGAGCATACAAAAATATACAGGCAACAAAATAGCACAACTGCTCACCATGGAAGTTGATCGTGAATGAACAGGTAATATTCCCGGGACCGGTATCTGTAAAATACTCGAGGTCAATGATGGAGCAGCACCGACTGATGGAGCAGCTCCAAGAATTGAATGTAAGGTTGGGGTATTAGCACCATTTTCAGGTTCATTACACCTCTGCTGGGATTCTGTTTCTAATTGCTGTTGTTGTCCCATCTTAAGGAGATTTATCAGCATGGCCGGATTGACCGCAATATCTTTCAATAAAGCAGGCAAGGAGGCGCTACTAGTATTTGTAATTAACACCTGCTCGTTTACACTACCTCTTGCATTTCCATTGCCACTACATGAACTATTTAGAGCTTTGAATATGCTGCTAGCCTCTGTTTCTGAGTTCTCAATCGACTGATTCTTCATCAACTGAGGTCTATAAGAATCAGTATCTTCCAACCAACCACCATTCCCACAATTGGTTTTCACATTCCTAACAAAAGAATGGTTTTCACCATACTTTTGTCTTTTAAATGCAGGACCATCCAATTCAGGTTCTTCATCAATGTTTTGGCCTTTTGAGCTCATGAATCCACCATTTTCAACTTCAGAAGCGCTATGCATTACAGGCAATGAACTTTTATTGAGGTCCGATGCCACATCCATGAGATATCGAAGCCTAGGGTCTCTACTCTTTGCAGGAAACTTCAAAGCAGGATTAGACATGAAGCTCACTGAAGCAGCATTTGTGGCGTTACTCATTGCTTGCATGGCAGAATGGTCCATACTAGGAGAAGTCGCAACAGTTAGACTTGCAACAGACTCACCGATTGGTCGATTAACAATGGGAGAATTTAAAATCTTAAAATTTTCACCGATGGTGGAACTGGAAACTTCTTCACCAACATCATTCCCTCCACTGTCACATTCTTCTGAAGGTGTTGGGCTAGGAAGTCTATCATTCATAAGAAAGGAATTACGCCCAAACTTCTGTTGATATGAAGAAACAGCTTTTATAGCCTCAGTTTCATAAGGACGTGTCCTGGAATCCCCTTGATCAAGAACTCGCTTTGTAGGAAAGTTCACTGTTCCTGGGCCACCTTCAACGACCAAAGACTTTTGATCTGGAAACCCTTTAGGCATTTCTCGTGTAGGAGATGGAAGACTCTCTGCATCATGTTCCTTATGAAGATCCAACAAGGGAAGTAGGGCCCCTCTGCTCTTAAAACCAGACAATCCTGATGCTAAGTTCTTGTTATTATGCACAACGGATCCAATAGCTAGATTGTCTGCACACATCTTGCTTGATCCGGTCAAAGTTTGAAATTTGTTTCGTTGTGTAATGCCGATATCTATACTAGTCGCATCAATTCCTTGATTCTCTACCTCTTTATTGAAACTGCCCAAGTAATAGAAGGGTCCGCATAGCATTACTGCCTCTATCTGTACAAAACATGAGGAAGTTCGGTGTATATTCCATAAAAAACTTCCTCATTTGACAACATTTTTTTGGTAAAATATCCTCAATTAACAACTAAACAGAAATAAAATGCACCTCTTTCATCTGATCAGGGAAAATGAAAGAAACTTTGTCTTTCTTCATGCAAGAAAGCAACCTATTATCCAAAACGTAAGAGTAATTAGCCAGCGGATGTCATTAGAACTGCATATTATCAAAAGAATGATATGACTGAGCAAAAAACCTCAACAGTACGTGATTGTTTTCTTCCTTTTGACGATAGCTCATGGAAGAGTATACCTGGAAAAAATATATGAGATGTTACCAACATTTTAAGACAACTTTTTTCAACGAAATTATAGAAATGTTTGAATTCGCAAATTTGAAGAACTGTGAGGGATTTGTTGACATCTTACAGAACAGACAACTTTAATTGCAGAAAAGGATGGCTGAATGAGAGCTTCGTTTCTTAGAAGCTTGTCTTCTGAAGAAAGTTCTAACAATCTCTCAAACGTGCGACATAGTAGAGAGCAAACACCCTCAAACGAACTACAGAAAACAAAGCTACAAAATTTAATTATTCCGAGATTTTCCTTTAACTCCGTGAAGGAGCTAAGCACTGAATATTGAGCAATAACTATAGAGTGGCCTTAAGACCTGACTCGAAGTTCAAATTTATTTATTTTTACTTACTTCTCGGCATCAGATACTGTTATCTTCTCCAATGCTACCTGAATCAAGTTCAATTGCTTTTCCGGTTCCATTTGTGTTGAATCATTCTCCAATTTACAAATAGTTGCATTGTCATCATGAGCAAATCTGCTGACTTCTTGGACTATTTGAACTGGATCTGAATCCAAATCAATCTCGCCTTCCTCTAATTCTTCTTTCTCACCATTCGCAATTTCGACATCCACTTCGTCTTCGCTGTCAATAGTCACGACTTGATCCATATCTTTTACACTCCTCTTTTCTTCATTGCTTTTTACAGAAGGCGAAGTTGAGGATCGCTCGGCGTTCTTCTCCGGGTCAACTTCCATAACAAAAATATCATTAAGAGGTTTATTCTGAACAGCTTGTGCCCAAGCAAGATTATATAAACCCGAAGCGTAACCTCTACAAATAGTCGGATAGGTTTTGTAAAGATCGCGCATTGTCCAAACCCTAGATTCCTGAATGGACTCTTTCACGGTCACCTTCGTAGCCGTTTGATGCTTAATAATATCCTCCTTAGGACCCTCTTCCACCGAAGCTGCCTTCGAAATTTCACCTTCTTCCACGTCTACAACCAGAGCAGCAGCATCTTTCTCCATCCCACTAGCTAGGGTTTCAACTACTTCAAACTTAGTCCACTCTCCACAATTAGATCCTCTAAAGACCATATGTACGTTATAAACAACGTTAAGACAGCGGACTGATCTCAACGGAACCAATCGAAAAAGTTAAAATCTAAAAGTAACATATTCCGATTCATCTTTCGCTGAAGATCCGATCATTAGGACGGCGAATTGAGATTAGTAATCAGAATTAAAGAAATTGGAGATGAATAAAAAAAAGGTCCAGATTGTCGATCAATTCTGATTTCAGATCTATCAGAGAAGTTAAAAATCGAACTTCAGGTTATATTCCGGTGGATCTAGTTTGAAATGGAAAGAACGAAGTCAAGAAAATACCGAAAGAAAAGGAGAAATTTAGCGGACGGAGATCTCGGACTTGACACAGAGAGAGAGAGAGAGAGAGAGAGAGAGAGAGAGAGAGAGTCAATGGATGGGAATAGCATCACGACGGGGAGGATGCCAACATGGAAGCATGAAACGATAGACAATGAATCTTCGCCGTACACGTCTATGATGCGAAAAAATACTACTCCACAGGTCGGGTTAAGGGTCTTGGGTTACAGATTACGGGTTTGCAAGTGTTACCTTTTATAATTTTTCAATTTTTGATAATCATTAAATATATTATAAAATCAGGAAAACAACCTAAATTATAGAGTGTGACTGCCCACCACCATTATTTGTAGACAATGAAAGTCCTGTAAAACTCAATTCATACCAGTACGAACGTACAATCTCATATTATTTGATAGAGTGAAAAATATATGGTTCATAAGTAGAGTTTTTATCTCTACTTATTATAATATTTTTTTGATACTAATTCAAATAACAAATTCGTGCAATTTTTGACCAAAAACATATAATATTATATTGAGAATATTGGAAGACGTTACCGTCAATACCAAAATAAAACTTAAACTATGTTGATTAACAAACTAAATTTTAAAATATCTTACCATAACGAAATAAAATTTTCTACTATGATTTTCGAAAAACACATGTGGTCGTGCCACAAAATTGGTGTGGGCATCTACATGAATGCCCTTGTGGAATGTGCGGACGCACGCATGAAGTCCATGTGGAAATGCGAAAGTCTATTTCTCAATGAGATTTCAATTGTAGTGTAGGTGCTTGCATTTTTTAGTTCGGAAGCCCACACTTCTATTGAAAATTCAAGTGCGATTTCTTCTTTACAACGTTTATTCAATCGACGTTTACTGATTTTTTTTAAGTTGATTTCAATTTTAGAGGGTTAGTTCTTGTGCAATTCAGGCAATTTCGACTGCGTATTGGTGGTTTTTGGCAAAGTTTTATTAATTCTTAAAGTGATGGATTTTTGTCCTAATTCTTGAATTTTTCAGTGTTCATACGATCTCCTGTACCTATTTTGTGGGCAACCGCATATGTCTATTATGAAACCATTGTTGAATGTTTGTTTTGCTAACGTATGATAACGTAATATTTATTTTGTCACCCGAGAAAATATAAGGTTTATTTTGTGACTCACAGTGTAGTTGAAAGATTTTTGCCCTTGAAAATAATGTATTAGTTAATTAACCTTACTTTAATATATAAAATTTTAGGGGAAACCTCTGGTTCATGTTTGTGGACTTTAGAATAAAATAATATTAAATTTTATATTTTAGTTAATAATTTAAAAATAATAAAAATAAAAATTTTAATCCAAAACTAGTTTCCGGTACTCTTCCCCAAGAATGGCTGCCCTGCCTCCATGACATTCTCAGGGCTGACAATGCCGTCGTAGTTGAAGAAAAGCTTCACCATGTTCTTAGAAAACCCACTCACCGATGCCACCCCTTTCTGCCTCGCAGGCACCGTCGCGTACTGTTTTTCCCTAAACTTTCTCTCTATCACCCGGTAATCAGTCTCCCAAATAGTTGTGCGTGGGTCCCTCCGTAATGACTATGAACATGTCAAGAAAAAAAATGCACTTGATAGATGAAATACAAAAAAAAAAAAAAATTAAAATTTTTGTTTGCGTGATTTATGATATTTTATTTTATTATAAAGAATTTTTTTATAAATAAATAATGTCTGAGAAAAAAAAAGTGAAATTTTCTATTTTAAAAAAAAAAAAATCACTAATAAAAATAATAAAATAAATAATGAAAATTATTTTATAAGAAGAAAAAACAATGAGTAAAAGAAAAATAAATGTTATGTTTTTGTGCAACACTTTTAAAAGTGATAATTTCTCTTAGTGAATATTTTTAAAATTATTAGATATTTAAAAAAATATTGTAAATATTATTTTTAATAATGAGATATTTCTAGATTTGGTACGCATAATTTTTTTTTATTTGAGTTTCCATATAAAGTTTTCGGTGTTCATTTTTACTATTATTTCTCTTACTTTTTAACCGTTATAATCTTACGACGTAAAAAAATATTCTTAATATTTTTTATATAACACATGTTATCATTTCTTGTATCTTGGTATTATTGTCATCATCTCCTTCACATTTCGTAGGTATTTTCCCTGTCCTTCTCATTGCTTTCGTCATCCGACTCCCAGGACCGGCTGCTGGTCTCGTCGTTCCATTTCCAACGGGGAGGAGTTCTTAATTCTCCCCGTGCATTGTCGAATTCCATGTCGCTAAATACGAACACCCTTTTGATCATCTGTTCATTCTTTAATCCGCCGTCTACTACTGCTTTTAGGATAAGATCAAAAACCTTCTGGACATCAGTGTTGCCCCCAAAATCCATTCCTTGAACAGACTCTACCTTCTCTCTCAGAGAATTGCCTTGGACTACACGAAGCGTAGGTCTTTGGCTGAAAGTGATGACCTTTCCTTTCCATGGATTTTCACTTAATTCAGAAACCAAAATCCCTAAAGCCACGCAAACGTCCATTGGAATCCCTGCTTCCGGAAACATCACATATCGATATGCAGTTTCTCATTTTGCCTTCGACAAGTCTTCAACAATCCTCCGCCATTGGAGCTCTGCAACTTCCTCGCCGTCTAACTCGTCCTGTGATTTTTTTATCTCGCGGGGAAGTAATGCCTCTGCTGAAATCTTTATTTGTCCTCCAATTTTTCCGCCTCGATCTTCCACTTTTCGAACTGGTACTCCTGTTTCGTAATGTAGGTATCTTCCGGCCCTGCCTCTCCATGCACTCCTCGTTCTGCTTACTCATCACATCGGTACCTTTTAGTAGTCCGTAGAGAATCTCCGGTAAGTCTTTGAAATAGCCGAAGTAAGCCATCGACGGAATATTACGAACTAGAGTTTTAGGATGGTGGCGGTAAAGCCAAATCGCCGCCGTATAGAATCCCTCGTTGTCGGATTTCCCTTTGCCCAGAACGCCGCGCAGCTTGTAGATGAGTTTGAGAGTGGAGACGGGGTTGAACGCCCATGACAAATCGGGACGCTGGATCAAAGAATCAGCCGGTGTATTCGGGACGACGTGGAAGAAGAAGTCGACGCACAGGGATTACCAAAGGGGACGAAAGTTGGGGAATCTTTTTCAGTAAAACCTCTGCTGGGTTTCGTGCTTCTGTTGAAATTCGAGACCATTGTATCGTTGAAGGGATCGGTCAGAGTAGGCTGGTCTCGGGGACGCTTAAGTCTTCCAGTTGGTGATCCGGCTGGCCGAGGAGGATAGGAGTAGCCATTATCGCACCCTCCGCCGCCTTCTCTGATGTTTTGTATGGAAGAAGGGAAGATTTTCGGTTGCTTTTCACGTATCGTATGCTTTACATACAATACGACGAGGGATTTGAGCTTCAAGTTTCATATCCAATTTACAACCCATAAACCTCTCAGTGACAGATCAAATAAAATCGTAATTGTTACAAGCTGAACTTGGATCGAACTTAATTTTAAATGAATAGTTGATTTGTGGGCTTCATACAACTGGCCAATCCGGAATCTGTTTGAAGGTCGGACCTCAGGCAGACCATCCACTTACATTGCCACTCGCGTAGTCTAGCATCAAGGTGTTAAAGAAACTCACTTATCTTTTCTAACAAGACTGGACTGGGGGACCCCAGATTTTGGCATTGCGACTCGAGATGTTCAACCACAACTTGGAAAACATATTATGTCACAGCTCGCCAATTGTTCTCTGTTAAAACGTTTATTTGGAGTTGAGGATTAGACATTACAAGGTGTGACTCCAATTTAAAAAAGTCAAAAATAAAAGAAAAGGACCACCCGATGTTCCAAAGTCCAGTGTCTAAACCTTAAAACTCTCATTTTTTGTCTAGAAAAAAGTCAAAGTCAAGACATAACTTAGATGTATACAAATATGCAATGACTATTCATGTGTCATTAACAATAATTAAGACAAAACTTGTTTTTTATGGCAATAGACTAATATTTATAAATAGAAGATTTGTGTTTTTTTTTCTCAAAATCACTTCGACATGGAAAAATTTTATTATACCATTTAACGAGAATTTTTAAAGCCTTCTTAAATATTGAAATTTATTATTAAAGCTAAGCTAGGCAGTGACACGTCGATGGCCACATGTTTTAATCTAAATTAACAATGTTTAAGCTTGATTGATTAGTTTTTTAAAGGAAGATGGAGGACTAATTCCCAGGTCGTCTGGTTTAATAAATTGGAGTAGTGTTAATTACGTAATTAAAAATAAACAAATAAAGCATGAACCCACCAACCAGCAAAACGACGGCCTACACGTCGCTGTCATAACTACTATATTCCATCCACCATATTGACTATTTTTCTCGCTTTGTAGCTCCTAACTTTTTTAGGGAAATTATATTCTTATTAGTTTAAAATAATTAATGAAACTTAAAAATAATAATAATGTCCCATTTGCACAAACTTTTTTTTGTAATCTTTGGAGCAATATCTGGACATTACCTTAATTCTTAGTTTTTTTGCCACTTTGTCTCGGTATTTTCAATATAATATTATCTATTTTTAGTAAAATTTCTTCAAATTTATTATTGAAATTCATTCAAAATCCGTTGTTGCACTATTTGTAGATCACTTAATTTTTATTATTCTAAGTGATAAAATTATACATCTTCCGTGGTAATACGTATATCAATGAGTTAAATTACCTTATTTATTATTGATCTGGTTCAATCCCATCTTATTAATATGATTTTATTACTCATGAATTTCGTACGAGTAGCAAAATTTAATTATATCTTTTAGAAATTTAAACAAATTCAAACAAAGTTTCCCACTTGAAATTTGAAAGAGTAGAATGAAAAACTTTAAGAGAGAGAGAGAGACTAATTGACCTAAGACGAATGAGCATTTCCATGAACATCACACTCACCAAACAATGTCAAACTACAGTTGTTTTTTGTTCGGTTTTTTCCAAATGAAAGAATTAGAAAAAAAAAAAAAGAAGAAGAATATCTGATCTAAGGAAATGCACTTTCAGATCGATCAAAATGAAGAAGTTGACCTCCACATTTGAGGCATTTTTCAACCTGTTTGGGCACCATGAAATACATGAAGCAGCTTTTGCAGCCGGCGACCACCAAAACCTGGTCTTTGTTTCCGCCATTGCAGCAGCTGCTCCTGGTGGAGGAAGAAGGATATGACTCTGAACTCGACTCTTCACTGTCGTATGAACCGTCTTCTTCTGAATAAAAATCTTCACTGTTTTCTCTGTTTATCCTCGGATCTTCCTTCGCTCTCGTCCCCTTTCTCCAGTTTATGTAGTAAATCTCCCCTGTCTGTCCAGAAAACAATACTCCATTTTATCTCAAATTTCATCTGGACAAAAACGACCCATGATTGAAAAATGTTGTCCAAATCAAACCCATAAAAGCTATTTTTCATTTCTGAAAAATCGAGATTTTATAATATGAATCGATCAGAGCCAAAATGAAAATTGTGAAAGAGAATGAAAAGCGACCAAGCTTTGAACAACGCGTTAATCGTATTGTTTATTTATTTATTTAATATTCGTGGCATGGTTTGGTACCACATTAAACGATAAAAAACATTCCTTTTGCGTGTAGCCAACAAATGGAGGGTAGAAGAAGCTTTTTTCTTTCTTAGTTTTTTTAGGGTTTCCTTGTTTCTTAATCAAAAACAACTTCTTCCATTCTGGAAGATGAAAATGGACATTTGATGGGGAAACTCAGACAGTGGTTTCAATTCTAAGCAACCATTAAAGCAAAAAGCTTCTTCACACATGACCACCAGAAATTAAAGTATCAACTCACTGAAAGCTGAAGATCTATCAGGCTTCAGCATTTATTGAAGCTAAACGATGAACAAAAAAAAAAGGCTTCGATTCATTATTTCTGGCGAAGAACATAACCTAAGAAGAATTCAAGAAAAGAAAATCTAACCTTTAGATCGAGACATTGCTCCCAGTGGTAGGGAAGGGAGAGATGGGAGTTGAGCTCCAAGGTGGTCTCGGAACCAGGCAGATGGGTATTATCGGAGGTTGACGACAGAGAAACACTAGTTTCTTCGACGGAAGCGGAACTGCCGGAGCTCCGATGGTGGTTTAGGGAACAGTTCTGCAAAGACTGCTCTAAGGAGGCCGTAAGCGTCGCCATGTTCGGAGCTGCCATAATACCCGTTTAAACCTCGAAGGAAGACGGCGATGGAGATAGAAATGAAGTGAGTATAATTGGAAAGCGAACCCACAACGAGGCGCAGGAGGGGGAAGCAAGAGAAAGAGAGGGATAGAGAGAGATTAGGGGAGTCGTTGAGAAATATAGGGGAAAGGAGGAGGAAAAAGAGGAATCCATTAGGGGTAAAAATGGAAGCTGATACTGTAAAATGGGCGTAGGAAGAAACTCAGAATCACGAAGGTGGGCCCCACTCTATTCCTTGAAGTGGCCTCCTTTCATGTCGTTTTTTAACAACACTAAGAGAATATATATTATTTCAAAATATCAATATATGTTAAAATTATAAAATAGTATTAATTGATTAGTATCTTCAAAATAATAAATTAATATAATGTAAATCTTTAAAAAAATAGTTTAATTTCTAATTAGGCTTACTAATTTCATTTTTATATTAAATAATTATATTTATATTTTTTAAATATAATCATCGTGAAAATCTTTCTATCTATGCCGTGTTTATGTTCTTCAAAGATTGGGATAAATCACTTTAGTTTGATAATTATAGTTAAATTAAACAAATTATTTTTAATCTAGGTAAATTAAAAATTAAACTCTAAATTTTAGAGAGTTTGCTCTATCCCTTAAATGTTTTAAACATAATGAACTCCTAGTTTTAAATTTGCTTAACCTTAATTTTTTTTTAAGAAAATACTATTAAACATAATGAACATGAGATGAATTTGTTTCGATTTTGCTTGGTTGGTTCCTCTTAAATTTTGGTTGTAGATGTTTCTGATTTTGACTCGGTTTTAGTTAGTTTAAAAATGTTTGGTCTTTTTTGGTCATTTTTAAAATTAAAATAAAAAATATAAATATTATAAACTGGTCAAGTTCGTTTAATTGGAACAAAAATCAATAATGTCTAATTTTTTTGCAGTGCAAAATTATTCAATATGTTTTAAAAAAAATTAAAGGTTTAAATTGCACGAATATCAAAATTTGAGTTACAATTTATTCAAAATAAAAAACTCAGTATTTAAGTTGAAAGGATGCATAAAGTTTAGAATATAATTTGCACATTACTTTTTTAATTTATTAAAATCAAATATAACAGGATCAAATCAAAGTCATTATAATACAATTAATTATTTTAATGCAAATAAATAATTAACCTGACCAATTTTCTCCGTTAAATTTAAGTACAAAAACATAAGAAATTAACTAAGGTAAAATGTAATTTGCACTATGAACTCATAAGATCCAAACTGACATATACCCTTGTATGTTTTTTTTAATAAAATGTTGACAAATTAGACAATACTGTTAATAGTTTTATTGCATCTCTCAGCTCTATTGTTTTTACTCTAATTTTTAAGTTTTTGAAAGTGAGGTGTGACATTTTTAATAATTAACAATAATATATTTATTAATTAAAATTAAATTATATCTAGATTAAGTTAATGTCTAATTAAATGAAATGGTACACTTTGGTGTCTAAACTTAGGAGGTGTAAACTTAAAAAAATTACTGAAAGGACCTTGAACTTTTATTTATTAGCAAAGAAATCTATTAAAATTACGAGTAATTTACAATCTGATCCAATCACGATTTCTCTATCTAATTTTTGAGTTTCAGAAAGTTGAGGCAGTAGACCCCATCGTCCTCACAGGGGAGCCACTCTGAGATGCCATTTGTCTCGAGGAAGACAAAAACTTGATTGGCAACGGAGACGCGCACAGAAGAAGCGTGATCCCTCCTTCCCCATTGGCCGCCATCTTCATCTGCTAAAGACTAAAAAGTAATCAACCAGAAAAGCTTTGATATTTGCACTGTCTTTATTTTTATTTTTTTTAATAAAACTGATGAAGGAGTCTTTTTAGGAGGAAGACATCCCGGCATTAACGCAATTATCAAGAAGAAGGCCTTCAGCTTTCTTCAACTCTTTGTTTTTCCCCTTTGTCTTTCCTCTCTCTCACATGTGCTCATGGCGAACGAAGACTTTTTTTAGAGAGAGAAAGTGGGTATCCCTCTCAGATGTGTTGTTTTTCATCTGTATACAGTTTACCTTAATCATGGAAATGTGGAAGCTGTAGAATCATGGAAATCTCAAAGTCAGAATGTTTCAATTTGGCCGTCAAAGTTATGTAGTCGGCCAACCAAGTAGACCCAAGAAAGTATGTTCCTAAAAAACTGGTAACTCTCCACTGTAGTTTCAATCGTCAATGTGACTGACACGAACATTAAAAGATATGATTATGATATACCACTTCAAAAATGCAAGAACCACTCGATATTTAATTACTTGTGAGAATGCATCTGATACCACTCACCTCAGTTATATTTGTAATTTTTCTTTTTAATTAATATAACACGTTTGAACGAACAAAAGTTACAAATAAAACTGCACCAGATTCAAAACAAAAAAGATAATATTGGGAGGCTCTTGTTCACAATCTCTTTGATTTGATTGGTAAGTAGTCAGTATATAATCTAATTTTTCGAGTAATCTTTCTTACCTATGACTCTGCAATAATAGTAATTTACGAAAAGAAAAAACTGCTTTTGAATATAAAAAAACTACGAGGCTGCAACACTAAAGCCAATCAAAACTGTAATTTCACGAGAAAGAAGATTAGGGTTCATCAAAGCTAAACATACAGATGGACATTATCTATCAGATTTTCATTTTTCTTTTTTTAAATTGTTTTCGGAATCTTACTCTGAGCTCTTCCCAGTTCTGAGTTCTGACAACACCACCTCTCTCTCTCTCTTTTCTCTCTCTCTCCTGCGCTAATATTCCTTCTGTAACCAAGCTGGGGACCCTAGTCTTAGTCTTATTTTCACCTTCTTTCTCAGTTTTATTCCTGCTCCTGTTTCAAATTTTTCCACTGAACAAACCCAATCCCCTCTGTATTTCGTAACCTTTTTTTTTCAGAAAAGTGGAGGTTCTTCCTAATTTACAGCAGACTCTTGTTTTATGGACGACTTGTCGGTTCGGTTTTTGGAGGTTTTTCGATCGTGGGTTTTGGTCAGTTCTAACGTATACTGTAGTTAGTTTTGAAGCTAACATGTATTGTCAGCTATGATTTGTCGTCAGCTCGATAAATCAACGTCCAAGACCCTGACCCTTTTCTCTTCTTATTTCTACTTCTGGCGTCTTTAGGGACCGGCCGTGGTCAGGCCAAGTTCAACCGGAGTAATTTTATCATCGATTAGATGTATATTTTCTTATTTATGGAACGCGTTATTTATTTATAAAGTCAGCGATAAATACTAAATCAATTAAACTATACTTCTGCATAGTTTTCTGAAAGTCAAGACATTTATCTTATCTGAGATATAATGTTCACCTTTTAAACGTAACAGAAAGAAAAGTGACATTTTGACGTGTAAATTAAACGTGAGTTCATAGTTTTTGAGATTTTGTTTTTGTTGGGAGTTTCAAAATTGTAGGCTCTAAATTACACGTCCACGAATAGCGAATACAAATAAATAAATTGCAAAATTATACATAAGAAAAATGAGAATTTGCCATATAGTTCTGTAGGTGCAGGCTTCGACCTGAATAGTGTTAGTTAGACAAATGTTGGAAGTTCTAAAAGTCAAAGCGTGGGTATCACTTTTCAAATCACCGAAAAGATGAAGTAATGTGTTTACTATAAGCTTTTAGTACGTAGTTAAAGGCGTTCTTTAATCTTAATTCTATATATTTTTTAAAAAAATTATATTTATAATTTTGGGATTTTGATTTCTACACTCTGTTATTTAATTATTAATATGGTAAATTTATTTATTAATTATTTGTTATCTACTATAATTAATATGGTAAATATCAAAACCGACCTTGAAGCATTATTTTTCAAGAGATATTTTGAACTTTTAATTTCTCACATTTAACACCCAGCCGTTATGTTCAGCGACGGCTTCAAAAATCAAAGTGGCGGAGCCTGAAAAGTTGTAATCGTCAATGAAGATGTCAAAAAATGATGAGCCAATCGTCGGAGTTCCGTGCTACATTGGGCGGAATCCCTATCAAGCTGGAATATTCCGCCGAACGCCCGTGTACGGTGATTCTAAGGAGAAATCTTCAGCAAACTATTTACAGAGACAATCCAGCTCCTTTTAAATGTCCGGTTATTGTTCTCGCTCCTCTCTTTTCTTCCATTTCGTATTTATTTTCTACGTAGTTAGTCTACTTTCTGCATTGTGTTATCATTTTCTTGATCATATTTCTGAAGTAAGCCCTGATTGAAGATACATGATTCAACTTTCCTATCGATGTTGCTTGTTGCTGTATATATTTTTGGTTCTCCATGATTCATTGAATTAGTTTTTTTACTGCAGAATTAACAGAAATTTGACTGAAATGGAAGATATCATTGCGAGCAAATGACTGTCGATCCCCATTTTGTGCCGATTGTTGATGAGTTTGAGTGTGTTAAATTATATCAAACCACACGATAGTGTTACCTATTGAATCAGTTTCATGACAAAAAAATTTCCCATCAGTGAATACTGATTTCCATACCTTTTACCCTTCTGCCAGCAATGTAAACCTATTCAAGAGTGCCCACTGTGGATTTTTGTAGTGTTTGTGTATATTAAGATTGATTTGAGGGGGAGAATGACAAAAGAGAAAAAAACAAACATATATCAGATGGGTGGCTTCAAGCTTGACATTAGAATCATCGTCAGCTTTTGTTACTCAATATTGGATTCTCTCTGTTGATTAAAATTTATGACATCATATTTGTAAAATCCATACCATATATATCTTCAAAAATCGTCGCTTAGCCTCCCTCCTAAAAAAGTAGCTAGTTAGCTGAAGAGTGGCCAATGACCAATCGAGATGAATAAGTTCATGAGATTCGCAATGCATTCCTAATTCTAACTATTCAATCAATCGTTAAGAGTCAAGAATTCTCAATCCTTAATACACATGTTTAAGTCATAAATCGATATGAAATATTAAATGCATTGAGATAAACAAGGTGTTGTCTTATCTGGGTTTGCCTCATGACAACAGATTCTTCATCATGCAGGAAGAGAAGCAAAGTGAATTTTGAATGAAGATGGAAAGGTAAACCTAGGAAATGGTGATAAAACAAAGCCATTTTATTTCCGACATTCAAATCTCCTATTTACAGGAGATTTAGCAATGGACTCTCCTTTCAAGGTCCTTCCATTGAAGAGAGTTCATGGAAAACTTACTTCGTCATTTCGAATACAACTGAGAGATTAATGGAAGATAAGGTTCAGCATGAGAGAGAAGAAGCAGCTTCGTTAGCCAAGAAGACTGCCTACATTGCACAGAAGGATTCTTATAACTTGAAGCCCTCACGAGGTCGCAGGCAAGTCATCCTTGGCTACAATGCTAGACTCTTTAATCCCATGTAGGACCTTTCTTCCTTTTTTCATATGCAGTAATCCACTAATGAAACCTCTTCAGTCTCCCATTTTTATAGCCCAAAAACTAGTCAGCAACGTGGCTTAGATTGGGATTTCTCTCTGGTCGAATAAGCATCTGTATGGTTCAACTATGGAGATTCCTGCATTGGAATATGTTCTGGGAATGGTCTGCATGACCCAATGGATGGGTCGACATGAAGTGAAGATGATGACAGGATATGATTTTGAAGCTCCCAGAAATGGCTTATATTATCTAGTTTGCTCACGTGGATTAGTCATTCTGTTCTTTCTGGCTCAGAGAAATGGCTTTTGGCTACTCCCAAAGGTTTGTGTTGAGCTCTTATTTTACATTTGTGTTTTTTGGATTTCGATGTCTTCTGGTCAGAACCTCTGTACGGAGAGTTGAAAATGGGCCATGGAACCTACACTATGCTCTAGAAAAACGACCGTCTTCTCAATTTATTGGATGATTTCCATTGATATCTACAGGAAGAGGAAGGAAGTTTCTGAAAATTGCGGTGTCCATGGCTATGGAGTAAACTTTAGTGAACCTGTCTGTCTTGTGGCTACTTTCGTTGACTTTTGGGAGTTTCAAAGTCAGACTCATTCCTCAAATTGTGTGGAATTTCAACGCAGAGTTGATCGATAAAGAAGGAATAAAGACAAGTTCATCCAATTTGATCCTCTGGATGCTGATTTTTATCTTTTTGGTGGGTTCTTTCTGTATTCCTTCATTTCCAGCCATTAGAAGGGAAAAGTGAAGATGAATTGTTGGGAAGAAACGTTCATATTATTCGACCTTAAATCAACTTTGATGGACTCATTATTTCGACCTTAGTTTGACTTGTCACGTTAGCGAATCAAGTTGAGCTCAAGATTTGACTATTCATGTTATTGTGATTTTTACCATTACAACGGTTGGCATAGAGTTTAGTGACTTAAATTAATTAGAACTGATGAGTATAATAAATTTATAAAATTTTCAAAGAAATTATAGCAGTAGCCAAGATATCATGTTGATTAAAATATATGTTTATTTTTATTTTTCGCTCGGTGTCCAAAATTTTTGTTGTTAAGTGACAAAATGAGAGAGATAGAACTCATTCTAAAAGCTAGTTCAAGAATTAAGGGAATCCCTTTATATTACATATTAGACTTTATACTTTAATTTTGTCGATTTATGACAACATTTTTCACACATCTAACGTGATAGGTTTTTTTTTTTCCTTTACGTCTATTATGTTTATTGGGTTCTCACATTGCACAAAATGTTATTGGCTCTGATACCATAACAGAATAAGAGGGGTATAGCTCGTTTCAAAAGCTAGTTCAAAGATTGAGAAAATTTTTTCATATTATATATTAGACCTTATACCTTAATTTTATCGATGTGGAACAACATTGTCTCCTTGGTTGTTCATTTTGCACTCCCTTTATTAGTATAGTACCACAACAATGGTGGGTCTTTAAGTTTCTCCTCAGTGAATTGCAATCATTTTTCAATATTTTATTTTATTTTTAACCCTCCATTTTAAATTTTCATTGGAACTTGCTAGCAAAGCTGAAAATCAGTTTCTATGTATGGAAAAAGAAGGGCATCGACCAAGATGTCTTCACTAACTTGAGCACAACTTGCAGGCTAGAACACGGGCATGCTGAGCTCTCAGTCGTCCCATTTACGCCAAAAAATCTGGCCTTTTGCAAAACAGTCAAATTCTACAACATACCTATACCGTCTCTTGATGTTTCAAATACAATATTGTTCGTTTTGAATCGAAATCTACAAGTCAACTCCAAAACCGTGTTATACTATAGAAGAAAAGAAATTCAACTTATAAACCATGTATTTACTTTCCTAATCAATGTGGGATTGTGCACCACACCGGTATGAACTGTACCCCACGGGATCCTCCTTGTCTTTACATAGCAGGCTATTACAACATTTCCCTTTCAGGGCTCGACGTCTTCGTCGGTCACATTTCCGGTTTTGCAATTACTTTGATACTATTTGTGATGTCTCCCTATGCTCTCGGTACAATATTATCTTCTTTGATTAGGAGTCCGCACAAATTTGTTCTTGGAATCAACTCCAAAACACTTTGTACTAAATATGGAAGGAAACTCGTAAGATTGTGCCCTTCCATTGATATGAGTTAGACTCCACCAAATTCTTCTTGCTTTCACGTAGTGGCTTATCCCATGCTCAATACTCAAACTATAATGGAAATTTGTGGGTTTGGACAAGATTGAGTTTCAAAGCTATTATATTCTCATTATTGGAATTGATTTTTATATAAAATATGCTTCAAATTCCCTAAAAAAATTTTGATTGCGTGTGACAATTTATTGGGACATGTATTTAAACGTGTCACCTTCTAAGTATTTAAAATTTATTGTTGGATAAAATATATTCAAAATCCCAAACTTAGGAAGTGAAACATATTTTTATTGGTGCTAACCACATTAAAATTAGCTCTTTCAATTTAATTTCTTAATTTTTTTCATTAAATTTCTCATAATTTATCTATATTAGTTAACATATTTAATTAGAGTTAAATTATAAAAATTAATTTAATTATTTTTAAAGTAAAAAAATCTTATTTAATTCAATTAAGTATTTTAACTACAAAATTGATTGCATACAAACAACTCCTAAATTAAAAAGACGAAACATGGTAACATACATGACCCTAACGTTACTCTTTATAAAATAGAAAACTTGGCTAGCCATTCTTGGAGCATCTAATCAAGAAACAATTAAACCATGAAAACGCTCTTTAACACTTTAGTTTCTACCATAACATCAATACTCCCGAGCATTCGATCACACCACAGTCACGAAAACACCTGTAAAAAGCGCATTTACAACCAGAGACACGGCATAAAAAATTCGATAAACAGATCTTTCCAACCTATCAACATGGACATATTTGAAGGAGGCACACTCTAGCAAATTGTAATAAAGCACGATGATCAAAAACAATAATCAGAACTTTAACAAGAAAATTAAGTACTCACAGAGTTAGATTTGCATTTCACCGACCAGGAAAAGCACCACATTTGATATTTAATGCATAAAACATTACAAAATTTTTGGATTAGACAACCGAAGATTAACAACTATTAGAAGTGAAAAAAGGATCAACACGTAAAAAGAAAAGGATTATTTACAGAATAAAACCTGAATGTAAATTATGAAGCTCCAAAATTTCTTTCATGGGTAGTCAGAGGAGATCGCCCTGAAAGAAGTGAAATCAATCCACACCTGTTTTAAATGATCATATCAATTCCCAAAGGTCGTGCACTAGCGTTTAAAAATCAAACCCAAATTCGAATGGAGAGAATGTTCTTGGTTGACGGTTGTTACCTTTGACATGAACAATAGGAGCAGTATTTGGTGACCCAGATGGTATAATCAGGCCACTGGATTGTCCGATTGGTGCCAGAGTATGAGAAGGTATGTCTTCATCCATTTCAGTCGGAGCAGATTCAATCAATTTGGACTCATTCGAAAATCTCTCCCTCGGATCTCTTGATGGCACGGAAACACTACGATTTATGGTCTGTGGAGGTGCTGGCAGGGGAGATGCTACATTTTTTACCAGCCTTTTATTGACCGTAGAAATCTGTTGATCTTTCGACATCAATGGGCTGGAATGGCCAATAAACCCTGAAGGTCTCGTCGACTTTAAGGTTGAAGAAGTGGGCGGCCTAGGAAGCTCATGAAGCTCACTTATTTTTGGAGAGGACATAAAAGTTGGAGAAATTGGAGATGTTGAACGAAGTGGCGGGTTTCGTAACAGAGGTCCGGAAAACAATTGGGGATGATCTGCTGACGCAGAGATTGAAGGCTGAGATTTCCCTGTCAACGGAACGGAGAATGCCTGTCTTTTGATCTTTTTTGCATGGGTAACAGTCTGATGATGTCTCGAAAGTAGAATTCTGTCCGTCGGAGGAGGGAGTCGAGTAGGTCCGCCATTGTTGTTACTCTCTTTGAGCACATTGTCTTCATTTATAATAGCTTGTCCTAATGTTTTCTCATCTCCCACCAACTTTTCATACTTTTTTGGTTGCAGAGGAGTCGAGTGCCGCAAATTTTGCTTATCACCGGGAACTGGATTGACTGATTTTGCAGAATTGGAACTTCTGGTATCAGCTGGGGTAGGCAGTGGATAAGTGCAGAATTTCCGAGACACTGATGGCAGAATTTGAGTAATTTTTCCAGCAGTGTCGTATTTATTTTCAGAAAAAAGTGGGGCTGACTGGCTGCCTGTCCTAGCTTTGTAGGAAAACGAATTCAGCCCGAACTTATCTTTGTTTTCCTGCAAATTTGAGGAAATAAATTTCTGAAACCTTACACTACACAGAAATTCAACATATCACAATGCTCAGTTTCGTCTGAATCGTTAGATCCCTTGAACAACATTGATATGATAGATAAAGATTTACCTTGACAGCTTCTTCCACCTGGGGAAAATTGACATCCACTTGATCCAACTGCATAAAAGGATTACTTAGTAATGTGTTCATACATCAGAATACTTTGCTTTGCAGTACTCCATGAAGATTTTTTTGAAAGGAAAATAGAAGTGTATTTATCATGGTTTCTCACCTCACATTTCACTCGCAGTCATTTCACTCGGCCTCTTTGACGGTTAGAACCCTCGACCGGTCAGAATCCTCAACTGGAATTGGTTAAAGGATCTCCTTCACAAGGAGAGATGCAAAGTTCAAATCTCTTAGTGGTAAAATTATTGGCGATTGAATCATGTTGCTTGTGTGATATGGGACTCATCGTATTATAGCTCTCTAGTCGAGGGTTTTGACCAGAAAAAAGGTCGAGATAGGTGTCACCGAGTGAAGTGCGAGATGAAGAACTATAACAGTATTCTCTCTAAATCAAAATCATGGAGGAAAATTGAACTTACCTCCATTGAACGTCGTAGAGCAGAAAGACCTTGACTATTGTCATTTTTTTCATAGTCAAAACTCAATTCCCCATCATCATTCCCATCATAGCTACCACTGTCATCACTGGAGACACCTTCATCATCATTTCCATCATCATCTTCAAGCCCATTAAATTGATAATCAATATGTTGATTTTCTGTTACCCATTTCACATGTGGTTCTACTGCCTCAAGAGACTTGAGTGCCTTCTTAAAGAAAAATAACTGTTTTCAAGCAGGAAAAGGTTAAAAGAGTATACACAGAAAGGAATAAAAAACTAGGAATGATCATGAAAAGGAGAAGGCAAACCTGAGCAGCATGGTGACGAGCTGCTTGAGTGAGAAGACTTCGAGACTGGCCTTGTTTCAAGGATTTCAATCGGAAAACAAACAATGTCGCCTCCTCGTCATATTCATCTCGAGCAGTTTGCAACTGCTGAAGAGTGAAACTTTCCCCTTTTGTGCTTCTTGACCTTCCCTTCTCTCTCTGTCTTGTTCTAATGTATTCATATATATCTCTGCACATCAAGCAGCGAGAAAAATTAGTAAGCATGTATATGTTTGAACCTTTTTTCAAATTAAGGAAAATTTAGTAAGAATCTATATGTTTGAACCTTTTTTCTTCGCATTGTCGTTTCATCTCCTGCATCAAAATGAAATAAGAACTCTATTAAGAAAATCCAATGTTGCCTTATTTTAAATTAAGCTGATTTTTTTAGACCTACAAAAAGTGAACAACAGTAACACAAACAATTACAAATTCGAGGGGAATGTTCTTGAGCGCTAGACAGTAGAACATATTATATTCTTTGTTAAATTAACTACCATCTCAAAAGTTTAAAGTATAAGGTTAAGGTTAATTAACATTTAATCACAATTTTAATGTGTTAGGACATGTATGTTTTTTTTAACTGGGTTAAAGTGATTAAACATATTTAAACCTAGGATCTCTTCCTCTAATATTATGTTAAATAACTAATAATCTTGAACCAAAAGAACAAGAAAATAAAGAGGAGAGAAGACACAAGACAGGAGAAGAGATCCTCAAAGCAACAATATGTCAAGTCATTCAAGGTTTAGTAGTCAAGTGAAAGATATTTTAGGTGTCTCCAAAAGTTACACCCACTATTTATAGAGACCAGCTCTGTCCTGCATGACGTAACAATTGAAACATTCTCCTATTCATCAATCTAAAGCTTTAAATTGAAGCAAAGATTTCTCCATCTTCAATTTTAAGGATCCATTTCACAGCAGAAGCAGAGTCCACTGTACAAATTGTTTACAAAAACTTTCCTCGTGATAAATACAACTAATTAGCAAGACACTTACAATAAACAATTAAAAGAGAACTGGTTGTTATTGCATTCCTGCAGCTATCTGCAATTTCTAACCTATCTCACCCTTCTTCCAGGCCAAACTCTAGGCAGAATGGGAAATAAGGATATATGTAGCTATGCAGATCATGAAGGATATTATGTCCAAGTAAAATAAGAGATTCTTAACCTTTTTGCGAACATGAAGAGAAACATATCATCGACCAACCAGATATGAAGGCCAGTTACAAAATATGTCCTGTGAACGACATTGCTCATAAATTATTAAGAGGAGCAGAAACATAAGACCTAACCTCGACAGTTCGAAGTTCATTAAGAAGAGACTCTGATGGACTAGTAATTGTCTTGAAAATATGAGATCGCTGAAAATAAAAGGTGATGGTTTAGGCCATAAAATCAGAAAATTCCAAAGTAGTTTACAAATCAAATCAGCACTAACATAGCTGTCAACAAGTAGCTGAAGTTCAAACTGCACTTTCCCAAGCATTAGGAGAACTTTACCTGCATTTAATAGCTACATAGTTTTTAGCAGTCTCACAGCAAAGACAATTGACCCTAAAACATCCCATGAATGAAATGTATTTACTTCTACTTTTATCAGTTCAATCACTTACCACTTTCTTCATCATCGTTCAGTGCAGTTTTCTCAAGCAAACACGCACCCATTTCCCTTAAGGATTCAGAAAATTCTGTAAACAAATGATAGAACATAAGAATGGCAATTTAAAATAGGATGGACCAAAATAAGAAATAAAACTAACTTTGAGATAAAAAATGATGATCCAATAATTTATATTATTCATCATTCAATTAACTATTGACTCTTTGATAATGAAACAATGCCTTCCATAAAGTACAACCAAGAAAACAACAATCAAATTCAATAAAATGCAGCTTTTTCAGGAATGCAAGGTTTAGACCAACATTCATTCAAACAAGAATATCTAGCAAAATAAAAAACTAGAGAAAATGGAAAATCTTAATTAAATTGAAAATTTTGTACAAAATTGATCAAACGTAGAAGTTGCAAGCTCAGTGGAATCAATTTGTCCTCTTAATATACCAATGACAACTATTGTAATGAATTAAACAAAAAGATATCGGTTAGAAAAATACCATATGCACTATTTGCTGTGGCAGCAGCTGCCGCAAGTAGGCTATCATAGCAATCTTTCATATCTTGCATATCCTGCAGAAGCAATACCACATACATTACAATTAAATTGAGAGCCCAAATATCACATAAAAGTTGCATTCAAAAAGCATAAATACACATAACACCAAGACGAAACCTCCTAATTTGTGGGTCTAGAAATTCGAAAAGTGAATCATAAAAGCATGAAAGTTCAACGACGACATTTAGATTGTGAAATTCTCAGAATGCACAACTTTCCTCCACTGGAACTCCACACAGCAACTAAAGAGAATGCAAAACAACTTCAAGTACGACGTATGAGAGAACATAGAGTAATCTGTTTTCGATGCATTAGGCTGTTCAAAAGCGGATTAGTTCGACTAGCACAGAAACGACCTCAATGCTTCTTCCGTCAATTTACAGATGTTTTCCACAAAAAATTAGAACCAAAAGAGGAGAAAAAGAACCTGAGAAGCTTGAGAGAGCTCATCCAATTGAGCTAAAGGACGAAGATCTCTTCTGTCCTCCACATCGTGCTTGTGAAGCGCGAAACCTCGCAACTTCCTCAACGAATTCTTCATATTCAATCCTTCTCCTCGATTCCGCAAACAAAAGGGTACAAGAAAAACCGAAATCAAGAACCAGAGGAAGTGGAGAAGAAAGGAGACGGAGGAGGAGGGGATCGATAGAGCGTTCTAATATGCACCATTCCTCTTTCTTTCGTTTCGTTCAAACTCCTGCATTCTATTCCACGCTACCTCACGAACGAAGGAAGACCAACATAATAATACTATTAATTGTTTTGAAAGTAATTAATAATAATTTTAAAATAATTTCTATTTATTTAAGACAAAATAAATGAGAACTCTATTTAAACGTATTTTACTACAAAGAAATAAAATAAATTCAATTATATTTTCTTCAATACAAAGAGATGGTTAACGGGCGGGCTGGCGAGCGAGCCGAGCTTGGCTCGACTCGTTACTGTAGCAGGCCGAGCCTAACCCGTTCTTCTAAGACGAGTCGAGCCGAGTTCAAAGC
>CM039521.1:22367994-22461615 GCA_022433055.1 Begonia peltatifolia
TTTAGTTGAAATGATAAACTTGCATTACGGATATCTTTTATGATCTTAATTATGGTCCATAAAAGAGGTGGGGGGGGGGAAACAATGTAGAAACTCTCCTCCTGCAATAAACAAAACTTCCTTGTATAAAAAATTTGCCTATACGAGGAGCTAATATTTTACCACGCCCAATAAAGTTGGTATTAAGGAAGCTAATATTTTTTATTGCGATTCGATGACCCGAATTCTTTTTTAGTTGAAATGATAAACTTGCATTACGGATATCTTTTATGATCTTTGTTTTGTTCTATAAAAAATACATATAAGCTTGATTTGTCAACTCGGGGTTGTCATTTAATCTTCACACTAGATTTTCTCTTTTACCTATGGTTTTCATAAAATAGTTTTTCACGTTAAATTTTGATGTTTAATTTTTGTATATTCTTTTTCGTTTCTTTTTATGATTTTAACAATTATAGCCCCAAAAAAAAAGTTTGACGAGAATACTACCAATGTTCTTCATTACACTCGTCATGATTGACCAGTAGCAGCCAAAGGTGCAGCTCTGTAACAGGCTCTCTTTGTGGCCCGGACTATATCTTCTACCTGCAAAAACGAAATCAACCAATTAGAATAAAAAAACAGAGAGCACGACAGTTGTACATCATACCCAGAAACTACATACTGCATGAACATGCATTAAAAACGAATGTCTAAACAAAACTGACTGAGAATTTACAAAATTGATAGTAAGATATTAGATTGAACCTGTGGAACAGCCAATCTCTCAAGATTGGCCGCATAAGGCATGGGAACATCAGCTCCTGTAACCCTCTCAACTGGCGCATCAAGATAGCTAAAACTATCCTCAATAACGGACGTGCTATTACACACAAAATTGAAAAAAAATCACAGATTCAGAAGGTATGTTGACACAAGTTTTTCAAAATTTGATAGACAAGTGTTTTAGTGGAAAGAAATAAACCATATCTCAGCACCAACTCCATGCTGAGGAAATCCTTCTTCAACCGTGACCAGCCTGTTAGTTTTCCTCACTGAAGCATTGATCGTGGATCTATCCAGTGGTCGAATAGTGCGCAAATTTATAACCTATTTGTCAGAACACTAATTAAGTCTACCTTATTCAAGATCTCTTTCGCTTTCATCATAAACTTACTTCAGCACTGACTCCTTCCTTAGCAAGTATTTCAGCAGCCTGTGATTACAACAATTTCAATTATTCAAATATGGAAAGACGCCATAAAAGAGAGGATAAGGTTTTGTAAGTTACACTGAACAATTTCAGATAGCTTTGAAGAATATAGTAACATAAGATTTATAATAAAAATCCTACAACAGTACCTAACAATGTGCGGACAAACTAACACAATGTCAGACTGATATTTCACCGCGCTGTGTTTCCCCATTACATTTGCGTGGAAATAACAATTTTCTCTTGTTCAGAAGTACATATTTATAAATCCATTAAAAGAAGTGTTTGCACTTCTCTCATGTAAACAAAGGTGAATTATAAGCTTCAAATTAAATCAAATATAATACAACTGAATCTGCATATACTAACTGCAAATACATAAATGAATATCTCTACCCAAAAAAATTACCAACCTTGAGGGCAACACCAACCATTTTCGAGAAAGCCGTAATCGTTACATCTTTCCCATCCCTCTCAATCTGTCAACATTAAGCAACCACAAATACAAGTTTGTCATATTGGGCATATAATATAGTTAGCCCAGAAGTAACAGCAAATTTTGAGAAAGTTATTAATATGAATATCACCTTAGCTTTGCCTATGGGAAGAGTGAACCTCGAATCCAGAGCTTCAGCTGAAACAGGAAATGATTCACCATACCTTAAACACAAACATAAACATTAAGAAAGTTTTAGAAAAGAATAGGTGAGTTGGTTGATCAGAGAAGCCCAGCTAACAGGTAATTACTTACATTAACTCGTTTTCGAGAAAAACAACAGGATCTGGATCCCTGATGGCAGCTTTTAAAAGTCCTCTGGCATCTTCAGATGAGTATGGCGCCAAAACTTTCAACCCAGGACAAGAACCAAACCATCCCGCGTAACACTGCATGAAAAAATATGAGTTACAAAAACTGGCGCAATACTCCCAAAGAATAAAAAGTCAAAAATATTTGATTGGGGAGAACTCTTAAACTCTACCTGCGAATGCTGGGCACCAACTCCAGCAGCAGCACCATTAGGTCCTCTAAACACAATAGGCACAGAAATTTGACCAGCAGACATATAGTTTGATTTTGCAGCAGAATTGATGATGTGATCAATTGCCTGAAGTAACCAGTAAATAAGATAAATTTGGATCAAAGGAAGAAGGGGCATTGCAGTTAAAACAAAAGAAATCATGAGAGAAGACAAATTAATTTTATTTTTTTAATGTTATGTGGTTGCACAGCTGAGAACCAAAACATCATATTGTAAACGCAAAATAGTGAAATAATAGACGAGATCAGTTTTCCTACCAGCGTTTCACAGAATCCTGTATAATAACATCTAAAAAGACTATCCACTTCAAAGTTTGGCACACGAAGTAAGAACCTAGTGCATGTTTATACACACAACTGTTACCGCCTTATCACCTCTAATGAACAAGAACTGGAAAAAACTTTCTGAAAGAGCTTGGAAATTTTGATCAATCTGGACAGCTTATCCAGGTAAAAAGAATTGAATTACAATAGGAAATCGACACACCTTCACACACCACGACTCCAAATCTTTGAGGGTCCGTCACCTCACGATTTCTACTCCCCAGTTACAAAATCTACCCTCCCCCCTAAGACTCAAGTCTTTTATTAACAAGACCTGGTCACAATAACTGCTCTTGGCTCCCTCCATTTAGCTCCTTTTTATCGGCTATATGTAAAATGAATTGCCTGCTTATCCCTTTTATGACTGTCAGTTTCCACAATAAATTACAAAAACCAATTTTACTTCAATCAACTATATCAGCATACATGTCAATACACGTTTTTTGTGGAAAGAAGATGAAGAAATTTAATAAATAAAACTGTATGGAGTTTATTATCGTCTCAAGATGCTAACCTAATCAAAACGTTGAGTAACTAATGAGCGTGAAATGAATATGTAAGCAAACTAGGAAATCTCTAACCTGCATAGAAAAGTTAAATGTCATGAATTCAACAACGGGCTTCAAACCATAAAAAGCAGCACCAACACCGATTCCAGCAAAACCAGCCTGCAAGGGTTTAAGCAGCAACAAAGTCACCAACCATAGTAGTGGAGAAGCTAACCATTAATATACTTGCATTACAATTATTATAATAATCGACTGTGAACTTTTGAGTAATTTTACCTCAGTAATTGGGGTGTCAAGAACCCTCTCAGGGCCATATTATTCCAAAAGTCCTTTGGATATCTAAATGAAATAACAATAAATATCAACTGCGTAAAAAAATATATAAGTATGGAACTTTTGATAACACGAGTATAAGCAAATTCATTTCTTCAAACCTTATAAGCCCCTTGGTATTCCCCAACCTGCAGTCAACATTCAAGAAATAAAAGTAAAAAAAATAAGCATAGAATGAACACAATCAGATGTGAGAGGGGGAAAACTGATTCGATCTTCCTCACTTCTTCACCCATCAAAAAGACTTTGGAGTCAGCAGACATTTCCTCATCAAGTGCAGAGTTAAGAGCCTCCCTCACTGTCATCTGTCCAGAATTTAAAATTAAAAAAAAACATTTATATTTTTGAAAGTGAAAGAAAAAATAAGTTGAGATCCCGGCTGCAAATTAAAGGAAAAACTATGTTCACTTATAAATAAGAGAACATATGCATTAATTGACTTTAAAGTAGAAATATCTCAGCAATGAGCAAACTACGTATCAATAGTGGTTAATTGACGAAATTGACCCTTACAGGTCGATAAATGATTCTAAAATCCAACATCAAAGCTATCCGACTTTTATATATATATATATGCAAAAATACTCTCTTTCAAAAGAGATGAACCACTTTCGAAATAGAAGAGCAGATCACCTTGCAGCTTCTATTTGATTTTAAATATCAAATCATCGCAAAAAGGACGTCTCAGCTAAAAAGCAGAAACAAAATAACAGATGCTAAGAAAAAATAAAATAAAACACGGATTACCTCTTTACCCGAAGATGAATAACTTCTCCATGCAGATGATGCAGACCGAAAATTCTGCAATGAATGTTCCCAAATCTTAAATCTTTAAAATTACGAAAGAAAAAGCAAGAAATCAAATATGCTATCATAAAGGCACAACTATATTAGCGTACCAGAGCAGATGAGGCTCTAGATCCAAAACTCTGCCTCATAACTCCCCACATCTTTCTCCCAAGCACTTGAGCTTTCGTAAATGACGAAAACAATAAAATAAACTAAATCACATGTACGGCCAAGCTTATCGACAAATCCATCGCATGAATTACGTCAAGCAATACGGATTGAAAAACTCGGATGAAAGGTAACATACCTGGTAGCAATCGGTTATGAAAAGATCAGAAGAGAGATAAACGACGTTGGGTAGTAGCAGACAAGAGTTGAAAGAGAAGGCAGCCGCCACTGTGTTTGACGACCTCTTTTTCTATTCTGGTTTTGCTTTTTCTTTTTTCAATATTTATTAATTCGATTTTCTTTGGAATTGACAAAAATAGTATAAAAATTAGATTGTTATTATATAAAATAGTTATGACGTCACCCCACCAGCTCAGTGAGTCATTTAAATTTGTGAGCAACTTAAAAGTTCTGCGTGACAAATTTAAGCCACAATTATTACGATAAATTATAAATAATTTAATATATTGTAAAAAATTGTAACAATTAAAATGTAAAGATTGATAATAAAGATAGTATTACTTTTTACTTTAAAATTTGTGTTAATAATTTGACCAACTCTTTCGAGTTAATGAGTTGGATATGGTTCGATCGTCCTTATCTAACTCGCTCGTTTGAGTTAGGGAGTTGGATATGGTTCGCTCATTCAACTCGATTATATTTGGTTATAATAATACAATTATTGCAAAAAGGTTAATCTTGAAAGAGTAGTAATTTAATTATTTATATATTTTAATCGTCAAATTATAAAATAAATTTAATAAAAATATATTTATTTTCAAAACGCATGTAGTTAGGACTTGCAAACTTGACTCAGTAGCCAATTTAATTTAGAGCTCACAATTTGACTTTCTAAATAAGGTTATTTTTATTTTATTTTATTTTATTACGTCAAGATTCCATTATCAATAACATAATCTTGTTTTCCTGTATCAACTTATACCCTACCCTAGCCTAGAGGAGTAGTATACACCACAACGAAGCAAAATAAGTACAGAAGAAACAACAATCATCGAGGACAATAATGTCAACATAAGAACAGAAATTACAGCAAACGCACGTACTTTCAATCAAACGGGCCAATAATTTGTGTTTTTATTTTTTATTTTTTATTTTTTTTAAAAAGAAAAATAGTGAATTTTTTGTCACTATATCATGATTCCACCGTGAAAACTCAAACTTTGATGCTATGATAAATTACGAATAACTTTAACATGTGAAACGAGAATAATTCAAGTATTTTTTGAATTTTTTAAAAGCGTCTGGGCTCAAAAGTTTCCATGGATGGATCTTTTTCTCGCACCATAGGCTAGTCTTCCCAAAAAAACACCAAAAGAACGTACCTCAAAACAAGCCAATTGGAGTTTGATAAAATCGGAGCAAACAAAGAGAAGTGACAATTTTGAGACGCACACAGCGTGGCACCATCTAATGCCCTTATTCGCATCAATGGTTCCACGCTTATGCGCGCCACAAAGGCAGTTCTCGAAGCTGATTGAGGATAGATGGAATATAGTACCAGAATTCGGACCTATAACAAGGAAAGGATGGACATATAATGGGCTGTGAGATTACCTGAAGAGATGGAAAAACAGAGGTGTCATTGGCTGACCAAAACGTGGCTATCCGTAGATCCGAGTTTGCATGCATCGACTGCCGCCATGCAGAACCCTGACGGCTTGTTTTGCCACGCAATGGTTAGGTTCTAGGGTTACGTACTGCAGTGTTGGGCTATTCTTCTTGTGGAGGCCCATTTTCTATCCTTCCAAGGTTTGATCTTAGCAACGTTCTCACGTTTAGGCTTATCATTTTTCTATTTACTTCTCCCCCATGTATATTTCTAGTAATGCTACAACTACTTATGATAGGATGAATCGCGAGATTATTTTATTTAACAAAAGGCATTCACGCACGTTGCCCAGGGAGGCTAATTCGCTTGCATGCTATACGATAGGATCTGAATAGTAGAAAAAATAGTTTGAGGTGTCTACCGTAAATTATGGTCTCAATTAAATTTTATCTTTATTTTTTATAAGCCTAACACTATAAACTTTATGTGCTTAGTCATGACATACATAAATCTATAAAATCACTTTAAAATCTATCGTTAAATTTGAAACCGTTGATCCTAATTTTGTTTGAGAAAATATTGGCTAGGTTGACATCATACAGAGAACGGAAACAACTAGGGTTTGACATGTAAATCATAACCTTAAATATATAACTCGTGAATCGGATTTTGATTCATCGTCTAATCAAACTAAATCATAGATTATGGTCTACAATCACACTTTATTATATACATAAAACTTAATAACCAAAGCCTGTATTAGATCACTTTAACAAGTTGGACTTTTATGATATTTAATAGACAATTATTATTAAATATGAGTTCACTATATAATTTGTAAATTATAACATTTATGTGACACAAAGTTAATATAATTAAGTGAAATAATGAACATTTAGTAAGCTAACAGGAATTAAATGAACATTAAATAGGACAACAGGGAGGACCAATTGTCAAATTATTTAATGTTTCAGCCTATCCGATCTGCCTTTCTATATAATTTCAACGAATTAATTACAGCGGTTAATTAATTGCCTTTATAATTTCAATTTAGAATATTGGTCACAATTTTTAAAGAATTAATAAATACTCTGATGATTCAATTGAATTTCATCGCTTTGTAAAGAGCATTACTCTAGAAGATTCTAAAAAATAATTAGTATAATTAAAATATAATTAATATAATAGTTTTTACTTAATAATAAGGTTTCACTATTATCAAAATGTTAAAAAGTGAATTTAATATATATTTTAAAATTTATATCGCATCGTGTCATTCGTTATATTGACACATACTAACGAGATGCATAATTTTATATTATTTGGGAGAGTGAAAAATGCATGATTTATAAGTATAATTCTTATTCGTACTTAGTATAATGTATTTTGAGATAACTTTGAAAATAAATTTATGCGAATGCGATTAAAAGCGAATGATATTGTACCGAGGGTAATATATTATAATAATATAATAATACTGATAAATTACAAGTAAATGATAGATAAGAGCGTTTTAATTTGAATATAATATTATAGGATCCTAAATTGGGTTAGAAAACTGATTTATGCAGTCTATGAGTTGAGGAAAAAATAAATAAATTATATATATATATATATATATATATATATATATATATATATAATTTATGACTTGTTTTGGCTAAAAGGAGGTAAATAAGAGGTTCGGCGGAATCCCACCATTTGTCACCTCGACACGTCACTGTCGGATGTGGACAGGCTTTAATGATCTTGTTGGCTTGGCTCTATGTTCACTGGAAAATAACAATTATCAAAAAGTTATTCTCCTTAATTACCCTTTAATTCTATTGTTAACTGAATGCCTTTATGCAATAAATAATGTGACGTTGTAGCTAAATAATCTCTTAAAAACCCTAGGGAGACAAGTTAAAAGTCGCGCGACTACCTCGTGTGTGATGTTTTATGAGCATACGAATTTTCGCAACAATATTATAGTTTGATATATATTTTTAATTATTCTTCTTAGTTGTGCTTTTAAAATATATCATTTTATTAATTTTTACATCAATTAATACGTACGAATTAAAAAATAGAGATAAAACATAATTTTCTATAAAAAAATACATCTACGGGTTGATGGATTAAAATAGTTTGTTGATTTTAATTATTAAAAAATCAAGACATTAATTATTAAATTACACAAATTACGTTAAAATTGAGAAAAAGTTCCAGAGAAAGATTACTAGTTAAATGTCATAATTAAAAAATTAGTAATGCTATAATTATTATTTTTTAAATCTATTAAAAATTTATCAATGTGTCAAATAATTATTTACATAATTAATATAATAAATTATTTTTTATAATTTAATACGTAATTACATTAATAATTATTTGATACGTCAACAAATTTTTTAGATAAATTTTCAAAAGAGTGCATAAATCAATACTTTTAAAAATTTTAGAGAATTAAAATTGAAATAAATTTATTTTGTATACATTTTTAGATTATTTTACTATATTTTTCAACTTGTTAAAAATGATGTAAATTAAACAAAAAATAAAAAACCTTTATTATAGAATCGTAAAGTTATTAAATAATCACTTTTAGTCTTCCAAAACCAAAAGGTTAGTTTGAAAATTAGTCTTAAACTACTCTAAAATAATTCAACTGCTAAAGTTTTCATCCTCGAGTCTATTGCTCTGTTTTAGTTATATTTTAAAACATATTAAAACGTGACATATAATAACATCATGATAATAATAGACAATAATTAAAATGTCAAATCCGATAGGAGAATATAAATGAACCATGCGTTATTAGAAGCATAAAGTCTGACAGCCTTAGTTAATTAATTAATTAGGCTTAACTTTATGAAAATCAACATACAATTATAATAAACGTGTCAATCCACGATATAATTGTTAAATTATATATGACAATATTGCAAACACTGAGTGGTTACATAAATATTTTATGGCTTAATTATCAAACGAACTTAAGTTGATGGGTGTTCGAATATATGTACAAATATAGAAGATCTCGACGAAAGATTCAATCAATCTCAAAAGGGCCACTTTTATCTGGCTAATATTGATCATATTTAGCCAAACAATTGTTCGTCTTTACTCTAATCTTATTACTTGAATTAAATTTATATTTTTTATTAAAAATTTATTTTAGCTTATAAATTCATATTAATAAGTAAAATTACTTTTGTTAATTTAATTTTAATTTGAGGAGTTGGATGGCGGAGTTCCACAACATTTGATGCTTAATATTTTACTAATACAATAATCAAAGTTTATGAGAATGTTAATTACTTTTGCTTTTGCTCTTATTTAAATCATTATCTATCTATTGTCTGACTGCTCTTTCTCTTAATTATAATCTATAATTTTATGCTATTAATTTTTATTTTAGTTTTTATTCTTTTTTATAAAAAAGTGTTTTTACTTGGTAAATTTAAAATATATCACTTATATTTATGTTCTCTTTTCTTTTTTTTGGATATATTTTTCAAATTAGAAAATTAATTGGTAATTAAATACGTTGAATAATTAATCGAGTGTTCGACAAAAGCTTCTCGTTGCTCAATTTTCAGCCATAAAATATATATTAATAGATAGAAAACCTAACACCATCAACCTTACAAGCAACAGCTACCTATTTTTGACTAATAATAATAATTATAAACTAAAAGCAATTATTAAATCATATATTTTATAAGAAATTTTTATTGACTTTAATTTTCAAAATTTTTATTTTTTTAATAAATTTGACTATTGCTTTACAGAAGAAATGCATTAAAATTCGAAAGTGACTAAATTGCTGAATAACATAAAACACCACTAATTCTCTTAACTCGAGCAATAGAAATTAATTTAATTATTTATATTATTTAACTATTTTTTGTTATATAAATCAATTTCTTTTATTTGTTCTTACATTTAAATATTTTTAAAATTTTGAATTACGTAATTTATCTGATACCATGATAATTTATTAATAATATAAGAAAGTTAAGTTGTAAGGTTTGAATTATTTTCAGTGCGTATCATATTAATTTTAACCGAACAATTTCACATGAAATAAACTTTTTTTTTAATAGCCAGGGTAATTTCGATAATAAGTAAAAAAATAATTTTATTGTTTTTTTCTTAGTATGAAATTCCACAGCAAATAACATTTAGTTTTAATATTTATCCCTAGTATGTTTTTAATATCCACTTTCGAACACGCATTTTATCTTCTCACTCGATTTATTTCTCGAGTAACGCCCATCTTTCTCTAATTCCTAGTCAATTCGTTCTTCATTTATTTATTTTTATTTGTATTAATTCTATAAATATCATAATGAAATACTATTTAATTGTTTAACGTATATTTTATTTATTTGCAAAATTATTGAAAAACATCGTGTGATAAATATTGTTTATTTATGATTGTGACTATAAACAATAAAACTAAAAAAAAAAAAGAAGGGGGACGAAGAAATTATATTTGTGGATAAAAGAAATTGTGGGTTTTCTTTCTTCCTGCATAAGAACACAGATCCGACAAGGTTGTCCAACTCTTTGTGCACGTGGGAACGAGATGCTTTTGCTTTTTAATTTTTATTTCAATTTAAAAAATAACGAAATTGTCGTGTTGGGAGGGAAGCCATTAAGATTACTACACGGGTGAAAATATGATTGGAGCAAAAAGCAGAACTGGTGAGCTGACGTGGGAGGTCTCTGTCAAAAGAGAGCCGGAGAACACCAGAACGAAGTGGGTATTGATGGCTTAATCACTTCATGACAAGCCTTGATTGAACCACTCTTACATTTATACGCCTTATTTTTCAATTAACTACCAAACTGCCACTACTATCATTATTTATTAATTATTTTTTTAACAAAAAAAATTCATTTAGAAATATATAAGTATGGGAAGAAGGGAAGTTAATTTTCGAATAACGTGGATTTTATGCACTAATTTTACTCATTAATTTTATATCATAACTGGCATTAGGTATCATATTCATTAATAAATTATAAATAATTAAAAATAAAATATTAACTAACGAACTATACATAAAAATTAATATTAAATTATAAAATTAAAAAATAAATTTAATTATATTTTTTTTTGTTGCCACTATGTCACAAGACATTCCAAACTTATAGAAGATGACAAATTCAAATAAAATGAGGAATGAACATACAAATTTTTACATAATTTAAATTAAATAAATAAAGTATTTATTATATCAATAAGAATTTATATTGCATGAAATTTTTATATGTCATGATCACATTCATTTTAAATCTATAATTTCCTCTCAAGAGAATAAAAAAAATAAATGATACGACAATTTTTTAATATATTTTAGATTATCTAAGAGTAAGTTGATCAATTGTAAATTGTACTTTGAAATCCATAACACGCATTTGATAATGAAAAATAATTTTTATACTATGTTATGAGTATTATTCTAATCTGATAAAATTATTCTCATAATAATTAATAAAAATTGATTTTTTATTGATTTTTTTTAATTTATATAAAATTTGAAATATTAAAATAAGTAGAAAAAAAAATATAATTATTTATTAATCTAAAATTTACATTGTTTTTATCCGTTGTCATTTCTTGTAGTTTTTGCTTCTTTATTGGCTGGAATAAGTTAAACCATCTATAAAGGCTAAAAAGATACCCATCTCTACCCTATTAAACCAAATCCTTTTGTACTAACTACAAAAGGTGGAATTATTGGATAGCTACCTTTTCTATTATTGTTATTCTTAAAATTAAAAAAAAAAAAAACAAGGTATAGATTATTTTCGAGTTTAACGAGTCAAATTTTGATGAAAAACTCGTAGTGGGACAAAACCATAGAACAAATTATAAAAATTTTTTAGCATAATTTCGATGTATTACCAAAAGGATCAAACCGATGGGTATTATATATTTTTTGACGTGCAAATTCTTTTTAAAATTTTCTTCTTAATTATTAAAATTTTTAATTTATTATAATTATTTTTTACGTAAATTTTGATATTGATTCTAATACAAGGATGTAGTGTAGATCAATTGAAGAAGGATGAGTAATTACTTGAGTATTTTTCTGGCTTCTTTATTGGGGGTGTCCTTTTTTTTCTTTGCAGCAATACCATTTTGCAGTGTAATTAAATTTGGTCCTCCCTAAATATGGCAATTGTTTATGACATTTATTCAATTACATTATCCTTTTCTTTTTTAATGTCATCCCTCGTTGTCTTCTTATACTTATCGTGCAGTTCCAAGTGGGACAAAATCATGCATTCAAACAAACTTAATAACTCCATTTAAATCCAACAACACCCTTTTGTTATCATTTATAATTTCTTATGAAAACCAACGATTGAATTACCCAAACTCAGATTAAACAAGTTCAAAATTAACAAAAATTGAGCGACATTGTTACAGATTAGCAGCGTGTGGCACGATGATGTGGCAAAATGTTACGAGTGATACATTAGTATGATATTTATTAGGGTTAAGAGGTCGAGTAGGTAATACCCTAATAATTTTTTGAGCAATTGTTGATGTGAACTTTCAACCGTGAATGTATCAAACATTCTCATCAAAAAAATTATTTCAACATCACATGCACTGCAGGTGGAGGGACGTTAAAGAAGCTTAAGGTTGCAATTAGAACTAAAGAACCAGAAAATGTGGGAAAGCATAAGAATTCTTGTACCATAGCGTAAAAAAGTTGGTAGCTTTGTCGAGAAAGAGTGTGTATTACTGAGTGACAAGTGACATTAATTCATGTGCGGTGCCCATGTGTATTCTGTCACGATAATGTTTGATTTGCTTGCTGTTGAAGTTTGAAACACTCAAAGTTTGGATTGTCATTTGTTGTAACCTTAAATTTAGAGTGTAATTAAACTTTTTTATAATTACTAAAATTAAACTGATGACAATATAGAAATAGAGAGTGCTCATTAAATAAGTAACGAATAATAATTTAAATTTTTCATGTGCGTTGCTTGAAATACGATAAACTATATTGAAGAGAAAAAAAGAACGACTAGAGCTTGCCATCGATTACTTAATTGACGATGATACCAAAACAAGAAGAATTTTATATTTATTTTCTAGTTCTGTCTTAATATATTTATTGACGTGTTAAATAACTGTAAATATAATTAACGTAATAAATTAATTATTTATAATTTATTATATTAATTGAACTAATTATTATTTGACACATAAGTACGTTTTAACCGTTAGGGTGACAAAATTATCAAAAAGATTATACTACCTTTAAAAATAAAAATAACATAATCTAACGGGTGACGGATTTGATCAGTTAATAATCCTCCCCTGGTAATTTGTGGAAAAGGTAAAGGGTTTAAGTGTCATTAAAGAGGCGATTATGAAAATATTGGAAACAAGTAGGGGTACTTTTGTCAACAAAATTACAGCCATACAAAACACAGAGGTAAGACTTAGCGTGTAGAAGTTGTCTACTTGGTGTGGATGGATTGCCATTGGATAGGGATGTCAATAAACGCTACACAAATATATAATAAACATTAAAAATAAATAAAAGCAGTGATTTTTCTAGGAAAACTATTTAATTATTTACATAATTTATGACTTCATCATATATTTATTATTATATTCAAGACTAAGTAAAAAAATAAAAAATATAAATCACACGTATTTTCATATTAAAATAAAAAACTAAAGTATTTTTGAAAGATAAATTAAATTATATTAAACATATTACGTCAAAATGTACGTGAAATTACCAAAAAAATATACGGGTGTACGGCTGTTCTTCTATTTTCTGGATTATTTTTGTGGGGATATTTGTCTTTTAATATATTATTTATTTTTAGGAATTCTTTAATGTTTTAATATTATAGGTGGATGCATTATGCATTTGGATAGAGATAATAGTCCGTGCTAGCGGACATTTCTATCTCCCTGTTCTTTTCAATTTCATTTTACTGATTCTTCGTCGTTCCCAGCTTCTGTGAATCAGCCATTTGTATCTTAGTTTTCTTTTCTTCCATAGCTTCTTTCGGCCTTTTGGACGTCTTAAATTCTTACTGTTTAGCACTGTGTGGATCTCTCTACGGGATTGGTTTGGTACTCATTTAAAGGTCAAACTTTAATGGCTGCACAGTCGAATTGCTTCTCGTTCGAGTTCTGCATGTGATGGTCGTATAATCTTGTTTCTCGGGTAGATTCGTTTCTACAGTTTGATTTTGGGATCTGATGAGTATATATCGGATGTTTGTTGCTGAGTTTGGCCCCTTTCTGTCGTTCTGGGTTTTGGTTGGTAGTTAGCACCAGCAGGATAAAATCAAAAGGCTGCAAGGAAGGAATTAGAAACCCAGAATCTTGCGATTCTTCAACTTTCTTTTATCTGAGGGTAGGAGTGGGGGTGGTGTGTGAGCTTAAAATCTCCATTAATTTCTCTCTTTTGGGTTTTAACTCTTCCATGCTTGAATTGAGCTGATTTGGGTGGATAAGAGAGCATCTTCCTTACACCTGCCTATCCTTTTCTATCTACGCGTTTATTGTGAAGTTGAGGTGGGTTTTGTCTTCTGCAGTCTGTTATTCATCCTTTCTTTCTAGCTTGGACGGTTTCTTCCCTTTTTTCCAGTATTGTAACTAGACTTTTCTGTAGATTTGCCTTCCCCTGAATTTCAAGCTGGAATTATTGAAGAAGTCTGACCCACTTCATATTTTTCACTGTCTGGTTAATTTCTGTCTATTGCTGTCGTGGATGAGTTTATTTCATGTTTTCGGGTTTTGTTTGAAGGTGGGGCATCTATTTTGATGCTATGCTGCTGGGTTATACACTTCATTTCCAGGAACTGGTTTAATGGTGGAGAAATGGAAACAAAAAATGATTTTCTGGGTGAGAGCCTCAAGGTCTGGCTCAAATTTTGGGAGATCACTGGTAAGAGTTGTAAGATCCATCTTCAATACTACCAATTTATAGGATTCAAAAGAGCCAGAAAAACATGGTGGAGAAAAATTTTAGTTGCTTGGGTGCTCGGTTGGACCTTAGTATCATTGTGGATCTTCTGGTACATGAACTTACAAGCGACTGAGAAGAGAAAGGAAACTCTTGGCAGTATGTGTGATGAGAGGGCAAGAATGTTGCAAGACCAATTCAATGTGAGCATGAACCATATTCAGGCAATGTCCATTTTGATCTCCACATTTCATCACGGCAAAAATCCTTCGGCTATCGACCAAGTACATCTACTTTCATTTGTATCGAATAATTTGAACTTTTGAGTAGTGTTTCCACGACCCATCTTAGAATATGAGTTAGATATTTCCATTTTACTTCTTATTTAACACTATAATTGGATATCAAAGCATGGCTATTTGATATGGGAAGTCAACAGTAAAGATTTAGAGTTAACTTCAATACCTCTGTTTCATTTGTTTCCTGCAAAAGAGAAAGACGTTAACTTTCTTAAGGTTGTGTAGGCAACTTTTGCTAGATACACAGAAAGAACTGCTTTTGAGAGGCCTCTTACAAGTGGTGTGGCATATGCTGTGAGGGTGCTCCACTCTGAAAGAGAACAATTTGAGAAGCAACATGGATGGACTATTAAAAGAATGGATACACTGGAGCAAGCCCCAGTTCACAAAGATGATTACGCCCCGGAAGGCTTGGAGCCGTCTCCAATTCAGGAAGAATATGCTCCTGTCATCTTCGCCCAAGATACCATTTCTCATGTGGTTTCACTTGATGTGCTCTCTGGAAAGGTAGATACTCTTTTTTATCTTCCAACTGTTTTTGGCATTTAATTAGTTTTTAACTTTTTGAAATCTGCTTAAAGGAAGTTGGTAAAGTTTTTAACGTCCAAGTAATTTGCATTTGAAAAGCCTTGTAGCCCACTACTCAAAGAGAAAATTCAGTTTTTAAATCGATAGCATTTCAAATATTTGCATATGAACAGGAAGACCGGGAAAATGTTTTGCGGGCAAGAGCATCCGGAACAGGGGTCCTAACTGCGCCTTTGAGGCTATTAAAAACAAATCGACTTGGAGTAATATTAACTTTTGCTGTTTACAAGGTGGATCCCCCTTCAAATGCCACCCCAAAGGAGAGAATTCAGATGACTGATGGGTATGATTTCTACCTGTTCTATACATTTTATAGTCATCCATATCTAAAAGAGTATTATAAATATTGAAGATAGTGTAAAATTAAGATTGAAAAATATGATGTATTAATTCTGAAGATGGTAACGTTAGATTCTTAAATGTTAATTTTTATGGCAAGTAGATATCTTGGCGGAGTCTTCGATATCGAGTCTCTTGTGGAGAAATTACTTCATCAACTTGCTAGCAAGCAAACCATCCTTGTGAATGTTTATGACACAACTAATCACTCACATCCTATCAGCATGTATGGTTCATATGAATCAGAGAATGGCTTGCAGCATGTCAGTCCTCTCAACTTTGGAGATCCATTTCGGAAGCATGAGATGCGATGCAGGCGAGCAATGATACTTTCTTTATTCTTTTTTTTTTAATGAAAAACGAAGTACAATAATAGAAAGAAGATTCTAGAAAATACGAGAAGAGACATTCTAAAAAACAAGTTCTTAATTTAAAACAATATTTATCTAATTGGACAAAATTAAATTAAAAGCTAAATTCTAAAATACTTAAAACAACTCACTTAAAAATAGTAAAATTAATATTATCTTAAAATCAATTATTGCTATCTATTGTCGAAAATAATAAGATTATCATGTAGCTAGATAGTCTAAAAAATTGTCAAAACATCAAATCAAAGTTTATACTTCTTAGGCCATTCGATCCTATTAAAAGTCTCAATAAGAATGTCAGATTATGGTACTACAATCAATTCATTTTTTTGATGTTCCTTGCCGGAGATTGTTTTCTTCATATGATATATGCACTTTACTAATAAAACAATAAAAAAACAATAAAAAATAATTTTCAATCTTATAAGGGATCATAGGTCATCAAAGTTTTACTTTTAGTTTCAAGCATAATTTTGTTGAAAGTAATTATATATATAGTACATTTGTTGGTGGTTTTGACATAGATTGAAGCAAAAACCACCATGGCCATGGCTGGCTATTACAACTTCTATTGGTACACTTATTATTGCATTGCTGGTCGGGCATATATTTAATGCAACCTTGAATCGAATTGCCAAAGTAGAAGATGATTACCATAAGATGACGGAACTGAAGAAACGGGCGGAGGATGCTGATATCGCAAAATCACAGGTATTTTGTCAAATTTAATTATCTGGGGCTTTATCTATGTGCACCATTTTGGAACCAATAGATATAATTAGTCTTCCAATATTTTCAGTTCCTTGCTACTGTTTCCCATGAGATCCGAACCCCTATGAACGGTGTTCTAGGTGAGAGTTGTGACTTAATTACGTGATGAAACCATTCCACTAAAATGCTCTGTGTTCGTCTGTATATGACATTGTTTGATTATCCAGGAATGTTGGACATGCTTATGGACACTGATCTAGATGTGACCCAACTAGATTTTGTTAGAACTGCACAGGCAAGTGGGAAAGCTTTAGTCTCACTAATAAATGAGGTTTTGGATCAAGCAAAGATTGAATCCGGCAAGCTTGAACTTGAAGCAGTGCAGTTTGATCTGAGGGCTATTTTGGATGATGTTTTATCGCTCTTTTCTGGAAAATCACAGGAAAAAGGAGTAGAGGTAATTAGAATTTTCTGTTCTACAGTCTCTTCCTTCCATTTTCGTGTTTTTTTTTGTGCTGATGATCGATTATATCCCATTGAATCCTTATGACCAAATTATGTGGAGTGCAGTTGGCAGTTTATATTTCAGATCGTGTTCCTGAGATGCTAATTGGTGATCCTGGAAGGTTTCGCCAAATCATTACTAATCTCATGGGGAACGCAATCAAGGCGAGTAATTTTGTTGAACACAGGACATATAGTTAGAAGTTAAAAGGGTTAAATTAATTGTTTACTAACAAGATAATAGCACAAAGGAGGAGATTATAATAACAACCATGAGAGCATAGGTAGTTTAAATTGGAAATTTCTAGCCTGGTTGCCCATCTTGTACCTTAAAAAGAAAATTAGAAGACCCTTCAAGGTAAATATTATTGGGAGTAATATTGGGTTTATTTTTTGATTTTGAACTGATAATTTTCATTTGAATTGACGCTTGTTACCCGACGCAATTAATATTTATTTTAGTTATTACACCAATCAATGAAAGAAACAAAAACATCAAAGTAATGAGGTGAAATTGAAGCATAAAATTAAAAAGTAAACCTACCATTATCCATATATTTATGTATTCTAGTTTGGTTGTGATGAGTCTGTGTATGTTTGCAGTTCACAGAGAAAGGACACATCTTTGTGACAGTTCATTTAGTGGAGGAGGTGAATGATTCAATTGATGTTGAGATAGAGTTTTCGTCGAAGAACACATTGAGTGGTTACCCTGTTGCCAATAGACGTCGAAGTTGGACGGGATTTAGGGGCTTCAACCAAGAGGGCCAATCCTGTCCTATCATATCATCCTCATCTGACCTAGTTAACCTAATCGTATCAGTTGAAGATACTGGAGTTGGGATCCCGTTAGATTCTCAGCCTCGTGTTTTCACTCCATTTATGCAAGTCCGGCCGTCAATCTCCAGAACTCATGGAGGAACCGGCATTGGGCTGAGTATAAGCAAATGCTTGGTTGGGCTGATGAAGGGAGAAATTGGATTTTCAAGCATCCCCAAGATTGGTTCCACCTTTTCTTTTACTGCTCTCTTCACAAATGCTTGTGCTTCAGATGAATACAAGTTCCAACAAATTAATAAGAAACCCAATTCTTCCTTTGCCGATTTTAAGGGCATGACAGCTTTACTCGTAGATCATCGATCTGTCAGGGCGAAAGTGTCAAGATATCATATTCAACGACTCGGGATTCAAGTCAACATAGTTTCTGATCTGAATCATGGACTATCAAGTACGAGTAATTTTAGTACAAATGTCGATGCCGTATTCATTGAGCAAGAAATTTGGGATTTGGATCCAGCCATTTCAGCTCTTTTTGCCATTAGCTTGAAAAAATCCGATAATATGGCTTCTCCAAAAGTGTTTATTTTATCTGACTCTTTTAGCAATTTAAGAACAAGCTCAAGTTCTTTTAGTGTTTTGAGTCCTGCAGTCATCACAAAGCCTCTTCGATCAAGTATGCTTGCGGCCTCACTACAACGAGCCATGGGTGTAGGGAACAAGGGTAATGCCTGTAATGGGGAAATTCCTAGTTTCTCCCTGCACAATCTTCTTCTTGGAAGGAAAATTTTAGTTGTAGATGATAATAATGTCAATCTCAAAGTGGCTGCTGGAGCTCTGAAAAAGTATGGAGCTGATGTTGTTTGTGAGATCAGGGGGAATAATGCAATCTCACTGCTTACACCGCCCCACCATTTTGATGCATGCTTTATGGATATTCAAATGCCAGAAATGGATGGGTATGTCATGTTATTCTTTTGCGGTTGTTCCTAGTTAGCTAAAAAAAAGGGTAAACTGCATTTAGGCTATAACTTTTGATTTTCATTTATCTTGAACATTTTTATCAAATTATCCGTTAAATTTAACATGTGTATATTACATTTTTCATTTAATTAGATGTTTTAATTTAATTTTTAAGCATTCTAAGGATTTCTAACACGATCGAACTCTTTTTATTGCCATAGAAACATGATATATACATGTTGAATTTAACAGATCAATGACATGTTTCAACTTGCCAACAATTAAGAGATACAAGTTTTATTTGTTAAAGAAATAATTAAAAGTTTAATCTACAAATGAGCTCAAACGTTAGAATATGAATTGCTTTTTACTTGAAAAATATTTTTTGATATTAAAATGTGTCATTCAACCTAATTTGTTATCAGGTTTGAAGTTACAAAACAGGTTCGGGAAATCGAACATCGTACCAACAACCGGCTTCAAAGTGGAGAGCTGTCGGTGGAATTATACAAAAACATTTCAAATTGGCATTTACCCATTTTGGCCATGACTGCAGATGTTATCCAGGCTACACATGAGGAATGTCTACGATGCGGAATGGACGGATATGTCTCCAAACCTTTTGAAGCCGAACAACTTTATCGAGAAGTTTCACGATTTTTCCACTCTTCAAGTGGAACTTTGTAGCATATAGCCACCATGGCATATTAATCCACTGCTCCCAATTCTTCCCAACTGGTGAGTTCTCTAGCTGGAATCTTTATGGCCCAGAAAAACTAAACAACATGTAAGATTTAATCAGTTCAATTTTACCTTTGTGTCAACTTGTTTCATGCCTAAATATTTGCAGGAGGAGAAAAATCTTCGCCAGGGAGCGTAAGTTATAGACCAGCCGTCGGGGACGGAGGTTTTTGTCCAATCGTTTGATTGGCAAATAAGTTTTAGATTTTAGATAATATCTGCGAGCGAAAAAGCTGGTTGATATGACAGGATGAACAACAGTGGAGAAGGATGTACCACCATAGATGCTATGAGTTGCATTCTTGGACGACATTAGTCATTTAGATGATGCTCTCATTCTTTGAGTTCAGAAATTGTACTGTAGAGGTTTATTTAAAAAATGGAAAAAAAAGGGTTATTTTTGTGTATATTACAGAGTAATAAACTTGATTGATACCCATTTTGACTAGATTTTTTCTTGTTAGATCTGTCTCTAACAGCACCAAGTGATTGTTTAGACAAAGATTTGATGTAAGTATTTAGTATGTTCAATGTAAGAAACTTCATGATTCTTGTCTCCCACTCTCATTTTCTTTGATGTCTATTCTTTCATTTTCAAATCCCCAAGGTTGGAGCAAATACTTGTTTTGTCAAATTGGACTAAGGATTTATTCTTCAAAAATAAGGCTCAAACTATTGCTTTCGGTTGTCGGTAGTATTAATTTTCCAAGTACCAAGGGAGCAACTTATCACTTTGCTTCGTAAATTTAAAAAAAAAAAAGAGAAAATTGTCGTGCACTAATTGTAGATTTTTTTAGAATTTTGTCCGATAAGTTCTTTGTTTTTTTTTCTCTTTTTATAAGTTTTTTTTATCGATATATATCGTCCTTTATTTGACATAAAAAACAAAGAAAAAATCTTTAATGTTATATATTTTGCTATATTGTGCTGAAATATAAAAGGAAAATTAAGAACAAGAGGAGGCTTCAAATAAATTTAAAGATATGATCAAAATGTTAAGGTTTTATAAAATTTGATGTAATAATTTAAGGTGACGTGACATAATAGCTTGTTGCTGAGATTTTCTTGCGTGTCGTCCTAAATTAGAACGACATATCGGTTTGCTCAACCAACTACGGCTGAGAAAGCGCGTAAATGCCTGTCAGAAAGCGGCTCAGGTCCTTCCTATGGTAAAATTACTAGAATGTCCCCAGAATACCAGTGACGGTATAAATGCCTTCCTACTGGCCAGAATTCTTCCTTCCTCCCTCTCTCTGTTCAACCCGATAATCTTAGCGTCGGGCGAAAGCTAGGAGGGAGGAACTCGATCGGTTGTGACGTCGGTGTAGGTAGCGGAGATCGGAATGGATCCAGATGCAGTGGCGAGGGCATTTGTCGAGCATTACTATTCCACCTTCGATGCGAATCGCGCCGGCTTGGCGAACCTGTATCAGGATGGCTCCATGTTGACTTTTGAAGGCCAGAAGATTCAAGGATCGCAAAATATCGTCGTCAAGCTTACCGGTCTTCCTTTTCAGCAGTGCAAACACACCATCACCACCGTCGATTGCCAGCCCTCTGGCACTGCCGGCGGCATGCTTGTATTCGTTAGCGGCAATCTCCAACTTGCCGGCGAACAGCATTCTCTCAAATTTAGCCAGGTTTTTTTTCTTTTCACGTTTGATTTATTTTTCTTTGCTGAATTGTCATTTGCTTACCGTTGATGGTTTTATTGTTAGGTTTTAGGTTCTTATGTCGTCTCTGGAATTCTGCTCTTTGTAATATAATTTTTTAGATGCATTTTTTTTTGTATTGATAGTAGTCTTAAAGGTCAAAATAGGTCAGAAGACTGAGTCGGTGGATTGGCCTAAGGTCCGAGGCCTTAAGTTTGAACTTGGATCTACTTCAGTTCGAGTACGAAACTTTCTCGGAATCTATGCGATATTATTATTATTATTATTTTTAAAGATTATGTTGCTTAATTCAGGCTGATACTCTTGAATTTGGTTGACTTGCCATTGGATTACATCTGATTTCTGTATCATCAATGCCTTTTCAATAGTTATTTTTTACTATGGAAAAGCAATGCATATAGTTAATGGCAGTTATTCGGTACATACTTTTTAATTTAAATTTTTTTATTCGGGATTTAGAATGTTATGTGACCAGCTATGCAGCTCGCTTGACTTTGTTTGTAAGATTAGTCTTTAGTTCTGTTGGTAGCTTATGCAAATTATGATATGTGCAGGTTAGATGAATTCACTAATATGTTCCATGCTGGTATAGTTTAGGTTTCCTTCTCTATCAGGGTCTACTTTTGGTAGGCTATTCTGGTCGGACACTTAGGAGATGAGGGTGAGGAAATTGAGATAAATTATGGCTGGACTTTGATTTTAATTCCATACTTTAATTGACTATTATTGGTTAAGGCCAGAGATATTGCATATGGCTTTCTTTCATAGGTTATTCTTCAGTTAGGTTTAGACTTTTTCTGTCTTTTACATTTTTGCCAGTCCCGATGACTTTTGAAAATGATATTTAATTTTACAAAATAGGAGTGGCAGTTGAGACTTGTGATGGTTTGCCTTTGCCATTGTTTTTTTAATACAAAAAGTATGATATGCTTTGGTCAATACGTTTTCTGGTTCTTGGAGTCTTGCTTTTTCTTCATTGAAATCAAATTTACATTTGCTAGCAGATGTTATAAATAGTGGTTAAATCTTGTATGAAATTTCGACATTTTTGTATTTCTTCTTGATTATTGATATAAATATTTTAGAATGTGGACTGGTTGACATTAAGTTATATATATTTTTTATCCTGGTACCCCTCGATTCTTCCAAAGTTTTGCTATTCTTATTCTAATGAAAGCTTCTTTGCTCACTCTTTCTTGGCAGATGTTTCATTTGATCCCTACTCCCCAGGGAAGCTTTTACGTGTTGAATGATATATTTCGATTGAATTATGCTTGAAGCAGATTGATGGGATTCTCCAGAAGAGCCAATTATTATTGCGTCAGACGTGAAACCAAGTTAGGTTATCTCAAACGGGTGTTTAAACATGTGAGATGGAGACTAGACTTTATTGGATGTGTGAAATATTTCCCGTATATGCATGTTGCTTTCTCCATCTAATTGTTGTTCATTTGGGTGATTTAATGTTGTGGCTAAACGAGACCAGGATGAATATATTTGGTGTTCATTGATTACTAATTGTTCTCCCCTACTTGGACAGCAGCTGACTAGCCATGAAATAATCAACCCATAGCATCCCTGAGATCGTGGTTTCCTTGGCTGTTCTTTTTGTTACTTGGTATCACCAGTTTAGTGATCAGTGAATTAATATTATATTACACTTCGTAATTTTAAAGTGACAAATATGATTTCATCTTACTGAAACGAAAATGTCAGCAGGCAGCCATTGGAGAGATTAAATCAAAGGTAGGCTAATAATCGCAGCAATACGCAAATAACTTCTGGCAGCTGCTTTAATGGAAAAATTTCATGTCGAAGACTGAGTTTGAGAGGAGGAATTGCAAGAGGAGCTACAATCTGGTTATAATTTGAATAAGATGAACTCTTTTACTCATTTGGGGACCTTTCACCCAATGTTTAAAAAGCTATCTCTTAATTAACATAGTTAATCTCATTAGTATCCCTTAATTATACACCTATTTCTAGTTAGTTCTGCTTAATTTCCTTAATGAACTCCAAAAAAGTTTCACATGATCACCTAAGTCTTAATTATCCCTACTGTACCTCAATAATTTCACCTTACCTATCACCCGTGAAGCCTTCTCGGCAATTCAGTCCCCCTTTTTTACTTCTTTCTTCCACTCTACAATATCCAGCTTGACCACAGTAATTATTTTTCAGGTATGACATCGATATGAAGCAGCCCATGTCGAGAATTAGCTATTATTACACGCTTCATCAAACACTAATCTGCCGTGCAAGTGCATTATTTTTGGAGCTAAAATTTGCTATCATCATCTATTTACAGAATTTCCACAAGCATGGACAGGAAAAATATAATGATGGTATGAGCTCTTCCAGACTCCAGTCAAGAACACAACTACTATTATGTAGCCAAATTACTGTACACAAACTGATTCTATTCAGCAGCCGAAAGTCAGTATCACACGGAATATGAATGATCATTGTTGAATTAGGATAAGCAGAGCAGCTTCTATGGGCACTCATACCTGTCTGTCTCCATTTCAGACAAATCATTGTGAGAAGATGTTGCTTCTCCACTACTCTCGTCAACTTCAGCCTGTAAACATGGCGAAAGTCAGTTTTCAAGCACATCCGCGAAAGTTTAACTCAAAATAACCATTCAACATTTATCTTGATGTGGGATCAGTTTCAACTTCACACATTAAATTCGCATGATATAACGTCAAATTTTAAGATTGACCAGTCAAGTTGGCCCTATGGAAGTGGGATATTCAAATTTACAAACAAAATTCCAAACTTCTACAGATAATGTAAAGACAAACACCTAGGGATTCACGTGACAAGAACATGTCCCCGTTGAAGGCTGAAATTCAAGTATGTATCATTCGTATTGGTTAAGGAACTTGGTAATGTCAAAAAAAGTCTTCAAAAAAAGTTTCTACACTCGTTAATTATATGCATCAAAGACAATAGAAAATCTACATCTTCAGTCCGTCTTGATTTCATAATAAACAGGTTGGCTAAATGGGTCTTATACAAAGGACTTTGCTTAGTTTAATGTTCATACAACATACCTTAGCTACACGATATCTTTCAAGCATACGATGATACTGCTGTCGTGCCTCGGGAGATTCAACCATGGACATGACTCGTGAAATGGACTCGTCAATAGCTCCCTGCACTTTCTGTTTTCGAAATACCTTGAGAATGTCGTCATCTTCACTTTCATCAATCCGCTGTGTCTCATTTCGAAAACCTCTCAGGCCAGCACCTTTCCTTCGCCACCTCAGCACAATCTTATCAAAGATACCAACAGCCCAACATATTACTTTGTAGTGCTTTCTAGCCTGATAACCCCTCACATGAGCCTGGTAAGAAGCAAAAGAAGTTGAAAGACTTGAATAGACACTTCTTATTACTTAACAATCAGTTTTTAAAAGAAAGATCTTCGACGATGACCTGGTTCATTGACCGATCCATTAGTGTATTTTAGTTAATGTGAAAAGTAAAACTAAGTTGACCTGAATGGCAGAGCTTTAAAAGAAGATGCGTACCTGTATCTTCACAACCTTTTGGCGTAATGATAAGTATTCTCTGCGACCTTTCCAACCTCGATACTTCTTTTGTATAGATAATGCTGCTGAATTAAAATCACGATTGTGACGAAATGCTAGCTTTGATAGAGCTGAGAGCCCTTGAATGCCATTTGAATCAATACCAACATCTAGTTCTCTCTGCCGCCGCTTTCTAAAAGAATGAGCACGAAATGCAGATTGAATGCGAGCAGCAGCTTGAGCTGAATTTCTGACTGCAGCCAATGTATCTTTAAGAGAGACCTGATCTTCATCTAAAGGTATATTACTTTTTGCAAAGCTGTTTACCGTCATTTCTGCTTGTACCTCAGCAGATCCCTTTGAAAACTCACTTTCTTCAAGTTGGAGAGATGATAGATGGCTGGTTAATTCAACCTCAGAAAGATAGCCGGCCAGTCCTTTGTGTCCTCTAGAAGCAGCAACAGAAGCTGGAGTTTTTCCTATTGGATCTACTGAGCTTGGATCGGTCACTGCTCCAGCTGATGCACCTGAAGCTACAAGTGCCGCCACCATTTTTTCCCTATCGTAAAAGAAGCAATGTTTCAATAAACCAAACCAAATATATATTGCATAGCTATAATCATTGTATTTCATCCATCAATACTCAAGTTGTTTCAGATTGTCCGCATTTTCTAAACACATTTTGAGAATATTGTGCATAATTTCATTTTGCAATTGAAAATAATCTTAGCAGCCAGCAAAATTTTTCATTTGGCGTATGTGATTTTCTTATTTGAGCATATATAGATCTTCAAAAAAAGATAAATAAACAAAAGACACGAGGATTACTAATACCTTCCCAGGCTTGCAGCCCAGTGCAGAGCAGTGCGCCCCTTGATATCACGGAAATTTATACTAACACCACAACCAAGAATTGGGTTTAAGGCCCACTCAAATCCCAGCCCAGCAATTATGTGTAATATTCCTTGTTCTTTTCTGGACAAGCAACAAGCATTATCACGTCCGTCATTAATTCTAGAAGAAATCCAGTGGTGAAATTTGTCTTTTAAAAGCTCTTGCACAAGCCAATCAATGGTAACAGATTGAGTTCCGCTACCAATTAAAAGAGATTGTATCATATGTTCCCACAAATCATTATCAGCTTTCAATTTTCTCATGAATTCAGAATCTCCATCATCACCTATCTGACCATCTTGATTTGATGAGTCGGTCAGAAGGAGCTGCGCAAGTCGGACAAGTAATAACAACTCCTCAGTGCTCTTCGTAGCTTCTTTTGCCTGTAGATTATGACTAGAAAAGTTGGTGCTTTCCCTATACTCAAACTCTCTCAGTTCACTGCAAGACTCCCGATTGCCAGATGTTATGCAGAGAGTTACTTTCCCAGGATGTTGTGGAGGTGCTTCACAACGGATAACACCATTTTGAACAATCTGAACTGGAACTTCAATGTTTCCAAACATACAGGCCCATTGAGACTCTGATGCATCACAAAGAAAAGATCCAACGATGATGACCTGGATTGGAAAGATTTGACAATATCATATAAACTTCATAGAGAGAAACAAGAAGTGCATGAAAATTGATGCATCTTTCTTTTTACTAAGCTGTGTATTATCCGTCATTAGATCAAGCATGTAATCACTTTTCTGATAGTCAACTCAAGAGAACTACAGTTCGTCTGTCTTTAAAGTCCAAGTTAAGTGCTCTAACGTCAAATCACCCTTTAACAGGGTTGTTCTGCTTTCATGGGGAAAGAACATATAATAGGAAATGTCGAAATCCCAACAAACAGATATGAAAGTATAACACAGTATATTTACTTGAAGAGATCTCTCTTTAAAATATGATTGAGTAGGATATTCTGGTCATAATATTCTAAGATTAACTTTCAGCATAGGTACTGAAAACTGCGCCACTGCTGCTAGGTAGTATGGGGAGTTCACTTCTAGCATAAAGAATTTAACGTTGGCCCACCTAAAACAATAGGTTTCCTAACGTGGGCCAGTAATAAGCTCTGCAATCCACGCTGTCTAAAATGGTTTTGTTGTAGAACAGGACGATGAAGAATTAAAAGACACATACCTTAGTTGCCTCTTCAGCAAGGCCCCATTCAGGTGATATTTCTTGGACAGTAAATTTTTGCTCTTGTGCAATGGTCAAATTTGACACCGCTGCTACAGGCACTTCTTGACGTTGGTCACAATACGGTGAGTAATAATCACTGTTTATGCGTATTGTATCTACACCAGCAGCATATCCAGGAAATTCATAGTTTTCAAGGAAAAACGAGGCTGGTCAAAACAGAGGATTGCCATCAGATTACATACAGTTCACAAGAGAAGTTTTAATTCAGTAACTGGAAAAATTAAGACATCATACAGTTTCCATTAGCATTTTCGTTCGAGCCCAGAAACTGACATTCTTCATGCCCATCCACTGTACTGTTCTTTGACAAAGATACAGCCCTTTCCTATTGTAAAAAGTACAAAATTAGGTTACAAATAACTATGGCACAGTTTTGCAGACTTCTGTAGAAGCTGAGGAAAACAGAGGTATCAACCAGAGTGCAGCGTATATTAACATCTTCAAAAAGAAAAATGATTCAGTTGCAATTTAGTATTTAAAATGAGGAGATGATAGTGTAGCCTAAAGAAAGTATAGTAAAAAAACAGAAGAAGAATGGAGTTTGTTTCTGTGGTATTTACATTTTCATCGAATAGGTAAAACTGTTTGTCCAGGGAGTCAAGACATGATGAAGTCCTACACGACTCTAATACCTCTTTCCATGCTAAAGATTCTTCACTCTCGAAAGAATACTCATGGGCCAATATTTCTTGATGCGGCGTACCTCTTTCACCTATTAAAAATTACTCATTAGCAGCTGTGCATGAATTTCCTTTTTCAAATTCTAAAAAGATAATAGAGGAAAAATGTGGTTCTTAAGATTATAATCTGTAACAAATATGATTAGACCTGAGTAACCTAAGCCTACGAGCATATTTCTATGATCAGCTGAATTGTATGTATCAAATACGTCAAAGGACTATTAAGAGTGAAAGATTTGATATACGTAACTATCTAGGCTGAGAGATGAACAAAGATATTTACTTTTGATTCAGATTTTGCAGCCCAATCACTTGTACTCCACATGGTTTAATTGACATCCAGTGCTTAGATGAACACCCATGTTATAAAATTTAGCAGCCTTATAATTATGAGAACAGCGTACAGACAAGTGAATTTATCACAATAAACCACAAAACTAATGCGCTTACTAATCTGACAAGACCATATATAATTCACGATAAGCCAAGAAAATGCTAAGCGAGAGAACTAAGGTACACATTCCTAAATTTGAATTGACATAACCTTGAATTAGGATAGGGCTATCAAAATATTGATCATGCTCTGTATTTTCTTGTCCCCCAAAAGTGAAAAGCTGATCATTTTTGGGTAATTCCTCTTCATATGCTAGAGGATCAGAAACATCTGAATGATCAACTTCATTGAAATATTCCCTGATATCTTTGAGGTTGTCCTCATTCAAACTTAATTGCTCCTTTATCTTTTGCAGAGCCTGAAACATCTCAAGCTCATCTGGATTTCGTACATCTGATCTTTCTTTTAACCTCGTGAATTCATTCCCTCCATTTGCCAGGCCAACTTTGTCAGAACTGACTTCTACAGAGCCAGGACTCAATAAATTCTGAGAAAGATCAGAGGTAGTGGTTAGATTTTGAGAAGAAAGCGTAGGACTCTGAGTGATAGAAGTAGAAGAGCCAGGAGACAGTTGCAAAATGGATCCACCACTAGGCCTTCCCTGTAAGAGAAAAATGGAACCCCTGAACTCAATAGGATAGCAACTCTAACTATGAAAGTTACAGATGGTGAAAATTTATCACATTGCAACTTAGGACGGCAGCCACAATGTTCTTATTAAACCATGGGCTGGTTTGGTGAATATGTACAAAAGAGTTAGAGAGGGAAGAAGAGACCAAATTCAAGCATATGATATACGTCTAGACAGCATAAAGATCTGAGAAAAAGAGACTGCAACAGTTTGAAAATTTACATCTAACATAAATGAATTTTTCAATTAATAAAATAATGCATACTATCGAAAAATATTGATATAAAATTTAAAATGATCTTAATGTGGAAAGCAACTCTTAACTCAATATTTTCTTCTTTCTTGACTAGTTTTTACTTTCATTCTTCTTCCAACAATAACAATTATTTCCTTCTGTCCTACGATCATCGTGTTCTTGATCATCTCATCAAAATGAACTTGCAAATAGAATCAACTAAATGAATCAAAATTTTCAAATTGTTGGTACAATCATTCTCAAGGATTTGAGGTTCAACTCCTAAGATTCTTTTATTTTTCCTGTTGGAAATGATAAATATTAGAATATAGTAGGGAGTCATACGTCTTGTTTTATCAGTCTGAAACTTGTCTCATACCAACCAGATTTAAAAATCAAATTAAAAAATATTGTGATAAATTTAACCATATTTCTTCTTTTTCAAGAAATAATTTTGACCACATAAATGAGCTTTGATGCCAACACTAAGCTTCTAGAAACTTACCTCACCAATGTCTCTGTAATGTACAAGAACGATGTGATCATTTGACCTGCAAAAGACGTTTTATTGCTTAGAACATATTTTCCATGTACATTTGCTACAGTTAATAAATCCTGACTGGCATTTACAATACGATCAATTGGCAATGTGTTACAAAATATAAATAAAGAAAATCTTACCGATCCAACATCCAAAAGCTCCGTCTCTGAAAACTGGGGTTTGTCTCTCCATGTGCATAATAACAATTTAATGCTTCAATATTTCCAACCTTATCATGAAATAAAACTCTCTATGAGAAGGAATAAACCTTAAAACCTTCAATTTCCTTCTAAAAAAATTTGTGTAGTAACATGGAGAATTTCATTAACACTTGACAACCATTGCACAGCTTTACATTCATAGGAGGCCAAGAACGAAAGTCTAGTTTACTTTTACTAGCATTATGGTCTTGATCATAATCATAAAGTTTAATATCACTTTTAACACCCGTAGTTGGACCCCATGCCATTTTGCTATCACTTGTTTTCAAATTAATTCCAAGACAAGTAAACCAATGTCAAACCACCAATAATCAGTTCTGGGATCAATGTAAGAGAATGTTCAAAAACTCTGTGCAACCACTGAATCAGCATCTTTTTGAGTATCAAAACAATCAATAAATGGTAAATGAAAATTTGACAAACAATGCAGTATACCTAAATTTTCAAATATGGTAGTCCACTTTTAGCATCAACCAGATGAGGAAAGATGCAAAAAAGAAAAATTAGCTACACTGAATTATTTTTCAAAAAGATATTTTTTCTTCATTGTAAATCTATCCAATAACAATGATATACCAAATTATGTGCAAAATAAATGTGTACATGGAAAAGGAAATCGTATCCAAAGCATGAAACTCACACAGTAAAGGAATTCAGTCACATGCTTGTTTGTAGTTAACACAATGGATTGAGCTCGGCCTAATTCAACATTGTAGATCTAGAAATACTTAACATTTTTGCAAACTTCCAAAGGGTTACAAGAGCCTTTGATTTTGTTCCAGACAATATATGCATGTCAAGGCAGTTTGCCATACAAAACCATAAAACTTCACCATATCATATTTATCCTGAAATTTAGAGACATTGATATCCAGAACTAATTGATACAACAGCCATTTCAAGAAAGTTTTGCAAAAACCAGAACAGACCAAAATTTAATAAACAAAATTAAGCATCTTGTTAGATAAAAGCAAATTGGTGCATAAACGTAGACATAATAATAATAATAATAAAAAAAACCTTAAGTCTCTCATGAGCTTCCCCAACAGTTTTTCCATCCCTTTTCTTTCGCCAGTTATGACCATCTTTACGAAAGAAACGAAGAACTCTCCTATTAAAAAGAAATAACGATCCACCTGTAGCAAAATCCAGTGAGGTAAAAAAGGAATATTGAATGGCATATAATACACCTAACAAACAGGAAACTGAGCCTGAGTCAAATAAATTTTCCAGGTCACATAAAGTGAACATAAAACAATTACTGGGTGGCTGTTGCCGGATTTCCTCAGTCAGTCCATATGTCTCATAATTTTGCAAAATAAAGAACACCTCTGCAGGCCTTAACCAACGACTTTGAGCTTCTTGGTAAAGATCATTTATATCATATCCTGAGAAAAGCAAACCAACTTATCCAATTGCACAGAGATATTATTATAAGTTTAAAAGGTAGATAATAGAATACAATATATACATTTTAAAGTCTGTATAGGAGGCATATTCACCATATAAGTATTTCATGTATACTCGAGATATTGTGCCCTGCTATCTCAAATAATAGTTCCCTTCTTGCTTATACAATAATATATTACCCCGGTAGTACACCCTGTTACATAAAATAAACTAACCCCCAAAATGTTTATGATGACGAATATCTGTAGAATGTATCTTCTCGTAGTGATAAATCATCAATTCAGTACAATAATCACGTAAAACTGATCTCCAACTTCCTATAAGTCTAAGATAATAACTACAATCGCATACACATGAAAAAGTCCTAACCTTATTAATTTCTATTCAATCATATGAAAATATCCACATAAATGACCTTGTTCTCGTGAGAAGAAGATTGAACATATAATCTTTAGAATTGACCAAGGTTGAAGCTACTTAAATAAGCGTCGGATCAAAATATGGCGTTGATTTTGAACCATCATCACAGAAGTAAAAATAAAGCTGAACAAATTTCAACAATACAGCTCAGTGGCGGAAAGAAAACTCACAGAAAGCGGTCACAAAGCAACGAAAAATTACACCACACAGTAAATTCAGGAATAAAGTAGCTCAAGTACTTCTTGGAGTAATATACCTGTTTGCATGTTGCGCAATTCTGTACGAATTGCGAACGAAGCTATTCAGTTGTGCGATAAGCTGAAAACCGTGCGCGTAGAACTGATGAAGGAGATTGAAATACAGGAGGGATCGGCAAGATAGTCCAATCCCAAACAGATCAAACCTGCGAGAGAGAGAGAGAGAGAGAGAGAGAGAGAGAGAGGACGTCAACGTCGCTGTTCAGTGGACATGAGCGAACTCGCGGGCTAGGCAAATTGGGAGAAAATAGTAGCTACCTCGAATATCTGACGTGGCATAATCATTACATGAATGCGTTGACCCAATGACTGATGAACATTGGCACTTGGTTAATTATTTTTATTATTCCAATCCCTGGTGAATTGATTACTGAAATAAGGCAATAAAATGATATAACTTTATTTTATATTTTTAAATAAAAAATAATTAAAATAAAATGCAAATGGTACTCTTACGACAAAAAATAAAAAATAAATTATAAAATTAAAAGATAAATTTAACCTAAGTGCGATTTCAGCTGTTCCCTTCACAGTCTGAACAAAAGACAATACATTTGTTTGATAAAGAATTTCTCATATGAGAGGAAAGGTGGGTCAATATTTTGTGGAAAGCAGAGTTCTCCTGCTGGTACAATTAGAGGTCAGGTCCCCATCAGTTTAGAGCCGAGCTAAGCTTAGACTGGACCGAGCCAATGTCAGCTCAGAACAGGTGAGCCTACTAATCGTGGCCCATCACTCTCCCCCAAACCTGTCGGGCCTTGGCGCTGTCCTCCTCGGCCGGGAAATACAGTACATAATAGTTAAGAAAATTACATATTTTTTTTTATTAATTATATAAGTAATTATAATGTATTAGTCAATTAAATGATACATATTAATACTGGCACAAACTATAACTAATTGTTGTGATTTAGACAAGGAAATGAACAAAAAATCAATACGTTATAATGATAAAAATTAATTCTACCCGCAACTGCTTCGATTTTGTTTTGGCTTCATTATATTGTTTACCTCGAGGCTCAATTAATGTTTTGGGATTGGCTAGATAAACACCATTAATTTGAGCCCACCAGGTTCATTACACTTTTCCGAACCTGACTTGTTAAACTTGTTTGGGCAACAACGGCGGTGCTGGTTTCTAGAGACCGGTGTGCTTCATGCAGAAGCAACACCAGATGGGGTGAAGAAGACACGTGCGAAAGACAAGATGACGTACAAACCTCATATACACTGAACCCGCCGTTCTTCTTCTCCCATTTCCAAACACTACCACCGCCCCATGTACGATAGGACACTGGAGAACTGATAAAAAATAACTTTCCTGCTCGATATTATTCTGTTCTATTTAAACCAATTACTTCATCAACAATTATTTACTATTCTCCTTTCACAACTGAGCAGTCTTGAAACTTTCAAACTTAATTACACATAAATAAGAGCATCAAATTGCAAATTAACTACTAATGACGAAATGAATGGACCCAAAAAGATCACGCGAGTTGGGAACGGAAAGCACGAGAATGGCTCACATCGACGAGGGTTAAAGCTAGTTTTGCGAAATTCTAAATCACTTGTACTACTGACCGTCCGTATTCAAACCCGACTCTTTTTTGCCAACAAGGAGATGAAAAATTGAATGGTTTATAAAAATTGCAGATTAAGCCAACCAACCCCGTTTCTTTACTGTGAAGTAACTCACCCTCCTAATCCTATATATATAATCACTCTTTTTTATTCTAATACCCAGATTTTTTGGGTGAGATAGCCTTCCCACCCTATTACCAAGAATCTCAGAAAACATCCTCTGAAGAAGAAACAATTTTCCAAATTCAAGGTATGTTGCTCTTTTTTGGAGATCTCTCTCTCTCTCTTTTTCTTTTTTCTTTTTTTTTTTAAATGTTATCATGTGAAAAAGAAATGGAGTTAGAACATATTAAACAAAAAACAATAAGCCACCCTAAAAGGCCGTGGAAGAGCAAATGTGGTTTCTTGGCAGGTTTATCAATGAATTTCAGCAGTACCTACACCTCTGTCGAAGCACCGCCATGCAGAAAACTACTTATTTCTGAAACTGCATTGTGAAGCATCTGTTCCCTTGTCAAAGAAACTGAATAGTCATCTTCCCAGATTTGTCCTTCTCCTTTTGATGCAAAATCTGTGAGTAACATTAACAGAGCCAAACTTCCGTTAAAATCTTCGGTTTTTCTCTCTATGAAATGTTGTACGTTTATCATACCTCCCTCTCTAAAAGCTCATTCTCCTTCATCAGATCATTCTCCTGTTCAAAGAAAAGAAGTTTTGCTTTAGTTTCATATAAATATTTCTATTCACATAGTAAAATGCTTACAAATAAAGTGCAGATGGATAAATTCTGGGTGAAGTACCAGGCTTTTACTTTCGGTGATCTTATTGCTATTTATTCTAGTTTGTGTTATTGATTCAAACTTTAAAGAAAATGCATTATTAACAATTTTCTGCATTCAAAGATTTTAAATTCTTTGCAAATAGGTAAATTTGTAATCGTAACTTATTAAGATTGCATATATGGCATTTCCTAAACCCAAAAATTTGGATGCTTGAAAACAAAGACATGTGACATGTTAAAAATCACGCAAAAATATACTGCAATTACACATCACAAAACTTGATAACACAAAAATGTAAATATTCAACTAATAGCAAATAAAATAGAATAATGGTAGAGACAAATGTCTGAAGCCATCAAAATTCAGACAGTAGAAAATTAACAGGTCAAGGTTTCTAATTTTTTTTGGGGAAAGATTACTACTCTCCAAATCTCGAGAAAGTAGCCATGTACAAGTCATTCCAGTCCAGTTTTAGCTACCCATTTGCAGACCGTACCACCCTTAGGTCAATCGAAATCTAGTATTCAAATTTAAATTTTTCTCAAGTAATCATTAAGATTTGAATACCTTATCCTTCAGTGCTGATATAGAGTCCATCAATAGCTGTGTCTGCCCAACAAAACATGAAGATTTATAGAGCATACTGTCAGGTGTACCATTGGTAAACAGCAGACTAGACCTTCATGCATAGTGAAGATATGATGAAGAACTAAAATATTACATATCATACTCTTTTGGGGAAACAATTTACGACTTGCTAATCTATTATAAGGGGGAAAAATGTGAAGCATTCATTTGGACTTTTGACCTGCAAGTCATCTATTTATGAACAAAAATTTATAAGTGAAAGATTCATGTCAAAATGTTATCTAACAGTCTAACACAATAGAATTCAGTCTTTCAAGAACATGATCCGGCTGAAAAAACAGAGAAGGGCATTAAGCTGAATCCTCAAGTAATCACATAATACCATTTAGTTAGCTGTAATGCTGGGCTAATTTACGAATCTTAAGGCTTGAGGATTTTAAAGAAATTTAAGGACATGATGAAGCATCAAGTGTTCCATCCTTAGAATAATTGACTTTTCAAATTGACATTGAGTTTCAGACATCAAAGAATTTCAGTTTCAGTTATAACGACCTTTCGCAATTTGACTCGATGCAATGCTGTAACGATTCTTGTTTCCAGTTGCACAAGATCAGTAACACTAAGCTGGTCAATATGTGGTTCTTCAAGTTGACTGCATAGACAGTTATAAGTCGTCAACTTCAATGAGTAGGACTACTAGGTAAAAAGAGAGGATAGGGAGGATAGAAAATGGGAGAAAATGTTGCTCTAAATGAGACAAAGTAAGTGCAAAAAATTATTATGAAAAATTACTTCTAGGAATAAAATTAGAATTTAAATTAATAAACAATAAATAAAAATAACAATAATAAGAAACTGAGACTAAAGATGTTGAATATCTAAAACAATTAAAGCTCCAAACTACTAAATAACTTACCTAATACATCAAATACAATAAATCATATATTATCCTCACTATCACAAAGAACAAATTAAAGAAACTACCTTTGAAATGTTTCAAGCAATTGCCCAAGTGTCGGCGGTCGTTCTTGATTGGACTGGTAATGTGAAAGTGTTAAAAATAAATTAGGTGATTGAACTAACCTCAACCCGTTAACTTATGTTTTTTGAACTAGTAGTGTAACACGGTAATAGAATAAAAGATCCTTACTTAGAATTTCCACCGTTGTTTTCCCTTGTTTGAATTTGAAATATCAGTGTGCAAGAACCATAAAAAATTAAGCATACATATTGAATAGAATAGCAGAAAGAAATTAAAAGACTGAATTAATGTCAACTTATTAATATGAACTTTTTGAGATTCATGATAATTTCATAAAAAAATATATACAATTGTAGCAAGCATATATTATGGTCTTGGCATTTAGAATATTACAAGATAAATTATTGTTTTACACCACCATGTGAAATTATGCAGAATAGAACTTTATCTGTCTTTGTAGTCTTCTTGGTAGAAAGATATGTGAAGAAAGAGATTTATAGTTACTTTCTTGCATGAGAGAAATATGAAAGAAAATAATGTATTGTCCTAAGGGTAATCTAAGAAATTTATTTTAGGTAATTCCTAATTTGAATTAGAGGTAGTTGATGAAATGGGGGAGGAAATTCTTAGGGTTATTTTCTGAGAATTCTAGTTAGGAATGAAGAGGGATGGCAGGACTTAGACTTTTTCTTCATAAATGGAAAAAGTGTATCTGTGCTTGTGAATTTGACAACAAACTGCGACAATTTCTATATTTTTGCATTTTAAAAGCCATGCGGCATGCAAGACCTCTTCATAGTTAGAACCTATGAAAGTACAATTTTACAAATACGTAAAATAGACACTTAAAATTCATTCTGTTACAATAAATGTGATGTTAAAATCAACCCAACAAAAGAACAATTACAATAAAAGTGAAGGCCTCCGATGTATTTTGCCGCTGGAGACCTAACTTCTGTTGAAAAAATCAAGTGACATAGAGATGTTTCTAGGACCGTCGGATTAGTTAATTCAAATAGGAAATCAGAAATCAAACAATAATAGACGAAAGGGAGAGCTTCAGTTTTACCAGGATTCTTATAAATGCAAAGAATAACAAAATCTCAAAAACTTGAAACTTCTCTCTGACTACGGATAGAAGCAGTATTCAATGAGTAGGTCTGAAAATTTACTATCAATATTATAAATGGTAAGAAGTGTACCTAATGTAATTGATGAGACTAGAAAAATCCTCTAGTAGACATTATTATTTCCCATATTGTTTAAACAAAACTCATAGGTTAATCTCGCCATAAAATTACCTTTGTGTCAGCACTTTTGCGTTTTCCAGCTTCTTGAACAAGTTGATTCCAGTAACGTTCTATAACTGTAGACAGGCTGATTGATGTGGAGTATTAGAGATGTTAAATAGAGAGGAAATTTTATAAATGTTGGTAGTCATAACACTAACCTTATTTAGTTTCTAACAACAAATTCGAACAGTACTTGTTACATTACACAAGAGAGTATATTTGCAATTGTGATAATCAATTAGCCATATCCTTTTTGTTAACTTCCCTTTTACACTAGATATTTTACACTATTTGAGTAATCGAAGGTACACATACACACTAGGGGTAATTAATTATCGATTGCACAAGGAATTGGGTTGAATATTGTATTTTCAGTTCATATTGAAGAAATCTCACATTCATTCGCTCTTGAACTTTTGTCCTTAATTCCAACTTTTACAAGTACCTTTTATAAGTCGGTTTATATTGGTTTGACTTAATTGCTTCTCAATTAGTATCAAAGCAAATAACTCTGAACCATTTATGGGGTGAGTCTTCGTTATTCTTATATATCTTAATTATTAATGTTTTTATATCTTTCTCGTTTAAATTTGAGTAATGTACGGTGACACACTAATTCTACGCTTTAATATAACACTTTAACATGTTGAAATGACATTTACTTGATGATTCAAGCAAACTATTTTTAAAATAATTATATTATATCATAATGATTTCATCATTGAGAAAATTATATGCAAGTGTCAAAGATTATTGTAGAATTAGAGTGTCGATGCAGTATATCTTTAAAATTTCCAAGTATTCAATTTTTAATAAATGGTAGTTCTTAAAATTAAAATAATTATTATATTGTATAATGGGTTAGTTACGTAATTTGATATTTTGGCCCCAAGTCACTAGCATTGGTACCAAGTCAGCTTCAAAAGTTTTTTTGCACATGAGATAATTTAACTTAAATCTTGCAAGGAAACTCTTTTCAAGACCCATACAATAGATGAAGAAACCATTTGATAAGGAAACTAAGATAAAAAAAAAACTTCACCGTTGAATTAAGAAATTAAAATAAATATAAATATTAATAAGACAATATCTAAAGAATAGAAAATTAAGTAAAATAAGAAACTTACGGGACAAAGAATTAGCATGTGCTTGTAAGATAAGTTGGGCAATAATTGAATGCCATATCAATCCCTTCTTCTAGAAAAAAACTTCTTTCCGAGTTTTGTAACCACAAAGAACTCAATCAAACATCCAAAGCATATGATAGTGTGGGAGCCAAAAATGAAAAATTCGAGGGCTCAATATTTCAGCCATAGAAATCACTTTGGCCCACGACTCTCACCATCTTTTTGGTCTTGAAGACCATCTCTTTTATCCACTCCTATCATATATAAGTTGTACTATAGCAACATTGAACCTTATTTTTAGTTTTTACTCATTTAGGACTAAAGTTACTAAGTGTAACTTCCACTTGGCTCGTCCTAGTTGGCCAAGGGGACTATGTATTGGTTTTATTTTTGAACCTTAGTCTTTGATGTATTAGAATGCTTTGCAGGATATGTTGAGTATTAAAGTAGACCCCTTCTTTATAGGGTATAGAAGTCAAGAACTACCCTTGAACTTTTTTGTGCTTGACTATTTGGAGTAATGCTAGTCAAACACTATTTTCTCTTTTGGTTTGCTTTCCTAAAAGAGTCATGAGGTTGCAACTCTAATTCCATATAGTCATCTTTATTGTTGTTGTAAACCCTAGCAAATTTTAAAAGCAAAGAAAATCCTTTTGAAGTTCATCTTCAAGCTTGAAGTTCCTTCATACGGCCATCCCAAATTTGATGAGTAATATCTGATTTGAGCGTTGGTGTTTTAGTGGACTCTAGGTGGAAACCATTATTGCTATAACATTTTTCTTCATCTCCCCATAGAGGTTGAACACCAAACAATTCTATAGAAAACTCAGAACAAGCAAGTTGTAAGTGTTCGTCCAAGAAAGTCGCCCCACCAAAAAGTTGCAATTGTACCATCTCTAGACTAACTTGTACTTACACAACCATAACTTTTCAACCACAACGATTCAGCCCTCCATTTTTTGAGACAATCATCATCACACATACAACTTCATTCTACCTAAAAAATACCTCCATACGACGACTTCAAACTAGTGAATTATGCCTCTCTAAAGTTGACATATTTTCTCGGTCAGATTGGTATTCTACCGCCCACTCAAATTTGGAGGACGCTCCTACAACTATTAGATTTTACTCATTGAGGACCAAAGTTACTGGGTGTAACTTCCACTCGTCTAATCCTAGTTCGCTAAATAGATTATGTTTTGGCTTTATTTTTGAACTTTAGTCTTGATGTATTAGAATGCGACGAGGGACATGTTGAGTGTTAGAGAAGACACCTTCTTAATGGGGTCAAGAGGTCAAGGACAAGTCTTAAACATTTTTTAAGCTCAGTTATTTGGAGTAATTCTAGCCAAATATTCTATTTCCTCTTTTAGTATCCTTGTGTAAAAGGGCAATTATGTTTCAACCCTAATTCCCTCTAGAGGCTCTATATAGTCATCCTTATTACGGATGAAAATCTTAGTAAATTTTGAATGCAAAGAAAACATTTTTGACATTTCATCTTCAAACTTGAAGTTTCTTCTTGTGGCTGCGCCCCAAATTTCATGAGTAATATCTGACTAAGCATTGGTGTTTTGGTTCCTATCTCTGTGAATGTATGTGAAAACCATTATTACTATAATATTTTTTTTTCTCTCTCCATAAAGATTAAACATCCAACAAATGTATAGAATACTCGAAACAAGCAAGTTGTAGGCATTCGTCCAAGAAAGCCGCACAACACCAAGAAGGTGCAATTGTACCATCTCTGGACCAATATACACTTTGTGTGACCATAATTTTTCAACCACAACGATTCAGCCCTTTATTTTTTTATACAACCATCCTCACACATACAACTTCATCATGTATCAAAAATCACATCCCTATGACTTCAAACGAATGAATTATATCTCTCCAAAGTTGATCTATTGGTCATATTGGTATTCTACATTTCTAACACCGCCCACTCTTTTCAGTATAACTTTCGCTCTACTCATCTGTTCACCCTCAAATTTGAAACACATTTCATTATGTCCCTAGACCATAGCCATCCAAATTTCAGCTCCGAAGTTCAAGTATTGAAAAAGTTGTGTTCGTGGGAAGTTGTGCTCCATTGGCCAAAACAATGCACAACCCAGAATACCACTTTTGTGTGTTTAATTTCCATCCTCATTTTGTAGCTCATCGAGCTTGGTCGATTTGGTCTGGTAGGGGTTACCCACATTTGTCGATAGGTGCAAGAATACAGTGGACCTGGGTGAACCATATGCAATCGATTGCAATCTTCGATCACACAAGTTTCATCTAATGTAGGTGATGCGATTTGTTTTTATAGAGCCTATCAGGTCTTTCCTCTTCGTCGAAAACCCTAGTTTCGAACCTTTATTTTGTAGGTTGGCATTATTCTTCAATAGGTAGCACAATTAATTTCTATTTTTTTTTATACTTAATACTACAATATCAATACAATTTTTTATTATGAGATCAAATGCCTCCCAAAAAAGAAAAAAAAAATAGTGGTCATAGCAAAAGCCATTGGAATTTTTTTTATACATTGAAAAAATCTATTTTATTATTAATAGATTAAAAAAGAAATAACTGAGAGAAAAAAAAAATCAATTAGTTATTCATCACAGTTTTTTTTATTCAATGACCAGAATTAAAGAGGATATGTAACTCGGAGACGTAGCACAAAAATTCGTTTATTGGCATCAAGTTTTTCAGGGGCTCTTCGATGCTCAATTGTTTTGAAACTTCGTTTGTCGTCGGCCGTTTTTTTCCCATTAAGATCTTCAACCATGAAATCAAAATGAAATCCTTAATATCATTTTTGTGATGCGGAAAATTTGTTTCTAAATCAACATGAAAAAGTGAATGAAAAATTTGTATTTAGATCTTTTTCAACTATTACAATAAATTCTTTTTATAGAATTTCTAGACTTGACGTAAAAGAAAATAATCGAAATAAAAAATTAATAAATTAAGAAACCATTGAATTAGGAAACTATAGTAAATAAGAAACTTCATATAATAAAAAATTATTAAAATGAGAAATTAAATAAAATGAAAAATTGATTAAACTAAGAAACTGACACCATATAAAATCAAGTAAAATATGAAGCTAATAAAATAGAAAGTTGAATGTGTTTGATAACTCGAGCCATAATTATGCACTATATCTAGGAAAAAAATTTCATTAATTGTTCATGGTCGGAAGGAGCTCTCAACAGCATTACTTTCATCATTTCAACATCCTATGTATATCATTTTATTCACGTGATACACATTATTCTTTTATCCTATAGTTCCACTAGTAAATCAATATTTAAAAATCAGATTCATATGCTAATTAAGAAAAATGACTAGGTTACAAAAACAGATGATAATTTACGGACATAAAAACAAGTTAAATATAACGAGTATTCTTTAAAACTGTATGAGAAAAAAAGAACTGTAAAAAAATATATTAGTGGGCACTAAACGTAGAGGAATAACTATAAGTTTTCTATGTTGGATTTTACAGTTTCACAAGTCAGACGAAAAAATGGAAGTAAATTCAAGAACTCTTAAAATTCAAAGATTTGATTAAAATACGTTAAAGGGGTGATAAAGCAAAATTTTTGGCATGTGGTGTAGCACCACGTGCTTACTCTAAAATAAGAATATACTATTATAATGTGATCATTAAACTATTCAACTACAATAGTAACTTTTTCATTCTTCCATCCCGTATAAAACTCTCTTGGCATGTATATCGTCATTGGCACTGATCTTCTAAAAATTTCGAAATTTCAAATATCCCAACAGATATTGCAGGGATCACACGTCAAAATTTCTCCTCTCTCCCAAATGGTATCCTTAGCATATCCTGATTCATCTTGAAACGTCTGTGACTTTAAAGTTCTCATTTTTTTACATGGTAATTTGTTGAAACTAAATCCAAAATTGAATTTATTAAAAATCAAAAGCTCTTTAAATTCTATATAAATTAGGTCACAAATAATTTTTTTAATATATCTTCCCTTCTTTGACAAGGCTAAGGAGTATGGTTTCTTGTTTTCATGTCCATGAATAATTATCAGTTTTCGTAAATTGATCATATCATTTTTCTCAACTAAAACATGAATATTTAATTTTATTAATTTACTATTGGAACAGTAAGGGTAGATCTTTAATACATGCATTTTGTGTGAGTAAATGATAGATGTAGGATATTGGTATCCAAGAATAATCTACAAATATTTGACGTGTAACAAAGGCCCTAAATACAAATTTGCATGATACCATATACAAAAACATATTTGCATCCTCGCAATAGTCAAAATAACAATAAAAAGTGAATTAAGAACAAGCAGTTCAAAAAGTCCAATGGTACAACCAAAAAATTCAACTCTAAAAGTATAGTTGCTTGTATAGTTTGCTAGGAAACTTTATAAGTTTGTCTCTATTAGTATTATTGACCACTACAGCGAGAAAATTATTATAAAAAAAAAAAAAAAAAATTAGAGTGCTCAATTTTGGTTACGGCCTACAAGAAGTGAACTATTTATATCACTTCATTTTATCTCCTTATGACGTCTTAATTTAGTTAGCTAGAAAAATTTTATACTTGCAACATGTTTCATCCTCACAAGGACCATCCCTGGTGGTGCCAATACTGCGAGTTTTCTTGTAGGTGAACCTACTTTAATCATTTATATATCATCCTGGAGTTCCTTTCAAGAACTCAAACAAAAAGTCCTAGCCATCTAAAGCCCCATCTCTTCAAAATCATCTGAATGTTTCCAATAAAAGAGGAAGTCCGAGGTCAGGCTTTAATTTCTAGAATTTGCCCAAAAGATATTTAATCCTGAGAAGTCCGCCTTCCCCTATAAAACTCAACAGCTGGCCCATTAATGTATACGACGATCCATTTTGTCTCAGTTTAAGAACATTGGACACAACGAATTATGGTCAAACGTAATAACTTAGTCAAATCTCGAAACAACAATTATGGTCAAACCTCGAAACAACAATTTTGTATATGGCAAATATCAATGCCATAAAAACCGTATTGTCAGTGCAATATGTAAAAAAAAATCATGCTAGATTAACAATGGACAAATGGTGTTTGGGATGGGGTTGACGTCATCCTTGTAAACTTCAGAGTTATTATAAAACCAAACCACTCAAGATAAAGATTGTACAAGCTATTCAACTAAAAAACAAAGTAAATATAGTGGTTAAGCTCGCTAAACATTTAAATATCAGTTTCGGATAGTTGAAATCAAATCAGTATAAAAAAATAATAATCAAGAAACTTATGAACAAGAAAGTCTATACAGTGTGCTAATAATCGAGAAAAGGCAATTATCTAGCTTAACCACAAGCGAAACACTAAATCAAATAGTTTCTACAAAAACAAATCAGATTAACTGTCAAAAAAATAGACGAGAAACACGAGCGGAATTTACCTATTACCGCCACAGAAATCGTAGCGCCTGCCTCGAGCAGAGTAGATGATGAGAGCGACCTCAACGTCGCAGAGAATGGAGATTTCGCGAGCTTTTTTGATCAAACCATTGCGTCGCTTCGAAAAGGTTACTTGGCGACTACTCTTGTTCTCGATTCGCTTAATCTCCAGCTTCTTTCTCCCCATCCTGGCTCACTCGGAGCCCAGGTCAATCTTCCGGGGAAAAAGAGGAATTAACTGATTGACAAAAGAGCGGTAAATACAGAGATATATATGAAAGGGAAAATGGGAACATTCCAGACTGTGAGAAATGCTCTTCTGTGTGAGTTTTTCTGCTGCCTAGCAAGGACTTGAACCCGCCGGTTCGATCTCTTTGGGTTCGAAACTGGATGAACGTATCACTCATCGACACGTGTATAATGTACGGACCTTCTGCTGCGGATCCTTCTCTACGATCTCTGTTACAGAAATGAGTTTTTTTTTTTCTGTACAAAATGTAAGTTTGTAACTTATGAGCAGTGAGTCATAGGAGCATAACCAAATTTATTCTCTAATTTTATTTTATAATTAAAAAATTTGTCGTGAAAAACAGAACTCATTAATGTTTGGTTTAGATCTAGAAAATAAATTTATTATAGTTTAGAATAAATTTCTTCTATTAATGCTGGAAAATTTTTATAAAAAAGTAGTGAATTCATCAAATAGATAAGGCTGACGAATAACTGTAGCGGGTGGATTAAATAAAGCTTTTGGATTAGTTGGGCTATAATTAAAAAGAAAAAAAAAAAAAAAAAAAGGCACGTGCTATTTTGAACGGCAGGATTCAGGAATGTAAATAGAGGTGCAGCGTGTTGTCGTCTTCTTCCTCAAACATCGAGGTTTGCAGTAATGATCAACAGGGTTAAAGTAAAGCCACTTATCCTGAACTAGCTCCACCGGAGATGTTGAGGGAGATTATGTCATAATGAGATATTAGCCTTACATAATCTACTTTATTTACGGATATTTTATTCAAAATTAAAGACTAGGTGTCCATATCTTCTGAGTTACTCTACTAGAATGTAGTTTTTAGTTCTGATTCTGTTTAAGCTTCCTTTCATTTTAGTCTCTACGATTTTAACTTTTTTGTTAAAGTCTTTATGCTTGCACTTTTATTTTAAATAGTCCTCCAGTGTACTATTACTAATTGCTATTAAATCTGATGAAAAATAGTATGATGTGATTTTTTAGCAGCTAATAAAAATTATTAATTAATTTAGTTTGAAAATTACTCCAAATAATAGTCAGTTTCCTCGCTCTTGAATAATGTTGATAGATGATGTAAATAAAAGTTAACATGAAACTTTTTTCGTAAATGTAATGACTTAAATTAATTGAAAAAACATTTTAAAACAAAACAAAACAAAAATTATAAGTACCTTAATTATGGAAATTAAAATAGCGATACTAGATTGAAATGAATCTAAAGTACAAGAATTCAAAGGATATTTTCTTAACTATTATAATTTTATTTACATACATAAAATGACAAAAGAATGTTGGGAAATCCATAATCTATTTGCCACGTGTTTCCTAAAGCAAAACACGTGATTAAGCACGTGCTTTTTAGATGCAAGCCTGCGACAACGGTTCACTATGTATATAGTGGTATGATGGTATCAGGTTTGGGCCTTCGGCTGAGCTTTATATAAAAGCTAAATATAACAAAAATACATTTTCCAATCACAATTAATTTTTTGTAAACTTGAAATATGTGATTTAAACTAAACGAAGCATTTTAAAACATTAATTATGAATTAAATTTAGAAATAAATAAATTGACAAAATAAGATACTACTAAATTAAGATCACAGAAAAACTATCAGATCTTTTCTATTTTCAACAGTATCTACCTCATTAGGCGATATTAACGTGTAATGTGACCACAACATAACACAGAAAATATGTTCACCATCGCTGAAAACATTTTATTTTTTGTTTAGAGTTTTATCACACTTTTATGATATCCAACACAACTGTCAGACTGATCTGACAAGTAACATTGGAATGCACTCGATTTAAGTCAATCAACCACGAAAGGGCAAATGATGTTTGAAAGAGAGATTAAATGGTTTGGAAGAAAAGATGAAGCCTACGGCCCCAACACTCGAAAGGTAAAAAGGCTAAACTTTCGAAGAATAATTAAAATAAATATTCAACATCTAAATTTCATTTTTCCAGCAAACTTGTAATTATAAAATACACAGCAACGAAGCTACAATGGTTGACTGTTGCTGGTCTAGAACAGAACAACAAATTATAATAGCATAACTCTTTCAAGAAACTTTTAGCAGTGACAGTTTCACCATAAGTTACCTGCCTCTGCCAAGATTTATTTACAGTAAACAAGTAGGCGGATGAAGTGGTTGAGGATACATCTGATGAGGAAATGGCAACCCCTCTCAATGATAGGCCTATTACTTACCTGAAAATTATGGATGAGATAGTGCATATTATATTTCGAAATTACTAACATCACAAAGTGGGACATTTATTTAATATTTCAGGTTACAAAATTTAGAGGGGTAGTTAAAATTACCAGAGCATTACCTGTTCCTAATGAGGCTCCAGAGATCACTTTCTAGGCTGCTTTATGTTTCTGCCAATAAAAAAAATGTCGATGTTCATATTAAGTTTCGCTAGCAATGGTATAGGCAGCCATGGATTTTAACCATCTAATCCAAGAGGTGTGACACAAATGCAGCAATTAATTGAACTTTTTTCCTCAGAAAATTAAATAGTAATGTCAAAAAGTATTCCGAAAGATCCAATTAAATGTAATGTAAGCAAAACCTCAGATTTGTTTATCTGGCGGCTGTCAGTAAAGTATTGGTTTGGATGATTAATCCCCTCATCACATGAGATGCCGTGTATGGCTTCAAAAGTCAAAGTGCATGCCAACTGAACAAATAAAATAAAACCATTTCAGCCTAGAAACAAATTAGACGACCACTGGAAGCCATTTACAAACAGTCTGAAAAATTATGACCTGATAATGCTTGTTTCGAGCTTTATCTACAATATCATCTACTGCCCGGTTATTTACTCCCATTTTACCAAGTGCTGCTCTTAAATTATCTTCACTGTACCATTGAATAGGAAATGCGATCATAAAGTCATCAAACAAATGCACCTTATGAGTAAACTCTAGAGTCATTACCCAACTATAACATAAAAAAGTAATACAATTTAATTACATATTTATGAAACAAGAATGCATGTCATTCATGGAGAAATTATTACATGTACTGGTCATAATTTGGCTGACAAACTTCGATTCTGTCGTTAATTTTTACTTAAAACAAATATCAAAACTAAAAAAAAACAGAAGATAAACCATTTTATTACAAGTGGCTACATTTCACAATCTAGTGTCTTAGTCTTATTATAGTTGGTCTACTTAATAATTTCATTTGTTGATGACGAAAACAAAATTACTTGGAATTATCACAACTGTTTAATCTCTATTCCTAATTAGATGCTTGGAAACATCAACATTTTGCTAATAGATTTGGTGATGATACTTCTAAAAAGGTAATGTAACCTCCAAAAATTTGTAATAAGTTTTGTTTTCATGAAAGATTTGTAAGTAGGACTTGTAGCATCGGGGGCTAAAAAACAATAGCATCAAAAGTGACTTCATAACAAGAAACGAAGAACATGAGTTACATTGCCTCTACTTTAACTTATACTGCATTTGTTTATGAATTAAAGATATCACGGAAATAGAATGGATGGAGAATAATGGATGATGCAAAAAATGACAGATTGACAGACTTCTCCCCTAGCAAACAGGATAATCTTCATAAATAAATAATCTGACCTCTGTCCAACACCACTAAGTAGATCAGCTCAAGAGTTTAATTTCTCATGGTTATTTACACAAGTTAATCGGAGATGTCTGATGGAATAACACGATGGCTCACCTGAAATGTCTGTAGGGGCACCCATGGTGATCTCCTACGCCAGGAGTTGATGTTATGATCTTTTGGCAAGCATATGGTGTATAATCCTGTAGCATCCATGAACAGATTTATCTTAGACTGCACAGGACACAGATTAGTAGATCCTACGAAAAATAAAAAAATTGTACTACGGCATTATATAATAGATGAGCAACAGTGATTACCGTCCTCTTGCCTTCCTTTCCATAATTATGTCTTATGGTGTATGCATATTCTTTATCAAACCTCTCAACTCCAACCTATGACAAGAAATAAAGCACCATTTAGTCAACTAGACTGATTTGCCATGACCTAGTTATGCTGACTAGTACGTCATGCTAACATATGGAAAATCCTATAATCATTAGAATAATTGTTTAAGAATAAGACGAGGAAAAGAAAAGTAATATGAAGTCTTCATTCTTTTCAGAAAAAATATAATTGTTCTTCTTGTAATTATAATTTGAAAAGGATCCGAACCCTTTGGGAGAACTCAGCTTTCCAGAAAGCGAGTGCGTCATCAAGCTTCAAACCAACGCCCTAAGTGGAAAGAATGACAAGTGTTAAAATTCAAAATCTTTGTGTAGTATAATATACGTAATCATCAGTTTTCATAGTATGTTTATTTTCCTCAACTTGACAAACATAATAGAGGTCTCAAAGCAAATAGAAAAGAATGCATAACTCTTCACAATCAAAAGTGTGAGCGTATTGTATCACTTCTTTAAATGTTCAAAAACAGCTCCTTCAAGTCTCCAGTATATTTCTTTACTCAGAATGTATGTGTGCGCAACCAGAGATGAAGTCACGTGTAACAAACTCCACCCAGGATTAGATTTTCAAGATACTTATCATTATTAATGTGCTTCTCCTTAACATATTTTTATACCGAAATCTTTTTCCCCTTCCAGAAATTCATCGCTCACCAACAGAAGGAAGCATAACTTCATGATTGATGAAGCAAACTCAAGATGTTAGCAGCATCCAATATATCAAGGTTTGAATTCCACATATGCCAGTACATGGATTACAGAATCATTCATAACCATAACTTCCTGAAAATGATAATACGTGGGTGCATAACAAAGATTAATAGAAGACAACCTTAAGAAAAAGACCTAACTGCATTCTCCCACCATGCTTTAAATGATGATCCTCCCTCAACTGCAAACAAATTTTGCATGATAGAGAGAAAATAAAATAAAACAATGGAGTGTGACAAAAAAATGGAATTGCAATTTCCTGCAGAAACATCAGTGATTAACTTAACATTCTTACCTTTTCAAATAGGTGGCTCATACAGAGAGGAAATGAACTCCTTGCAATTTGGTCCAAGTCTTTTATTGATATCTCAGAAAACTCTCTTGGCTACACAATACTCAACCATATTTATACATATCAAAGTATTTTATTGATGCCAAAACAAAGTAGCTTCAAGTACCTGAGAGTAGTCAGGACCTAAGTAGCTCGAGCAAAGGGCTTCCACAATCTAGACAACATTAATCTACCTCAACTACCTTTATGAATACAAATCCTGAAACTGTAAGCTCACTACAAATACTTACAGGAGTCAAACGATCTTTTTCCTGCTCTCTGATGGTAGATATCCATTTTCTGCATGAAAAAAATAAAAATAAAATCTACTTCTGATCCCTAGTATGTCCTTCAAGAGTTAGAAAGACAGCTATAAACACAAAATAAAATTGAAATTTTCCAAAATGATCACTTTGAATTTCAGATGTTTCACATCAAAACAAAATCTGTACATTTAAGATCTTGAAAAGATTTCAAAGCTTAAAATGCAACTTCTAGGTCAACAAAAACTTGTCAAAAAGCTGATAATACCGTATCAATTGTGATGAGGACATCATTTGTATTTTAGTTTTATTATACGTTATATATTTTATATTGTATTTGCTTTTAGTTTGCATTAAAAAAACTTAAGTTTTTTATTTTACATTTATTCTGAACTTATCATATTCTAGGATGTGTTCTGTATAAAGTTTAGCATTGTAATTGAATTTATGATGAAAATTATTGATTTATTTGCAAATTGTTTTTATTTTCCAACGTCATTTCTCTCTCTAGAGCTTCTCTCCTTTCTGCTCTCTTCACTTTCTATCTTCCCAGCTATATTTCTCCTATCTTCTCGGGCATATCCTTTCCCTCTTTCTCCCTTTCCAACTATATCTCTTTTTTCCATCTCTACTATTGCATCAAATTGCATTAACAACGGGTACCAATACAATGCAATACACTAAAAAACAAGAAATAACATTTTGTCCTTTTCAGCAAGATCTGAGAAGAGGCATTCTTACAAGTGACTAAGACTAAATTATGTCAAAGCCCCCAACTGAAACTCAAATCCATCTTATACAAAAAGAAATAGAAGCTTGGTCAATTATATGAGTGTCTCTCTGCAATGTAATCTACAAAAACTGAAAATAAATGCAAGTTAATTAATATTAAACATCCATCAATAACCTGTTTGTCAAAATCAGTGCCCTTGACAGATAAGAACGGAATTGTGTCACGACCAAGGAAACAACCTGCGAAATGTGTGTAAAAGCGTTGGGAGAAGCCTCTGAAGCAGATTGTCCTACGAGACTAATAAGAACCACCTGAGTAAAGACTGAGAAAGCCCATAAGCATGAGGTTAACCTGATTTACAGCAATAAATGCATATCCTTTCTGAATAAATACTCTGCGTGCAGCCACAAGTTCTGGAACTTCTTCAAATGGTACCTTCAGGTGAGAGAAAAATTAATGACAGAAGTAAAGAACCACATCACTAGGTGAAATATGAATTCATTAAATTGAAAAGATCAGGAGATGAGAATAAGGAGTGGAGAAAGAAGAACAGATATTTCCTCTTGAAATACTTTTAAGAAGATATATAGAGTTGGCAGATGACTTTTTCAGAAGAACTTTCCGCATTTCCAAAATAGTTCTAGCTATCCGGTTCGCCTATTTATAAAGCATCACACAAAGTTTTTTCTTTAAGTCAAGTCCGAAGCTACATTTAGAATATCATATCACAGTAACTTCTACCACATTGCACAAACTGAATCCAACTTGAACACATTTCGACCTATGACTATGACGACTCCTATTCTAAAAATATTTTCTTCATAAAGTAAATATGGCATTGAGCAACGACAAAAATACCTTGTAAAATATGGCATCCTCTGCAAAAGAGCAAGAAGGAAAAAGAACAAATAGAAAATTTTAGAGAAATAAAACACATCATTGAAAAACGACAAAGCAGAAAAAATGAATTGGTTAACTATAAATATTAAAAAACACATAGAGAAGAAAGCAGGCTCTTTCATTTCAACAATGACAAGATTTTAATTTGTCATGCATGTCTACAATGCGACATCCTTCTCCATCAAAGTGGTGAAATGGCACAAGTGAATTTCTGAAACAGTGGAACTCGAAAAGAAGTTGATGCTTAAAGCTATTATGAATTTTATTTGTAAATCTTAACATAGTATTTTACTCCATAGTTTTTCCTCTTTTTCACAGCCTAGAAATAGCAGTCAGGAACAAATAATGCGCCTCGGTGATAAAAGTGAACCTTTATGGAACACATCAAATACAATTATACACTGGCATCCATGCAGCTAAAAGACTAAAATAACTAAATATTGATGCACGGGATAATAGCATTGAGTGTGATAGTCATGAAAACTTTGTAATTACAAAAAGTAGTATAACAAAGTCACAGAGTTGAAATATACCAGCGGGCAAAGGTTGATTCATTGAACGAGCAACTTGGCTCAATTTTTCTGTTATAACCTGTATCATTTCATGGCCTTGCAATATTAGACAATAGTACTACAGTTTTAGTTAGTTACTAAAAGTTCTTCATTATCTATTTGGAAAACATCAGAAGTTGGTAATTTCATACCCCATAAATTGCAATATCAATTTGAAAGAGATCAAATATGATGGATCAGCCTAATTCTATATTTTAGCTTTTAGCTAGGGAATAATAGCTAGATAGAAGGCATGAAACTACCTTAAATTCTGCATTGCTAACTGCCTTGTAAGGAAGGTCGAATTCTGCAAAGAGAATCCTCTTGCAGGAACAAACATGAGAAACAAAAAATTAAGCAGCTACCATGAATAATGACCAAGCCACCATATTACCAACACATCCTACCTGAGCTTCAGCACTTTCAAGGCGAAAGCGATAGCGGAATAGTACAGTTTCCATTGAAAGGAACCATTTTCTCAACTCATCCCTAAAAAATATATATATATATTTAAATTGAAGAAAAAATTAAGGAGATAAATATGTTAGATGTGAAAAGAAACTCACGTTCTGCAATAGACAAGTCGAAGGACAAAATGAGATATTATATCCTTGTTGACAACTTCAGATGTCTGAGGATGTTTCATGTTGGTTTTCCATAAATCGTTTACCTGTGAAAATAAAAAATAAAAATAAAAACAATGGATCAGTAATAGAGTTTGCTTGTAGAGAAGAACAGGTAACTGTTTGCGTCTCACCAATTTCTCCATTTCTTCAGATTTCTTTCCTCGAGATAAACCATCAGAAATTCCTTTCAGAACTGCAATTCGTAGTAATGAAAGCCGTTAGTATTAGCATCCACTACCAAATCTTCTTTTCATAGAGATTCTTATCGTCTCGAAATGACGAAGCATCTACCTCGTAGGCGATCCATTGCAAAGAGCTCGAAATCTTCGAGTCTGACTTCGAGACTAGGAGCAGAGCGGTAGAGAGGGAGAGTATTGACGGCATCGCTAGTGGAGGATCTCCTCTGAGAACGAAAAATTTCCATTTCTTCCGGTGAAGAGTTTGGGAGCGTGAATCTAAAAGATGCTTCCTGTTGGCGCGGTTAATCGCAGGAGAGCCAAAAAGTGGCGGGAAAATACCGGCTTTGGGTTCATAAGCTTGGGACTTTCTCTAATGGCTCGATTGGGCTGCACCAAGATAAGCCCAAATATAAATTAATAATCAACAATTATGAATATGACGTCATCTGATTTTTTTAAATAAAAAGTTAATTTTACCATTAATTTTAATATTAATATGTGTTACATTAAAAATATTAATAAAAAAATTGAGATTTAAATTGAACAAGCACCTAAATTCTAGGTTTAAGATGTATTTTATCTTAATAATAATATAATTATATTGACATTCTTACTCTAAATTTCAAGGTCAATCACTGAAGCAGCAACTTGTAAAATTGACTTTCTGAACAAGAAATAAAAAAAAGTTTCCCACTCTTCAATGTTGCAATAAGAGCTGTAACAGATTGGAAGAAGATTGAAATTCACCAAATTTAATCACAATTAATTTGACGTTTCCAATTTTAAAGGTGTCAGCCTAAACGTTATGTGAGTCGCCATCAAAGCTTACCTGTTCGGTGTCCTACTATGGTTGTCCGCGGGCTTCTGCGTCTAGGGTTCTCCCCACTTCAAGAATTATTAAAGTCGTGAGGTATTAATTCCAATTGTCACTATATAAATTCCAATTAATTTCCGATTACGAGGACATTTTATTAGCAATAAACATTATCACTATTTCAAGTGTATTTAATTGATTTATAATAATTTGAATTTAAAGGTGTAAATTCTAAAATAAATTCATTTAAATAAATAATTTCCAATTAAAGGATCAGTGTCGATGACCCTTATAATCAGATTATTCTGCAATTTATATTATAATATAAAGGGAAATATAACATTTAATTCTTAATAATAGTTAGTAAATAAATTTCATTTAATTTCTAATTGGGACGTTTTATTGTTGGATTCTTTACTTTAATTGGTTATTTCTTTATTATTACAATTAAAACAAATAATTAATGACATTTACCCATGGCTTTGAAATTTTCCTTCCTTGTCTACTTCCTCTAATTCATTCACATATTCCCTCAAATGATAATTAAAACGTACTCTCCACCTTAATTAAATTACTGGCGAATGATTACCGAAGAGAAGAGAAGATTAAGAGGGGCGCATGATTATTGTTTTGGCTACATACCGGCTACCAACTAAAAATTTCTAAATCCGCTTCCTAAGATTCTAACTTGCGTGACTTCTCAATTTTCGCTCACAACATTAAAAATGAAAAAAATAAAGAACAGTATTAAAGTTTGCCAGTTCCTTCCTTATTTGAAGAGCATTGAATGTTTTATAGATTTAATTAAATAAAAATAATTTTAAAAAATAAGGGAACAATGCTTACGTGCGTGTGTATACATACATACATGAAATATAAATGTGGTGAGACGATGAAAAATAATTTAGACATGCTTGTGAACATGTACGGTGCGACTTATAGTATGATAGCGACCAAAGTTTGAGAAACAATGCAAATAAAATCTTATATTTTGATTAATATATTTGTCACACAAAAATAATTTGATTATGTTAAAATGAAAATGAAGATGAAGATGTCATTATATAACACATACAATGTTCATCGCCTTAATATTTTAGATTAATAAAATGTAAAAATATTGAAAACCAACTAAGCATATATGCCGCAAAAAGAATAATTATGATATTTCAACTTCCCAATGAAAATCTATTATTTTTATTTAAACATAAAGATAAAAAAGACATCTCAAAATTATAGAATATAATGCAAATTTAGACAATAAAACCAACAGAGATTTGATGGCGACTCACATGACACCTAAATGATTGGCGACGATGAGTCTTGTTCCCTCTTCTGTTATGTGACAATACAATAATTTTATTTTGCTCGTTTGTCTGTAATTGGAGCTTCTGTTTTATTGCAGTGAAAGACAAAAACATATTCAATGAAGAGAATCCTCTGAAAATACAAGGATAGAGAAGAACACTGACAAAACGTCTAAAAGGTAAACGATTGCAGACACTGACTTCCAAAACTCTCAGGTCTCATTTTAGTTTTTCACTCTATCATTATGTGATAATATGTTAATCTTATTTTGTTTGTTTGTTTGTTTTTTTTTTCTTTTTGTATTTTTCCACCATTGTCATTTCCTCAACTAACTCTACTCGAGTAGTTGAATCCTGTTATCGCTAAAGAACAGTGAAGCATCATTCTTGGTTTTTTTTTTCTTTTGTGAGGGCTAGTGAGTTACTACATGTTTGTGAAGGCAGACAGGCACTGGCGCTATAGCGTCTCGTACTCAAACATTGGCTCGAGGTATTTTCTCTACTCATTTTTATCCTGAAAAGCATGGATACCTTACGTCCTTGAACTAATAAATATCTTTCGGCTAACTTAGCCGAATTGCTTATTTGATATTCTCGATTGTTGCATCACTTACTAAGGGTATAGAACTGGCAGATCTTTTGCTTTATATGGATCGGGGGCATAGCACTATTCTTCTTTGGAGGAGGGTTGGTTTGTCCGGGTGACAGATATTACCATAATGTACTCCAAGTATTACTTTGCAAGTTGAGAGAGATCCTGTAATTATGAGATATTAGCTATATAATCTACATTATTTAGGGATATTTTATTTTAAAATTCAAGATACTAGATGTCCATATCTTCTGAGTTACTCTCTTAGAATGTTATGTTTTTTTGTTCTTATTTTTTTAAACTTCATTTCATTTCAGTCTCTATAATTTTAATTTATTTGTTAGAGTCTTCATGCTTTCAATTTTTATTTTTAAATAGTTCTCCAATGTATTATTACTATTAAATCTAACAAAACAAGTAAACTCGTGATTAAGCACGTGCTTTTTTAGATCCAACTCTGCTACAATTCACTAATATAAATAGTGTTATTGGGTTTGGGGCTTTGGGCATTCAGCTGTATTGAGAAAAAATAACAACAAAATCTGACGAGAATGATGACAACAATACTACCACAAGCGATACGATAAACAATAGCGGATGCGATTCGAAAAATATCAAGAATATTTTCCCACGCCGTAAGATTATAACGGCCAAGAAGTAAGAAAAATAATAGCGAAAATCAACACCGAGAATTTTACGTGAAAATTCAAATCGAGAAAAAAATCACGGTGGCCGAATACAGAAAGATCTCACTATGAAAAATAGAATTTACAATATATCGAATAATATAGAAAATATTCACTAAAAGAAATCACCACTCTCAGAACTCTCAATGTGCACAAAAACACCACGCCTATTTTTTTCTCGATCTTTCTTTTCTCTCCCTCCAAAATAATGTTCATTATTTCTCTTTCTCTTTTCAGAAATGATTTTCTTGTTATTTCTTGGATATAATGTTTCATTTATCTTCGGATGATTTTCCTTTCCTCAATAACTCTTTATTTATAATAAAAGTTTTTCATAAAAATACAAAACATCACACATCACGCAGAAGAAAGTTTTAATTTTTCTTCTACGTTTCATTTATGACATGCAGAAATAAAATTGAAATTTTTTTCTTTATGAAATGATGTGGGTCTCTCATCATTAAAGAGGGATCCCACAAACTCTCCCTCTTGACTTATGATGAGCTAGCTTCAATCATGCTGAGCCTATATAGAATTCGTGTTTATTCTTCTGCAAGATCTTTGTCATCATGTCAGAGCCATTACCGTACGTGTGGATCTTCTCAAGATACACTTGTTTGTTGTCCAACACATTTTCGTATCCAATGATACTTGATATCTATATGCTTTGACTTCGAATGAAAGCTAGGGTTTTTGCTCAAATGAATAACGCTTTGACTGTCGCAATACAAAATATATTTATCTTGTTTATGATCCAATTTTGTAATAATTTTTTGCATCCACAAAATTTCTTTACAGGCTTCTGTAACCGTCATAAACTCAGATTCTGTTGTAGACAATGCCACTGATTTTTGTCTCTTGAATTGTCATGACACTGCTCTCCTTCCAAATGTAACCAAATACTCTGATGTTGACCTTCTGGAGTCAATGTCTCCAGCCATGTCAGCATCAGTATAGCCTACCACCGAAGGTTTCTTACTTCCAAAACACAAACTGAATTCAGAAGTACCTTTAAGATACTTTAGAATCCACTTCACTGTATTTCAATGCTCTCTACCCGAATTTGTTAGAAATTGGCTGATTACTCCAACAGAATGTGAAATATCAGGTATCGTACAAATCATGGCATATATCAAGCTACCAACTGCTGAAGCATATGGAATTAACTGCATTTCTGCTCTTTCTTTGTCAGATGAAAGACTTTGTTCGGAAGTAAATTTGAAATGTTTAGCAAGTGAAATGCTGACCGGTTTCGCTTTATCCATATTGAATCGGCTGAAAACTTTCTTGATATATTTATCTTGTAATAGTCATAGTTTTTTGCTCTTCCAATCACATGGGATACTCATCCCAAGTATTTGTTTCGCCGGTCCTAAATCTTTTATGGAAAAACACCTGTTAAAATCATTTTTTAACTTAACAATCTTTTTTCTCTCTAAACCTACGAGCAGCATGTCATCGACATAAAGTAGGAAGATTGTGAATGTACCGTCCGTGAATTTTTTCACGAACACACAATGGTCTGAGGAAGTTTTCTTGTATCCTTGATTTACCATAAAGGAGTCGAACTTCCTATACCATTGTCGGGAAGTTTGCTTTAATCCATACAGACTTTTTTTCAATTTACATACCAGATGTTCTTTTCCCTTGACAACGAACTCTTCTAGTTGTTCCATATAAATTTCTTCTTCTAATTCACCATGCAATAATGCAGTTTTCACATCGAGTTTCACATGTGATACTCTTCTGACCAATGCCTTTCATGATCAATCGTGTCTTATACTTTGTTCGTGAATTTTCTTCTTTGAGTCTTTATACCCATTTGTTATTGAGTGTCTTTCGCCCCTTTGGAAGCCGAGCTAACTCATAATTATGGTTTTCATGCAATAATGTCATTCCATCTTCCATCGCATCTAACTAGTTCTTTTTTTGTTGATGCTTCATAGCTTCCTCATAACACTCAAGTTCATCACCATCAGTGATCATAACATACTTATTCACAAAGTATCTTCTTGATGGTCAACGATATCTTATTGACCTCCTTAAATCTGGTTCTGCAACTGATTCAAAAGAAATCTGTATTTCTCTTTGGTTAACATCATCAGTTGCTTGATTATTAGATTCTCCAGCGTCTCTCCCATCAAAAGTTGATTTCTCCAAACCAACTCTTATTGGATGGTCATCTATTTCTTTTTGTCTTCAATGATTTGATCTTCAACGAATACAACATCTCGGCTCCTAACAATATTCTTGTCCACCGGATCTCAAATTCTATATCTGAATGCATCACTTCCGTATCCGAGGAATATGCATTCCTTAGCTTTGCTGTCTAGCTTGGACCTCTTATTTTTGGGAATATGGACGAACGCTCTGCATCCAAACACTTTTAAATGCTTATTTCTACAGAGAGAAATTATTTCCGTTGAATTTTTCGATTTCAATCTTTTCTGCTATAATAACCTCTAAAAATTTTTCTGATGTGGAAAATTAGTTAAAAATCGCAACCACATAACATACTAGATTTAAAGAGATTACTCGTACTCTAATACCACTCGTTGAGAAAAAATAACAACGAAATCCGGCGGGAATGATGACAACAATACCACCGCAAGCGGTACGAGAAACGATAGCAGATGTGATCCGAAAAATACTAGGAATATTTTTCCACGCCGTAAGATTTTAACGGCTAAGAAGTAAGAAAAATAATAGCAAAAATCAACACCGAAAATTTTATGTGTAAATCCAAATCAGGAAAAATACTACACGGACCGAGTCCAGAAAGATCTCACTATGAGAAATAGGATTTATAATATTTTTCTAGATATCGAATAATGTAGAAAATATTCATTAAGAGAAATTACCACTCTTAGAACTCTTAATGTGAACAAAAGCACAACACCTATTTTTCTTTCACTTTTTCTTTTATCTCCCTTCAAAATAATCCTTACTATTTCTCTTACTCTTCTCAGAAGTAATTTTCTTATTCTCTCTTGGATAGAATATTTCACTTTTCTTCGAATGATTTTCTTTTCCTCATAAACTCTCTATTTATTGAGAAAATTCTTCATAAGAGGACAAAATATCACAAATCACGCAGAAGAAAGTTTTAATTTTTCTTTTACATTTCATTTGCAGAAATAAAATTAAAATTTTCTTTTATTAAATGATATGGGTCTCTCCTTATTAAGGAGGGACCCCACAAACAAGACTTTTGAAAAAACAAACTAAAACAAAAATACATTGATTAATCATAATTCCCTCTAAATTTGAAATATGTGATTTAAAGAAACCATTTTAGTCGTGAATTAAATTTAAAAAAAATAATTGACAATAAAATATTTACTTGTTAATTTTATTTTTCTCTAATTGTGACATCTGTTTTACTACAGTGAAAGGGGAAGACATCCCAAATGCAAGACTAATAACACCTGCAAATTCAGGATTCTTTACGTATATTTTAACATTTTTCAACTAAATGTATTATAAATAATATATACTATTATAATAATTCATAATTCTACTCGTGTTATTTTTAAGAGGAGTGTTTGAAACGACTATGATTGTTTGGATCCCTTCATCAAACACGTTATCTATGTTTTTTTATTCTTTCTTGGATAGAATATGTCACTTCTCTTCGAATGATTTTCTTTTCCTCATAAATTCTCTATTTATTGAGAAAATTCTTCATAAGAGGACAAAATATCACACATCACGCAGAAGAAAGTTTTAATTTTTCTTTTACATTTCATTTGCAGAAATAAAATTAAAATTTTCTTTTATTAAATGATGTGGGTCTCTCATCATTAAGGAGGGACCCCACAAACAAGACTTTTGAAAAAACAAACTAAAACAAAAATACATTGATTAATCATAATTCCTTCTAAATTTGAAATATGTGATTTAAAGAAACCATTTTAGTCATGAATTAAATTTAAAAAAAATAATTGACAATAAAATATTTACTTGTTAATTTTATTTTTCTCTAATTGTGACATCTGTTTTACTACAGTGAAAGGCGAAGACATCCCAAATGCAAGACTAATAACACCTGCAAATCCAGGATTCTTTACGTATATTTTAACATTTTTCAACTAAATGTATTATAACTAATATATACTATTATAATAATTCATAATTCTACTCGTGTTATTTTTAAGAGGAGGTGTTTGAAACGACTATGATTGTTTGGATCCCTTCATCAAACACGTTATCTATGTTTTTTTAATTATTCAATTATTTTTTGTGCTTTTTATTATCATTTGAAAAATATATTTGTCATATAGCAAATATGACAAAATATAAGATTTTATTTGTCCTGTTTCTCCAACTAAATTTAAAAATGGTCGTTCTCATATTGTAAGCTGTACCTTACATGTTCACAACCGCCTCAAAACTATTCCTTGCTCTTATTACATTTATATTTCATGCATATATTATTGTTAGATTCCAAATTTTATTTATATTTAACTAGTCAACATACAAAAATTTCGATAGTTGTTCGTGACGTCATGAATGATGTGCACGTGCGCAGCACGTCCCGTCACCTAGTAATAGTAAAATCTATTAATTTGAGTTGTATTTCTTGAATTAATTGCTTAATTATTAAGGATGTATAATAATAAAATCTATTAATTTGAGTTGTATTTCTTAAATTGATTGCTTAATTAAGAAGGATGTAATATCAACTCCTTGCAATAAATAATAACATAAGAAGAAATATAATAAGTTTAGTCATTATCTTGGTCATAATTCTATATTTCATTTAATTATAATTATATGTATATTTATATTTTGACACGTGAAGATAGTTTGTATATAATTATTTGTCACGTCCTAAATAATAAATAGTAATTATTAGTCTGCACTCTGTTATTGTAAAAACACAAGTTTCATGGTTTGTTTTTATCACACAATTTTCAATAAAAGAAAAAACAAATCAAATCAAGTAATATTTCAATGAAAAATTTTTATAGTCATCAAATAATTGTTTTTTGATTTTTTTTTAGAACAAATAATAATGTTAAGTTTATTTTATGATTTTAAAATAATCTTGTCAAGTGTAATTAATTGCAGTTAATGTAATAATAATAATTTATTTATTTATTATATTAATTATTATTTCACATTTTATTTTAATATTTAAAAATACAAAAGTAACTTATAATTATTCTTTTAAGAGTAAATTTTTATCTAGAACTTTTTGAGAAGTAGTGACTATTTGCTTTAATTGAGTGTAAATATATTAAACAATTTTAAATAGACATGTTTTAAGTATTTATGTAAGGTGTTTTAATTATTACATTAATTAATAATGTAATAATAAGTTTCAATTCATTAATTAAATTTAGAGTTTAAAACTATAAAAATTATCTGTAATTAAAATAATAGATTATCAATATTGATAGATGAATAATACATGAATTAAAATAATAAATCAAGTATATCAATTAATAAATAATACTTATGAATATAATTTTAATATATTTATAAACAGAACATTATACCTAACATAATGAAAGCAATCACAAGGTATAAGATGAAGTCACGAAATCAAAAGGAGAATAAGCTTTTAATTCTTATCCAACGTTGGCAACTCAGCCCATTTCTGCCGCAGGTACCGTATCGTGCGCCAATGCTGACGTGCAATTTAGCCGGTCCAATTACCGGTAGACGTTACCACAGCTGAAATATCACCCTCCGTCGTCTCTCCTGTCTTCGTCTTCGTCTCTGTCGTTGTAGTCGTTTCCTTTCGTCAGTGTCAAATGGATTATTCTTCTCTCCGGCTTTTCTTCCTCAGATTCAGATCGTCCGCCAACTCTTTTCTATCGCATTACGAGCCGCTAGCGCTGGTGGTCGGTCCTTTTTTCGCTTTTATTCTTGCCCAGGTGCTTTTATCTGCTCTGAACCATATTCAGCATAGAGGACTCAAAGCCAGTCTCGTTGGGTTCTTCATGACCTCCGTCAAGTATTTTTTCTGGTTTTGTATGAATTTTTTGGTACTGATTCTTTTGGAGAGAGAACTTCATTTACTTTTTTTATTTCCTCTTTTTTTTTTTTTTTTTGCGTGGTTCTGACAGATTAATTCCTTGGGTGGCAAGTTATATCGATGCGGAGAAGCAGAAGGTGAGATTGTTTTCTTAGTCTGTTGGAATCATATCCTTTATTGCTGCTGTTGTTTATTGATACGTCCTATGAGACGATGCACTTGTTCGGAATTGTAACCATGATTTGAGCTTGAAGTATAAGTCTGTGCATCATTTTCTGGGATTTTTTTGTCAGTGTGGAAGGTTTTTATTCTTTATTTTTCATCTGGTCCCATGTTTTAGATATCTCGCTGGATTTCATTTAACGTTGGTGCAGCTATGACAGCGCTGAGTTTTCTCCGTCCTTCTCAATCTATTGGTTGATTAATAGTTTTAGCCTAATCAATTGAATCATCCTGTTTAGTGTCATTTATGTCTATGACTTATTTGGGTGACCAATTACAAAGGTGAAGGTCCACCAATTAAATCCCTCAGGGGCAAAATATCTTTTGGGTCATTCCATTTGTGGTAACTCTTGCTGTTTACTGACTTGAATCAGAAAATTCATGACGGCAGGAAAGTTGTTTAAGATTAGTCCATCTGTGCAGAAGTTGAACTAATCACCTAAGGTTATATTAAGAACTAAACTTATTTTGATGACCGGATGTCTCCATACACATCACTGAGTTACGAATTCAGAGGAATAAATTCAAGATGCTTGCATAGTAGGTTTTTTTTAAGTGAATTTTGTAATTGAGTTGCTGGTTTTACTTGGTCAAGTAATGCATCATTGAAAAAATCTAGACGATTCAGGATTCTGTTGTCTTTTATTGTTACCAACTTTAACGTATCATAGAAAGTCATGATTGATTTATTTTAAAATATCAACATAATATACTACTGTGATAATATTATATCAAGATTTCACTTACGTATTTTTTAATTATGTTGAAGATTAAGTAGTCATTGGATGCTCTATTTTTCATTGGACTAACATTTATCATGCTTTGAATCTATTCAATACCTTTACTTGAACACATACGAGGATAAAATGAATTGAGAATTTACATATTGAGTTTTTATTTTGGAATTTCTACTTACTGTCCATCTCTAGGTGGGTTCCCTAGCATGGAGAGTATCTTCAGGTCTGTTTTCCATGCTTGTTCCTCGGAGAGTGATGCTCTGTATATATTTTGTTCTTGTCAGTAGTGAGCTGGTGTTTATATGTCTTATGTACCTCGTCAAACCCCTTTGGGTAATGATTAGTTTCTATACACCTGGTGATTCTTTCGGTGCTAAACTTTTCCATCATACCTTTTGAGTATTATTCTCACAGTTTCCAACCTAATATCTGTAAGGAACAAAAAAATTTTGTTCTCTTTTCTCATGATTGTCATTTTTCAGATCAGAAGTCTTTTGATTTCCTCGTTGAATCATACATATGTTTGTATTTCATGATGAAAGATAATCACCTTTTCTTTCTTGTTTAACGAGCAGGTTGTGGATAAAATGCAATCTGGCAGTAAATCTAAGAGAGAAAACTGGAGGACTGAGATACCAATGGCAGGATTAGGCGTTGAAGTTATAGAAAATATGAAGAATGAGAAGAGACAGGATGTAGCTTGGCAAGGAAAATGCTCCGGTACAGTGTATGTGTAATCTTTTACACGCTTGAGTTCAATTTTTTACTTTCCTTATGCTTTGATTTCATAGTTAATCGTTTCTCTTGCAGATATGTTGAAGGGAGCGAATCTGATGAACATTTTTCTCTATTAAATGAGGCCTGTTCAATGTTAGTCAAATATGAAACTTACATGTTGAATATATATACTATTCTTGGTGTAAAATTTGAAATTCAATTTGAGAGACTAAGAGTAAACTCTTCAGGTTTGCACACACCAATCCTTTGCATATGGATGTATTCCCAAGTGTAGTACGATTCGAAGCAGAAGTGGTTGCGATGATAGCTGCACTTCTTGGGAGTAAAGAAAAGGAATCTGGAGGACAAATTTGTGGAAACATGACGTCAGGAGGAACTGAGAGTATACTTTTGGCCGTGAAGTCATCTCGGGATTATATGAAATCCAAGAAGGGAATTAAAAAGCCTGAAATGTATGTATTCTTCGTATCGATATTTACTCTTTACTTTACGTTTGTGAGTGATTATGAATTTTCTTTATAAATTTAGGGTGATACCTGAATCAGCCCATTCAGCTTATGATAAGGCTGCTCAATATTTTAACATCAAGCTCTGGAGAGTTCCTGTAAACAAACAATTCCAAGCAGATGTCAAATCAATTCGGCGGTTTATAAACAAGAACACCATCTTGGTATGCATTGGAATATTATTTATTTATTTATTTATTTTTCAGAACCAGTTTGGCATAATTTTAGTTCAAATATTCTTTCCTACAATCCCGAGAAAAGAAAATAATTTGATGAAGTGCTATCCCAACTTTGAAATCTAAGTTTACTTCTGGGAGCTAACGTTTTATTTTAATCTTTTCATCATAATCTGTGTATTTCAGCTAGTTGGATCTGCACCAGGGTTTCCTCATGGCATCATTGATCCTATTGTGGTATTGAATTGTTGTAGTGTTTTGCTTTTTTGGCGAGAGAGGCATCCTTGATTTTGCTCTTACAAATCTTTACAAATTGCAGGAACTTGGTGAGCTAGCCTCTACCTTTGGAATATGTCTTCACGTTGACCTTTGTCTAGGTGGTTTTGTACTACCTTTTGCTCGAAAACTTGGGTATGATTTAGTCAGCTTTTCCCCAACATGTCATATATCATTAAGAAATTCTAACGATTTAAAAAAAAAATTCTTGAAGCATCTTTTATTTTGCATAAACCGCCCATTATGTGCATCCAAGCACATCATATGGGATGTAAAGTTTTCACCATTATGCGGAATGCCACTTTTTTTTTATGCTTCTTGGATTCATTACACAACAACTACTTGCTTTCAGGTATCCAATTCCGTCTTTTGATTTCTCTGTTGAAGGGGTTACCTCGATATCTGTAGACGTGCACAAATATGGGTTGGCTCCTAAAGGAACAAGTGTGGTTTTATATCGAAATCATGATATTAGAAAGGTAATTTATAAACTGCTGTACATTTAAATGCTGTTCCAATTTTGAGCAGAACCCGGACCAAAGAGATCGGCCCAATCTTGTTGCTCCTACTCTTAATTTTCTGTAGTAGAGTGATGATTTGAATGGGTTATATGATGGTGATAGATTATTCTGCAAAAAACATTGTTGTAATTTTCAATCATAAAGAAAATAAACCGGAAATAATGTGGCCTTGCCTTCTGTCAAATGTTCAACTAAGATTGATGATTATCATCCCCAGATCAATCTTTTACACTTTCCTTCTTAATGACCCATCATTTGTATAGCTGACATTTCTGATCAGGCATTGGAAAATTGGTCTACTGACGAGTGGACTCATGAAATGTTAATTTTTGTATACCAACTATTTATCTATTTTCTGAAGTTATGCTGTGAAGTTTATTATTCTGTTCTCTAGCTTCATTTTTCTTATGCCATCTTGGCGAGGATACTGACTTTTGTTGCTTTATTTTCTCCAACAGCATCAGTTTGTTGCTGGTAAGCATACTTCTCCCAACTCTCTGTGAATGGATTCAGAGGAAGAAAATATGTTGACGTATTATGTGATATGTTGTACAGTCACTGAATGGTCAGGTGGACTGTATGTGTCTCCGACAGTGGCTGGAAGCCGGCCAGGCAGTTTGATTGCTGGGGCGTGGGCAGCAATGCTATCTCTGGGTGAAGAAGGTGAGTAAGATAATCTTATTTTGGCAATAGGCTGAACTTAAGTTGCGTGATATTGTTTTTGATGTAGTCTACATCATCGTGGAAGCTCGTAATTGTTTTCTATTACATTGCATAGGTTATTTGAGGAACACAAGGAAGATTATGGAAGTATCGAAAAGGATACAAAAAGGGTATTTGATGACTTGAGATGCATTTTTTTTTTCAATTTTTTTGGTTAGTTTGCAGAAGTAATTGCCAAATTACCATACAGGATAAATGAAATTTCAGAATTATTTATCATTGGAAAACCCGACATGACGATCGTGGCATTTGGATGTCATAGCATCGACATATTTGAAGTCAATGATCTTATGTCCTCAAAAGGTTGGCATTTGAACGCCTTGCAAAGACCTAACAGGTAAATTTCTTCAACAATTTTTTTCAAAAATGGCGTATATTGATAGAAATAAAATATAGGAAAAATAGTGAAGAACATGTTCGAGATAATGCTAAGAGAAATGTTACTTAGTTTATAGCAATTTCAAAGACTAAACTGAAAAGATAAATAGTGTTATCCCAAAAATTTTTTGTTTTTTTTATCTTCAAAAAGAATTATATTGCGATGAATTCATATAATTCAAAAAGTGACTTAAACATTTGGCCTCAAAGATTAATTCCCGTGTAAAACAATTGATTGAAGAACAAACTACACACCACTAGAAGTGTCAAAGTAAACTTGTCATCTTAGATATATTCAATTATTTTTTGAGCGGTTTACAATTCAAAATTTTGTTTGATTCAGTATTCATATATGCGTGACGCTTCAACATGTTAAAGTTGTAGACGACTTCCTCAGAGATTTGAGAGAATCCGTCCATACTGTAAGTCGACTTCATCGATATACCCCAAAAAAAAAAAAAGACAAATTAAAGATGATTCATTTAGTTGAAATATTTCAGGTAAAGGAGAATCCAGGTCCTATAAAGGGAGGGCTAGCCCCCATTTATGGTGCTGCAGGAAGAATGCCAGACAGGGGTTTAGTGGAGGACTTGTTGATTGATTACATGGATGGTGCTTGCTAGACATTCTTGTCCTCTAATAACTTGTATTCATAACAAATAAAAAAATCTTGTGAATTCGCTTCTTTTCTAAATTATTTGTTTGTGAGAATCCTTCGAATTATCGTCAATGACACCTCGTTGGATGTAAAAGTCCTGCCTATTTTATAATGTTATCACAATAATATACACGAGGATACTTGATCTAAGAGTAAAATGCAATTCCGACATTAAAGGTTGTATCTTAATTTTTTTAATTATTATTGATGTTATTTTATTTGTTAAATTCATTGTATAAAATGTACAAAAATTTATGCGCTCCTATCTCTAGATAAATCTAAATAAGTCTTAGAGTTTAAATAGTATTTTATTTTATTTTTAATTTAAGTAGATTATGTGATTTTATTTTTTTAGAATAACTTAGTTATTTATTTAATTTTTCATTTTTAAGTTTTTCTTAGCATTTTTTCGCTATATTTAGAATATATCATAAAACTTAAGGAGGTAAATATAAAGCAATACTATTTTGAATAAGGCTATGTTTATCTTTTAGTTTTATTTTCTTAAAATACTAATTGATCTGTTAAACGATGATTAATATAACTAATCTATTAAATTAACTAGGAAAAAGTTCAATTCAGACCCTGTTGTACGAGGTTATTTGTCATTTTGTTTCTAACGTTTTTTTTTTTCCCAATCAAACCCTATGGTAAATGGCGTTTGCAATTCGGACATTCTCGTTTAATTTTTCGTTAAATTGGTCACGTGTTTTTTTTTTAAATTCTAAAAATTATAAATTAATTTAAAAAAATAACAAACGATATTCAATTTACTTGAAATTTTTACTACATATTTACCACATTATGGGCTGATAATGTGAAAATTTTTATCATTTTCTAATACTTGTATGATTTATTATAATTATTTTATATATTAATTAACTAAAATTATAATAAATCGTACAAGTGTTAGAAAACTATAAAAATTTTCAAATTAACTTCTTATAATGTATTCAATATGTGATAAAAATTTCAAGTAAATTGAATATCGTTTGTTATTTTTAAAAAAATTAATTTATCATTTAGCGTTAGAGGACAACCGGTCCAATTGAATCGACCGTCCTATCACGTGTCCGAGACAAACAATGATATTCAATTGACTTGAAATTTTTATCAAATATTCAGCACATTATAAGAAAATAATTTGAAATTTTTCGTGATTCTCTAATATTTGTAGAATTTATTATAATTTTAGTTAATTAGTTTATAAAATAATTATAATAAATCGTACAAGTATTAGAAAATGACGAAAATTTTCAGATTATTTACCCATAACGTGGTAAAAATTTTAAGTAAATTGAATATCGTTTGTTATTTTTTTAAAATTAATTTATAACTTTATAATTTTAGAATTTTTAAAAATAAAAAGGAAAGCACGTGACCAATTTAACGAAAAATTAAACGGAAATGTCCGAATTTCAAACGACGTTTACGATAGGGTTTGATTTGACAAAAAAATTGTTAGATACAAAATGACAAATGACTTTATACGATAAATTTTGAATTGAAGTTTTCAAAATTAACTATTTATAATTTATTATATTAATTATTATTAATTATATGTAACAAGTATTTTAAGAAGATAAATGTAATATTACTCTCTTAGGCCATATTGGCTTGTTTGGTGTAAGCAGGGGTTGGCAAAAGGCCGAACTGCCAGGGAAGAATATCTGAGTGTCGTCTGGTCCGATTTAGTTTAGTGTCAATTGGTAACTCAAGTCTGGTAGGGTTTGGCCCCGCCAAACGTTGACTGTTCAACGGTCTGGACCTATACCGGTCCGGCCTGCACCAAAATGATTAATACAAAAACTACTTTTCTTACATGTTTTGGCGCGTTTTCATGTCTTCCGTTTTCGCTCTTTTTGGTCGGCAGCAAGAGTTCGGCGATTGTGGAGGAACGGCGGAAGTCCGCGATATATGAAACTGGTCGATTTATTTGATTGCAATATTACGGCCTTCTTTTCCTAAGGTTTGGGAACCTGGTTTTATATGAAGTTGAATTTACAAGTTAAATTGTTTTTTTCCACTGCATTTCCTCTGTGCCGGATTTAACTTCCAGCTTTCGACTGTAATGTTCTATCGCTATATTATTAAGTGTACGAACGATTGTTTGTCAGACATTTTGCGGGAAAGAAGTCCTAAGAAAATTCGATCATTGTTCATTCAACCATGATGGTTAGAAGAGGACAGAATGCTTAGGATAAGCGAATTCGATGGATTTATTTTTATTCATGCTTCAGAAAATATGATGATAATGATTGCAATATGCTCTCTTAAGCAAATAGAGCTTAGATTTTACAGGCATATCACAAACGATTACAATTGGGGGAGTATCCCTTTTATTTAGTTGTTGCACTCAAACACTAGTAAGGAATGGAAATTTACACCTCTTCTCACTGATCACTGCCTACGATTGCATTGTTCCGCTCATCAAAGCTCCAGAACTAGATCTACAAACACAGTAGAAAAAAATCAGGTAGCTGATAGAAAAGCCATGATAAATGGTCGAGTAGGTCTATAATTTACTTTGCCAATCATTTTACTTGGGAGGTAACATGGTAATTTAATTTAATTTAATTTGTGAACTTTATTTTAATGTATCTTATGGGCTATTAAGAGCGTAGAATCACAAAATGGGGCTCATTTGGTTAGATAACTAAGGATGATATTCTTTACCCTTTTTACGCATTTATGAAACATCTACTCGTAATTCCTTGACGAACTAGGTAATGGAGGGTATTTTTCTAACTTACAGTCTGCGTCTGTTCTGATCCATTGCTCCTTGTTTCCATTACAGTCTGCCAGGGTTCTGTCTCTAACGTCGTAGCTCCCATCATGGGTTACTTTATTCTTATGCTCTGTCTTTTGTGAGTTATCCATTCTTTCAGGTGTGATTGGGTTTTCAGGGTGAACCTTTCTGTTAAACATATGAAGAATCTACAAAGCAGATTTAGCAGTTTACGTTATTAAGGTTTATAGCTGATATATGAAGATTGAAAGATAATAGAACCCAAATAGCGGTAAAGAAACTAGACGTAGGAGCGAGCATCACTTGATGGGCACTTGATCAATGCTCTTGTCCTTGGATGGAGCATTGGCCCATGGCACACTCTAACATGGAACTTGTAATGTGGCTTTCTTTCTTATTATCGTATTGTTTAGTTTTGAAGTTATAATGCCGAAATCAAAACAAAGACATACCTTGTGTAATTTTTTTTCTGCTGAAGCAGAATCTGGTGTTTCCATAGCATCTGCTTCAGAGTTCTTGCTAGCAGCATGAAGCATTTTTTTCTTCAGCTTCTTTATTATAACATATAGAGCAGATTTATCTACTTCCTTCTGTGCACGTTTCTCTTCCTTGTTGCATTTAGCTTTTTGTTGCATTTAGCTCCAGAATTCTCTTCTATTAATTTACACTTCTGAAACAGATCACCAAGAGAAGTTCTAATTTCTTTTGCTTCTGTCTTTGTCTCTGGCGCTTCAGTTGCTGTCCCAAAAAGATATTCTTGGAGTGGCCAGACTAAAGGTCCATTCAAGGTGCTTTCGGCAGTATCTGTTGGCTTCCCACTGAGGGTAATTGTGCTAGCTTGGCTGCTTCTACCCATGCTGGCATGGCTGTTTCTATGAGATGATGCGTTCCATTCATCCTCCTTACTTTCAGCTGTTAGTACCCTTCCTAATTTAATGTTAATAAATTTCAGTTCATTCTCTGACACTTCATCTTCTTTCTCAGCTATATCGTCAAGAGAGAGTGAGAATTTTGGTGTCATTGTCTCACTGCCCACTTCTGTTGAACCAAGGGTTCCAATTGCGAGAAATCCATGAAAAATATCAGATATTAGATATGATGTATCATTTTCATATTCTTTTTCCACTCTTCCTGCTTCAAGACCAGCAAAACTTTTTCGAAGGTACTCATCTCTCCTGGCTTCTTTGTAAGGTTTGAAGTTGGGTTTTAAGATGTATTGTTGATCATCAAGTGATAATTTTCCTGAAAGAATTACAATTAAAGGTGCTAAACCAGTGAGCCAACAGAGTAAACCAGCTAGACCAAGTTGATCCTATGTGATTAGGGTCATTGGCTTGGCTTGACTTGGGCCTAAAAGACTTGACATGTTTAACTTCGTGAGCAAACTCGTCGACATTTCTAATATATATTTTTCATATTTTTTTTGTAAATTAGTACTTAAAAGAGATTTTTTTTTTTCATTATTTTTACCTCTCTAAATGGGGTGAGAAATGGCACTTCACATTAATAGTCAATAGATGTTGTGATATATATCAGCCAAGCAATGCAAAAGAGTTTCACTCCAAGGACATTTATAGGGAAAAAGTTATTGTTTTCTTTAATCTATGATTATTGTGGGACAATTGTCTCACTTTTCGTGAGTTTCACTGTAAAAAAAAAAAAAAAAACATTTTGATTACTTAATATTTACGATGGAGAATATTTATGTGACAAATATTTAAATATTTACATAATAAAATATGTAAATTTAACCATAGTGAATATTATTTCTAACTAATAAATTTAACCATAGTGAATATTATTTCTAACTAATATTTTTCTAATGTAATAAATATTAATATAACAATTTCAAGTTTAAATGTAAATGTGGTGTATAATTAAAGAAGATGACCCCAGGAATTCATGAAGGGGTTCTACTTTCTCTTAAAATGTCTTGCACTGTTTTTGGATTATAATGTTGTTCCATTATTTTAGTCACAAATGCACGGAATATATCAGTGTATACAAATTGAAATAAATCTGTGTTCCATATACTCAAGTCCTTTATTAAATGTAAATTTTTATATTTGGTGAAGATTTATACTATACTTAAAGTACGCACCTTGTTCAGAGGAAACTGTAATTGACGAGATCTTACCTATTGCATAATCTTTTTGTGGTTCGCTGCTGTTTTGCCGAAATTTCCGATGCATCCAACCCAGCAACTATGACAGAGATAATGATGTGAGGTATGTAGTCTGTTTCATTCTTTTAAATATGAAGTAAAATGACCTTTTACCTTCATTTTGTGAATATCTTAGAAACTGATCTTCGGACACTTCAGTTAGGAGCAGAGATAAAGAGAATAATAGTATTTTAAATTTGAAGTGAGTTTTCACTTATTTATGTATAGCATGCCAGATTCTTCCAGCTACAATCCAATTGTATGAGTGAGATGATGAAGCAGAGGAATCGTGGAGATAGTTCCAAATCTGGTCTGTTAGGAATTCAATTGTGTGGCTCATTTAGAACTTGGGTCCCTGAGCACCCCAAACGGCCCCCCCAAATGGAAGTTGATATTCTATTTGAGCCATGAGAAATACATCGATGTGCAGGTCAAAAGTTAGCTTATTGCTCCCGCTTATTTATTATACCCCACTCGATGATATCCTTTTCATCTCCATGGAATTTGTTTGGTTGCACTACGGTTTTTCTTTGGTTGTTGTTAAGAAGTTGTGTTAATAAAACTATATAAGCGACAATGTCAGTTATTTTGAAGTGTCTTGGTTCAATATGCTTACTTTAGTCATGTGTACTTTATGCAGTAAATCGATGGTTATCTCTCTGTATCATTGTAAAACTACATTACATTTGGTAAGATCTACTTGTGGAGTAACCCACCATATTTAATAAGAATAGAAAGAAGGAAATATTTTCTTCCTTCCTTCGGCGTCCTTTTTCTTTTAAGGAAGGTGTCTCGTAGGCGCTCACCTTTATTTAAGGAAGGTGTATTTTGAAGCCTCTATAAATAGAGGCTTCAAGCAAACCTTTTCGATCATCCGAAGAAAAACAAAACAAGAAGTGTTTTGTGAGAACCGAGAGAGAACGAGAAAAGAAAAAGTGAGAGAAAAATAGAAGTGGTAATTTTGAGTACAGTGAGAATTATAAGAATGGTGTTTTCTCTTAGTGAATATTTTCTAGAATATTCGGTTTATAGAAAAATATTGTAAATCCTGTTGTAGTGAGATCTTTTTAGACTCGATCCCCGTAGTTTTTTTTTTCGATTTGGGTTTTTCACATAAAATTCATGGTGTTCATTTTAGTCGTTATTTCTCTTACTTCTTGACCGTTATAATCTAACGGTGTGAGAAAAGATCCTTAGTATTTTTCAGATCGCATCTCCACATTTTATAACGGCGACATTATAATTGTTCCCAACAATTATTATTTATCTACAACTGGTATCAGAGTGAGCTTGTAGTTCTTGTGTTGTGTTCAAATTGTGGAGAGTGACCTGAGTAGGATGGTCACGTTGAACGGCTCTAACTATCATGTGTGGAAAGGAAAGATGAAAGATCTTCTATATGTTAAAAACTATTATTTGCCCGTGTTCGCTGGTGCAAAGCTGACGGATAAATCTGACGTCGAATGAGAATTGTGTCATCATCAAGTATGCGGTTACATTCGACAGTGGGTAGATAATAACGTTTTCAACCATGCCAGTAGAAAAGAACACTCAGAGCTTCTGGAAAAAGTTTGAGGAGTTATATGCTCGGAAGATCGGCAACAAATTGTTTTTGATCAAACAACTTCTAATGTTGAAGTACCAAAATGGAAAAACAATGACCGATCACCTGAATACATTCCCGGGAATTATCAATCAGTTGGCTGGGATAAAAATCAAGTTTAATGAAGAGGTTCAGGGATTGACGTTTTTGGGAACGTTACCAGACTCGTGGGAGACATTCAGAATGTCGTTGTCAAACTCCGCCCTTAATGATATTTTGGCTATAGATGTAGTCAAAAGTAGTGTTCTGAACGAAGAGATGAGAAGAAAGTCAACAGGTTCTTCTTCAGAGTCAAATGTCTTATTCACCGAAAACAGAAGGAGAAGTCAAAGCAAAGATCCGAGCAACAGAAATCGAAATCAAAGCAAGTCGGGAAAATATACCAACTTTGAATTTTGAGTTTTCAAATAAAATAAATCATTTTTTCTACGATTCATTGGAACAAAAAAAAAAAGCCCGGCTAGGTACTGACCAGGCCAGGCCGTGGAAATAAAAAGGGACTTTTCGGACGAAATAAACAAGGTACTTTTATTGATTTGATTTATTATTTAATATATATATATTTTCATTTTATTTTTTATTTTCTTAATTTATTCAAAATTTTTTTTATTAACATTTAATAGATTGGTATTTATATATTCAAATATTGGATTGTAGATATCTCTTTTGAGCCCGTGGCTCGCCAGTAATTAATTTTTAGAACTAGCAACTGCAATCTAAATACTAAATAAAACTTTGTTCTAGGTTATCACACCCATACCCTTTACTTTAACTTTAATTAAGTATATTTTTTGAAAATTGTTTCTGTCTAAATTACTTTTTTTTTCATCTGCTTCCGGAAGAAATCGAAGAATTTCTTGGGAATCCTACAAGATCCATTCGTTCTTTTTTCTCTGACAGATGGTAGCACTTACTCCCGGTAATTATATTGAAGCACAGAATTGGTTGAAGATTACAAGGCGTTTCGAATAAGAAAACTCTGTTTCTTTTTTCTTTATAGGCTGACATAGATGTTATGGGTAGAATTTGTTTTATTGTGGCAAGAAGGGTCACATCATGAAATTTTGTCAAAAGTTTCTTCTAGAAAATCCGAATGCCAAGGGGAAAGAAATAAAGACCGAAGATGGTGAAACAGGCGAGAAGATAGCTACAACTACCGAGGAGTCCTTTATAGTGTACGATGGAGACGTCGTCAATCTTGCCTTCTAAGATACGAGTTGGGTGATTGATAGTGGCGCCTCAATACATGCTACTTTGCGGAGGAATTTCTTCACGTCCTACACTTCTGGTGATTTTGGAAATGTAATGATGAGAAATGATGGCGTTGCAAAATCCATTGGTACGGGAGACGTGCGCTTGGAGATCGACAATGGCAACACCTTGTTTTTGAAAGGTGTGAAGCACATTCCTGACATTCGCATGAATTTGATCTCGACTGGAAAGCTTGATGACGAAGGGTTTTCCAACACTTTTCGTGATGAAAAATGGAGGCTCACCAAAGGCTCATTGATTGTGGCGAAAGGACAAATATGCTCCTCTTTGTATGTGATGCATGCAAAGATCGCGGATTCCATAGTCCATACGGTGGACCATAAAGATGTAGTAGATCTTTGGCACAACCGGTTTAGCCATATGAATGAGAAGGGCTTGATGATTCTAGCTAAGAAGAAACTGTTATCAAGAATAAAATGAGGTTCTCTAAAGAAGTGTGCTCATTGTTTGGGAGGCAAACATACTCGAGTTGCTTTCAAGAAAACTCTTCACTAGCAGAAACCGAGTATACTTAACATGGTGTACTCTGATGTGTGCAGTCTGATGAAGACAAAAACACTTGGTGGTGCAATGTATTTTGTGACTTTCATCGACGATCACTCAAGGAAGATTTAGGTGTATATGTTGAAAACAAAAGATCAAGTGCTAGACGTCTTCAAACAGTTTCATGCTCGTGTGGAAAGAGAAACAGGTGTGAAGCTCAAGTGCATCTGGACAGATAATAGGGGTGAGTACTGTGGTCCTTTTGATGAGTATTGCCGAGAGCAGGGTATATGACATCAAAAGACACCTCTAAAGACTCCTCAGTTGAACGGTTTAGCTAAGAGAATGAACAGAATACTCGTTGAGAGAGTGAGATGTTTGCTTTCAATAGTCACAGTTGACGCCGAGTGTCCATTAGATTTCGAAGTTTAAGGCAGGATGTGATCGGGAAAAGAAGTTTCTTATAATCATCTGCCCATTTTTTGGTATAAGGCCTTTGTTCACGTTCCGAAAGACGAGCGGTCGAAGCTCGATGTGAAGACGAGGCCATGTGTGTTCATCGGTTATGGTTTTGATGAGTTTGGCTACAGATGCTACGATCCGGTGCAGAAAAAACTAGTCAGAAGTAGAGATGCAGTGTTCATAGAAGACCAATGCATCAAAGACATCGATAAGGCAGAAATCGCAAAGAAGTGCAATGATGATCTGATTGATTTAGATCAAATCTCTACACTTGCAGAGCATGATACCGGTCCCGCAAATGGCGAAGTCCCCACAACTGATAATTTTGAACCAACTAAGCAAGTCGAAGAAGAGGTTCAACAATTGCTAGACGAACCTCATTTGCGAAGATCCACTAAAGAACGGCGTCCTTCGACAAAATGCTCTTTAGATGAGTATGTGATGCTCACAGATGTCGGAGAACCAGAAACTTACCAAGAGGCAACTTCTGCTGATAAGAAGAAAGAGTGGTTAAAAGCCATGAAAGAGAAAATGTAATCTCTTCACGATAACCACACTTATGATTTGGTAAAGTTACTGCAAGGCAAGAAAGCTCTAAAAAACAGATGGATCTACAGGTTGAAGACCGAAAATGCTAGCTCACAGCCAAGGTACAAGGCTCGATTAGTTGTGAAGGGGTACGGTCAAAAGAAAAGAATCGACTTTGAAGAAATATTCTCACCAGTGGTGAAGATGTCCTCGATTCGAGTTGCTATTGGTTTAGCAGCTCATTTGAATTTGGAGATCGATCAACTTGATGTGAAAACTGTTTTTCTTCATAGTAACTTTGAGGAAGAAATTTACATAGAGCAGTCCGAGGAATTCAAAGTCAGAGGGAAAGAACAACTTGTGTGCAAGTCGAAGAAAAACTTATATGACCTTAAACAAGCTCCACGACAGTGGTACAAGAAGTTTGACTCTTTCATGGTGAGTCAAGGGTATAGCCGGATATCGTCAGACCACTGTGTGTTCATCAAGAGGTATTCCGATGATGATTTCGTGATTCTCCTCTTATATGTTAACGATATGTTGATTATTGGCCGTGATACTAGCAAGATTGCTAAGTTGAATGGAGAGTTGAGCATGTCTTTTGTTATGAAAGATTTAGGTGTGGCAAAGAAGATATTTGGTATGAAAATCTCTCGTGATAGAAAGAATGAGAAACTGTGGTTGTTTCAAGAAGACTACATCAAGAAGATACTTGAAAGGTTTAACATGAGCAAGGCCAAAACTGTGTGTTCTCCACTTGCAGGTCATTTCAAACTCAATTCGGAGCAATGTCCTATAAGGGAGAAAGACAAAACAGATACGAGTCGAGTTCTTTATGCGTCTGTAGTTGGCAGTCTGATGTATGTCATGGTTTGCACTCGACCTGATATTGCTCATTCAGTTGGAGTAGTCAGCCGATTTCTCTCCAATCCTGACAAAGAACACTGGGAAACAGTGAAGTGGATATTCAGATATCTTAGAGGCACTTCCAGGTTATGTTTGTGTTTTGGTAGCTGTGATCTTGTACTAGTTGGATATACCGATTCAGATATGGCCAGTGACGTTAATTCTAGGAAGTCCATTTCAGGATTCCTGATGACTTTTACAGGGGCAGCCATGTCTTGGCAATCAAAGTTGTAAGAGTGCGTTGCGCTGTCCACCACAGAAGCCGAGTACATTGCGATTACTGAGGGTTGCAAGGAAGTTTTGTAGATGAGGAGATTCCTTGAGGAATTGAGTTTACACCAAGAGAAGTACGTCGTGTACAACAATAGCCAAAGTGCTATCCACCTCTCCAACAATTCGTCATTTCATTCGAGATCCAAACATATTGATGTGAGGTACCATTGGATTCGGGAATTGCTCGTGACAAAGCAGTTGCATTTGGCAAAAGTGCACATTAGTGAGAACAATTCGGATATGTTAACAAAGTCTTTGGCGAAGAAGAAGCTCGAGGCTTGTCGGCAAATGGCGAACTTGTTTGGAGATTCTTCATCATAAGTCGGGAGGGAGAGATTTGTGAGGTCCTTCCATTATGATGAGGGGCCCACCGTATTTAATAAAAATGGAAAGAAGGAAATATTTCCTTCTTTCCTTCGGCGCCCTCCTTCTTTTAAGGAAGGTGTCTCGCAAGTGCCCACCTTTCTTTAAGGAATGTGTATTTTGAAACCTTTATAAATAGAGGCTTGAAGCAAACATTTTCGATCATCCGAAGCTATAAGAATAGAGAGAGAGAAAAGAAAGAGTGAGAGAAAAATAAAAGTGGTACTTTTGAGTACACTGAGAATTCTAAAAGTGGTGCTTTCTCTTAGTGAATATTTTCTATAATATTCAGTTTCGAGAAAAATATTGTAAATCCTATTTTTCATAGTGAGATCTTTCTAGGTTCGATCCCTGTGATTTTTTTTTTTCGATTTAGGCTTTCCACATAAAATTTACGGTGTTCATTTTAGTCGTTATTTTTCTTACTTTTTAACCGTTATAATCTAACGATGTGAGAAAATATTTCTGGTATTTTTTGGATCGCATCTACACATTTTATAACGGCGATATTATAATTGTTCCCAACAATTATTATTTATCTACACTACTCTTACCTTTCGGGAAGATAGCTTTATCCTGCAGACATCGTAGGATATCATTTTGACCTCCCCTTCTTTTCTGCCATTTTGTGGGAAACTTTGTTGAAATGGTATGCAACTACCATGTAGGTATTATTTCTCGTACAATTTTCTATAATGAAGGTCTGGTTTCTCTTTTTATGTCTCAAGCCCTTCTTTTTTGCCATTTTGTGGGAGACTTTGCTGAAATGGTACACGGCTACCCTGTAAGTGTTATTTCTCGCGCAATTTGATGTAATGAAGGCCTAGTTTCCCTTTTTATGTCTCAATATATTGATTGGTAAGAAAGTCTCGAAGCTTTATATTTTTGCTCTAATATCATTCTGACATACTTAAATAAAAAATTGTAAATGACATCCTTAGTTTATTTGTAGATTATAGGACCCGTTCAATTGATGCTCAGTAGCTATGGCAAAATTATGAAGACGAAAAAATTGCACGCTTGTAGACTAGAGTCACAAAACAAGCACATCTTTAGTGAAGTAATAACTCATGATAAACCAATTTGGTACCCAACATTATTGAACCGTTTGGGTAATAAATCTCACAAACAATGTGATGAACCCAGTTGTGACGTTTGAAGGAGCCTAATTTTCTTATATAAAATGAAGTAGCATTAAGTATTGACAATGTTGGGTTACATCTTCATCTAGTAAGAATTAGAAAACTGTCATTAGGGACGAATGCTATATAGATGTATGTAAATTCATATTCCTTTCTTTTCACTGCCAACTTTCCTCCTTTTCTTCGGAGACCTAATAAAATTAATTGAAAAGCAATGGTAAAAGACTTGAACGTGATCATTTCAATGATTATTGGATGATGTAGATATGACCCCATGACAATTGACTTAGGTGATTGGAAGCTTTATTATTCATTGATAATGACACTTGATTTTTTTTCATTTCTCTGCAATTTCATTGAGTTTTTACCATCTATACTTTTAAGATGTGAAATTGGTCTGATGACTGTTGTGGGCTTGTGTCGTGAGATTTATGTGCTTGAAGACAACTTTATTTTGTCTTTTTTCAAAAGAGAGAAATCAATCAAAGTTTAAACTCAGATGAGTGTTTTGATTAATAGCACCACAGTGGCCTCTGATAAGTCTCACCTTTGCATTTAAATTACTATAGCGCTTTCTAGGACACTTAGAATCCTTCGAAAGTTGCTTATAATGCATATTGTTTTGTTTGGATACTTTGGTGAATTCCCTATTAGTTTTGTTAAAAATATCTAAATTAAAATTATTCTTTTTTCCTAGTCCTAAAAAATTGTTATTTCTAGAATGATGTACGTGAATAATTAGATTTTGCGTTATTTCATTGTAGATAGGTACTTAGAATATAATAATTTGTTCATTCACATGTATATGTTTGTGTGTATGTTTGTATGTGTATGTATGTATGTCTATGTATTCAAGCACTACCTGTGAAAGTTATCGTGTTCAATAATTCACACTGTTCAATCCCCTATGTTATTTCGATCCCATTACATTAGACCATATATCAAAGTTCAGCGTAATTCCATTATTTCATGGGATTAGTTCTGTTTCGTGATTGATGGATTCGTAATTATACTTCAAATAACTCTAAAAATGCAGGATGATTTTCTCTGACAGAAACCATCCTTTTTTCTGCCTGAGGTGTTGAATGGGGATTGTGTTGTATGATTATGATTTTTGTTGAATGTTATGTTCCATCTCCTTTTGGGAAGCCAACAACAAGCTAAACTTCGAGTTCCTGACACAAACAAGAGGGAAACAACCATTATGGGAGACACTACAGGTATGCTCATCCTCCACCTTTTAATGATCGATTCTGTAAGTTCAGTATTTCACTCTGAATTGCAATCAAAATAGTTACTGATTGTTTTTCCTCATTGCCATTGTCTTAATCAATCTTAAAGTACGTGGGTCTAATGTTTGATTTGTATCGATATGTGGATTGATGTTTCTTGGCAGATATTGATGAATTAGTTGTATCTTAAGTTGTATAAGACCTTAGTTTTTGGAGAAGTTATTAACGGCACTAGCTACAATGAAACTCATCTCAGGGTTCTTACACCTAATGACGTCTCAAAATTTTTGGGTGGTTATGAAATTAGAATCTGTAGTCTGAACATGGGGCTTACATCTCAGGGTTCTTACACCTAATGATGTCTCAAAATTTTTGGGTGGTTATGAAATTAGAATCTGTAGTCTGAACATGGGGCTTACATTTAGCTAAGGTCAGTACAAACAAGATAAGTCCTGCTGTGTCAAGCCAATTGCAAAAATACATAACCTATTCTGTGGCCAGTAAATCATACGAGGTAGATATCAGACAATGTCCTACGTAGAAGTAACGTGGCCATTGGACGCTGACTGCTGATTAAGCCAAGATATTCATGTGGGGGGGTCTGAAAATTGTAATCATGTGTACCGAACCAGTGTCATTAATTTAAAGAGTCGAGTTGGATTTAGACGAATAAGCTTGAGCTGCCCTTTGTTGTTCAGGACTCTTGTTAGTAGAGTTATGGCTTGTGTCCTTCATGTTGATTATCTTCAAAAGTCTAGCTAGAAGTTGTATATTTAGCGAGAGTAAAAGTAGTCATTCTTCTAAGCCTTCTCACTTGACTTTTATTATTTTAATAATAAGGGCATAAATGGACGGCCAACCTGTGAGCTTATCCAAGAAGTTGGCCTATTTGACCATCATACAATCGGTGTCGCAACCTGGCCTATTATAACCAAATATAATTGAGATTGTCATTCAAGATGTCAAAAGGGAGATCATTTTTAAAATGGCATAACTATCCTCACTGCTGCTTGGACATATTACGTCCCGGTTGCAGAGGTTGTTAGTCATCACATTTATTTGGTGGCACAGTGTCCAACTCTTGAGTTGCAATCTCAGTTAGGCTTATAGTTCAAGGTTGCATAATTGAATATTGGACAATCATACTTGGTTTGGACTGGACTGGGCTTGACAAAAGTGCAATCATATATAGTTTTGTATCTATTTTGTAAGATAGAAAGTGCGTTACATCCAACTATCGTCTAAAGATATGTATTTGGTCAATTACAACTCTATTTATCGGCTACTTTGGACTAAACCATGTTAAGACTTACATGCACAATGTTTAAAAGTTGTTGAGAAACATAATAAATGATTAAATAGTTGTAATCAAACTACTTGAGTTTTTGAATTTATTGATGATTTATTAACGAGTGAAAAACATGTAAGCGTCGTATTAAACTAGGAGATTATAAGGTAAATCTAGTGCTATTCATAAAACACCTGGATAAATTTTTTAGAATTTATTGGTAATTTTATGAGATGGATAACGAGAGCTCCTCGAAAAAATTGGATAGGCAAGTGGTCGTTTTAAAAGCAATTCATGGGCAATCAATGAATAGTGGTATGATGTAGTCATCAAGGAGAGTGGAGTGAACTGTAAATCGCATTTCGGTTTTTTTTTTTATCAAAATCTACCAGAACTGGACCAATGTCACTGGTTTCGATCCCGTTTCTGGTTCTGGTTTGGTTTTTGAACACAAGTCCCTGCTGCTTTTCTAGGTTCAGAATTTGTCATAAAAGTGTTGGATTGGTGTACTACAAATATTAGGTTGAGTTGATTAGTCTTTTAAGTTATAGTTAATTAGTCTCCCTTTTAAAAAATTAGCTTCTTCTCTCGAATATTACTTTAATATTGCAGAAATGCTAGATTTATATATTTTATGGTTAATTAATTAATTAATATCTAATTTTAATTAAAATTAATAAGTAACCGAGGATAAAATTAAAAAAAAAAAACCGAATATTATTGTATTTTGATAAGTTTATAATTAATATAATAATTATAAATAAATAAATAAATTTACGATCGTTAAATTAAATTACACACTGACAACTTTTTTTGTTGCTTTAATGTAGCCCATTTGCATTTCCTCCCAAGTTCCAATATTCGATAAAATAAAATATAAAAAGAGTGGCTTTTTCCAACTTTTGGGAACAGCAAGGCAATTCCCGCAAATTATGAAATAAATATTAAAAGAACTAAAAAGTTACATTAAAAACCGCACCCATTTGACAAATCGTCCAAAATACACGCTTTAAAGTTTGACCTATGCTTTAATCTCTCCTCTCCAATAATACCTATCGTCCCAGCGATAATTATGCTTTCTTATAATTTCAAAAATAGGAGGGTCGTATTCATTTGATCTTTTCTTCATCAACCAATCAAAATAACAGTACTTTAGTAAAGCTTAAATACATTTGGCCCAAGATTAATTATACTCATAATTGAATTTTCTCACTTGATTGTCCTTTTAAATGTCTTATGTCACCTTAATTGAACCAGCCTCATCTTAAAATGTCCCAATTCCAACGACATAAACTTTGATAGATTTTTACAAAAATGAAAAAAGACATTAAAACTACAAAGAATTAATAGAAAATTTTGAAAAATATATAAAATCAAATAAAAAAAAAGTAAGAGAATTGCTAATTTTTCAATATTAATGTAACCAAAATGACACTTGCCACGTGGAAATTATATTCGTATAAAGCCCAAAAAAGGTGTTTTTTTTAATAGATGCATTGAAATGGCGATCCCCTCTCTGTTCCCGATGACCAAAATTAAAGTATAAAAACCATTTTCACTACATTTGCGGACTCCAAAGACTCCATAACCGATGATTTAATAATCCCAACACGTCCGGCAGTACCTTTCTTGCCATACCTATACCTTTGTGGTTGTTGCCCGCCGACGATGCCCGTACGATATCCGACAGGTCGTCCTCTTCCTCGTACAGCTCTCCGGTCTCCGCCTCCGCTGGTTTCACTACCTCCTTTTTCTCAGAATTGTTGGCTGCCTTACCTTCTTCAAGATTTATCTTGTTACACCGAAAAGATGAACCGATGCTATCGCCCACAGGCTCCGGCGAAGCAGAGCTTTCATTGCTCTCCCGATTGACTCGATCTCGGGTACTTGTAGGCTTTTCCAGATCCCGGCGGACCGTTCGGTCTCTTCTTTTACTCCTTCCGGAATTCCTCTTCGACTCCTCGCCGCTGGTTAACTGGTCTTCGAATGCCTCGATAGCCAGGTGGATTAGCTCGCGGTTGGGGGAGGAGTCCCATCGGAACCAGTAGCTCCGGTAGCAGTCAAAGCAGTCGCAGTCAAACACCGGCGGCTTATGCGAACTGCCAATGCCACAACCACTACCAACGACTCTCTTAGAAGATTTTTTCTTAGTTTCAGGACTAATCGAAGGTGGAGTCACAGACTTCACAGACTTGGTTATCAAATACGCCAAGACCTCACGGTCTTCAAGGGAGAGAGCAGAGACGAGCGCAAGAATGGCAGCTGGAAGAAGTTTCAGAATGGAGAAGAAGTCTGGGTTGGGAAGAACACAATCATGAGAAAGAGTAGAAAAGGAGTATGAAGAGGAGGAGGAAGGAGATGGATAAACTTTACCCTTGTTCTTCTTAATCTTCATGGCAGAGAGGAAGAAGAAGACTTGACTTAGTATTCCAGTGTGAATGTAAAAAAGGATTAGGGTTGGAAGGAAGTGGAGGAGGTACTATCCTCAAAAAGAGACGCATTATTAGTTTCACGCGCCTGGTTGGGAGGGAAGAGAAACCACTGTTAGGGGCAGGCATCGGTTTTAAGGTCTAATTAATTAATAAAATAAATAGTTTTTAGATTTTGGAACCATGACCAAATTTATAGACGTTAGAAACCAAGACTACAAATTTATATTAATACATATACAAAATTAGCTATGTCAATTTTATGTGCGAGGAGGGGAGTATATTTGAACAAGGTTCATACTAAATTTGAAAAGCTACAATTTAATTAAGTTTTCTAGTTTATTTTGTATCTAAAATTATAAAATTAAGTGCTGATTGTTTGCTTGAAGAATCGATTAAGATGTGCACAAGGATAAGAATTAGACCAACACGACACTAAAGTGTCGATTCAAAGTGCAGAAAACAAATAACACGTACAGATAAATAAAGCATATAGTGTGGAGGTGAATTGGTTGAATTAGAATTTCAATTTAATAAAAAAATAGTAAGTAAATCTTTAAGTGAACTGATTCACCGGATTTGCTCTAGTTTTCTGTTTTTGAGGGTATAACAGTCTTTTCCAAACAAGGATAAGCACCCTCGAGTAATTTGGTTATTTAATTATGTACCTTGGACCCCCTGCATTTGAAGGTAGCGTTTTGTGGAGCCAAACGTCGTTCACCCCATCTACGACGACGAACATCCTCCTGACAGTGTAAATCAATAGCACCAACGCCCTCACGGGAGGCGAAAAACGAAGATATCCCACTAATAACATTTTCTGTGATAATCTGAAAGGAAAGCAAGAACAAGTGAGGAGTGGCTAAGCGAACTGCGTGGTCATCGCCTCTAGCGAATCCTCCCAGTACTTAAGCCAGAGGCAAGAAGAGCGAGAGCCCAATTGTGGTTCCCACTACCATAGAACTGAGAGAGTTTGCTTCCCCTCATTATTAGATGTTACCCTAATTTTACATGGTTTCTTATCTTTACGCAGTTTCTTAATCTATACATTAAGATATTTTATAATCTATTTAAAGACAAAACCTGGAGCATTGAAACAATCAATATACATAATTTAAAGTTTACTCTTTGTAATAATTTTTTTTTTAATTTTTTGTGAAGAACTGGATATTTTTCGAATCAAAACTTGAAAAATTAACTTGATAATTTTGATTCTATTGGTAATGTTCGATTGAGGTCAAATTCTTTATACTTAATTTCAAAGACATTTTTAAATTTTTATTCTGTATTGTTGAAAGATCTCGGGTTTGATCTACCTGCACCATTGTATAAATATTTTCAATGTCAAAATATAAAATTAAATCATTTGAGACGGAAAAAGTGGATATTATTTAACTATAATTTAATCGTTCAATCATTTATTTGCAGGTGTTCCAATTCTCAATAAGTTAAGATCTTTAACCTTAACTAAATATTTTACAATTTCCCAACGGATCAATTAAACGTCCTCATTAAGAACAATAACTGTGCATGATGTATAGCCAACCAAGAGTCATTGAATAAATTCTCTTTGTTTTTCATTCAATTGATACAGCAAAAGAGGAAAAAATAAAAGAATAATTATTTAAATATAGTAACACTGTCACAGCTACATTAAATTTAATTATATTTCAGAAATTATGATGGGATTTAAAACGTCCTACTTTGGGAAAGAGAGATCAATGGCAACTAAGCAGACAGTGTCATTACTTTTAATTGATGTTCATCTCTATATATTTGCACTTGCAGAACACGATCCGCCATTGACGACCTTGAGAGGTGATGGCGAAGGTACTGAAACTAGGGTTTCGTTTCTTACAGTTATGTAGTTAGTTTTAGGGTTGCTAAGTCGCCATTGTTGATCTGTGCAGAGTAAGGAAAGCTTGAAGGATAAAGAGATAAAGGAAGTAGTGATCGGAGTTTTCATGCACTGCGAAGGATGTAAAAACCAGGTTTCTAAATGTTTGAGAGGTTTTCAAGGTAATAACAATGGCTGTCTTCTTTTCTATTATTTTATTTAATTTAATTTTTGCTTGGATCCTTGGAAAATTTTCTGCAGGTGTTGAGGAAGTAATTGCAGACAGTGCAAATCAGAAGGTGGTGATAACGGGGAGAGACCTTGTTCCTGCCAAGATTTTGGAGAGGGTGAAGAACAAGTACAGCACAAAGGCTGTGCTTATTTCTCCATTAATACCGAGAGAGAATCAGAAGGAGAAAAAGCTGCCGAATAAACCAGAGGTTTGAAATTTTTGAAGGAAACATTCATAAATTCTTTGTCATTGATTAAATTGCAATATAATCCCGGTTATGGTACGATATAATTCACGTATTTAGTAGTTAGCGACAACTTATACTTCTTGAGTAAATTTGTGTTATTAGCAAAACGAGTTCTGCCATAACGAAATCTGTTAAATATTTTGTCTCACAATCGAACGTGATATCGAGTGAAATCAAGGTAAATATAGTAAATTAAAATAACAATTGCAATCGAAAAAATTAGGCGGGGTATTAGTTGTTTCTAACCTTCAATGTCATTAACTAGGGTATTAGTCTATCCTTTGCTATTTTTTGAGATTTCAACTTAATGCAGGTTCTGGTGAAGACGGTAGAGCTCAAAATGTTCATGCACTGCGATGGCTGCGTCAATGACATCAAGGAATTTATCCAGAGAATGGCAGGTAAAACTGATTCTAAAAAACTGATTTTAAAAACTGTTTTATTTTTATAGAAAAATCTGTTTTTGATGTAGGGGTTATGAGCGTGGAAGCAAATAAGGAGAGTTCGAGAGTGGTGGTGAGAGGAGTGATGGATACGCAGAAGTTGATAGAAGAGATTAAGAGGAGAATGAAGAAGAAGGTAGAGAGAGTGAAGGAAGAAGAGGAGGAGAAGAAGAAGAAGAGTGAAGAAGCAGCGCAAGCCGGCGAGAAGAAAAGCCGGGAAGAAGAGGGACCACCCGTGGTCTTCCATTATCTTCCTCACTGCTCCTTCCACCATTTTTATTCCGACCAGACGTTGGCCGACGATAATGCATTTTCCTGTGCAGTCATGTAACCTCTTCCCATTTTTTCTTAATATATATAATTAAAAAATTAAAACGTACAAAACTACACCGTGGATAACAAGATCACAAGGAGCCACCCTTTTCATCAGCACAAATTTCTTAAAAAATTATATTTTACTTTAAAGCAATAGATTATAACGTTTTTAAAAAACTCACATTTAATCTAAATTCATTGATAAAATTGCTCATGAACTATAATTTATTAACAAATCAATTTTGGTCGTTCAAATCTAAGGCGCAGGAGGTCGCGACAAAGATGAGATAAATAGGTATGGGACTCTACTATTCCAAGCGACCCAAGTCATCCTCTCGCAAACTCAACACCTCTGCGACGCAATTGCTTAGCAATTTAGCCAAATCCTTGGTCCTCACCCTCGTAAACAAATATTTGCTTGCTAGATCCCACTGCATTTCTCTTCAATTTCTCACTTGTTTAGTGCCCTAACTTCGTCTAAAGGACGTAGATGTTTCTAGATCGAGGAGATGTAATTTTTGGTAAAAAACCTTATTTTTTTAATCGGTAGTTAATAAACTAGTCACCTTTCAACTATATATTATATATTTGGACTTAGACAAATATTTTTACAAAGACCCAATAAGAATATTAAAACGATAAACTAGTTTTAAAGTAATTTACCGAGGAAAGAAACAAAATTTCAGCAGAAAATATTTAAAAAGATAAATATTAAGAATTAAATATTAATATTTAATGCAGAAAAAAGGAGTGAGAATAAAGCATATAAATGCGAGCCATTTTAGCATATGCCACCGAACACCAACGTCTCGAGGAGAATAAATTATATTTAATTAGAATATATCTGGCTTTGCTTCCTAATTGGTTCGTGACGGACGGGGCGTACGTCAGAACGAGAATAGTCAAAGACGGCCCCGATCACCGTAGATTTCTCCACGCATCTAAAGTCTCCCGCTTTCTTCATCTATCCGTTAACCCTAACTCGCTCTCTCTGCAACCTCGTCATTGAAGGAGAGAGTAAAAACATAGTTTCCCTTTCAAGGGTACAAAGGAATGGGAAAACTAATCTGTGATTCGGCAGCCATTGCAGAGGCTTTTCAAAATGCATCACCTACGATTACTTGGAGAGACGTAAATGCCGAGCCTTTCCAAAGTATCGAGCCTGTTAATATTGACCATAACGCCGCATCCACAACAACCGCCGCTCACGCCTGGGACGACGTCGCCGGCCTAGAAGATCAGCAGAGACGGCAATTACAGAAGCTCCATGCGAAGGGTGTGCTATGGAAACACCCGGAGGATGACTCTTCCTCTCCTTCAAGATCTGTAGTGTTTCGGCTCTCCTATGGCGGCGATGTCTCCGCCGACGGGAACTGCCTTTACACGGCGTCGCAGAAGGCTATGGCGTCAGCGTGTGACATCAACGCGCGGGAGCTACGGAGGCGGACGGTGAAGAGATTCTTGGAGGATCTTGGATCTGCGAATTTTGACGAAATTGAACAGATTAACGATGCCATTAAGCATATGTATTCGGCGGATCTGAGAAATGGTTGGGGAGTTCACGTTGTCCAGGAGGTGAAGCTTCTGGCGAAGAAAGAGGATCGCATGGCTCTGGATTCCTCCATTGACGAGCTTATTGAGCTGGGCATGCAAAGGTATTGTGTTTTCTTTTGATTTTCTCCAGAAATGCAGATTGGAATGAATTTTCTACTGTTCCTGTGTCAGAATTGGATCTGGAAAGATTGCTAAAGATGTTGAATTTATCTGTTGGATCATGCTTAGAATCATATTTCTATTAATTTGTTTTTTTTCTGCAAGTTTCAATTTAGCTTTTAAACGCAGAGAACTGGCTGCCGAGTCTATTTACAAGGAAAGATGCATTCCGGTCAACGACGGGGCTAGTTGGGCCAAATATATGTCTACTTCTGGCTCGGTCGAAGATGAATACGATATAATTACTATGCAATATACAGAGGAAGGATTATTATCAGTAGATGAGAATAGAGAAGGCCATTCAGCAGCCTTCGGAGACGACATAGCCATCGAGTGTCTTGCTACTGAATTTAAACGGCAGATATATGTGGTGAGAATCAATCTCTCTCTTTTTTTACTTCATAGTTAGAATCCATATTCATATGTTTGTAATACTAGATTTTTGATCTTAAGTCTTTGGTTACTATCTGGACTAGTTCTGGTTGTAAATAGACTTGTTTTGATTATTGAAATTGAATTATGGTGTTCGAAGATTGTAGAGAATGTTACACTAAAATTTGTTAGATTTCGTCAATCTAAATGTTTTTGAGTCTGGCCGATGGACCTGCGTGACAAATCTTCTTTAAGATTTTTGTTTTACCTTATAAATACTTGTGAGTTTCGGTCGCAAAACTCACAGTTGTATTTTAACATTCACGAGGGATATTTTTCTCTACCCATGAATTGATTTTTCTTTCATATTTTTTTTTTTTCAATATATTGTATGATTTCTAACAAAGTTCTTATTTCTTTGTTATTAAACATGTAATCCTGCAGTCTGTAAAATGGGAGGGTGGTTATTATTTCATTGAAATTTTGTACGATAATGGCAAAGTTACGGCCAAGATTTAACTATTTCCTTTTTTTTGGTCAAATTTTACAGGTCCAAGCCCATGGATCAGATGCCATGGTCGACGAAGATAACTGTGTTTTCTTTCTCCCTCATCGTCCTAGAAGCCAAATTTGCGAACTGCCCTTGTTTCTTTTCATGAAGGGAACAGGTGGGGATTTTTGTTCGCTGTCATTTTCGTGTTTTTTCGATGCTGAGTTGGCAGGATACGTCTCATTTCTAATCGTTAGCTTGCAGGTTGGTGTGGGGCCGGGGGCGATCACTACGAGCCCCTGATCGCTCACCCTTGCCAATTCATTACACAAGAGAAGGTCGCTTTGGTACTTTGAGATACAGCCTGGCTCGGCATTCTTTTTTTGGGTTAGATGTTAGTCTTTTATTTTTATTTATTTCTTCTTGTTTTTTGCCTCATTTTTTGGATTAGCATCAAATAGGATCAGGATTGGTCGAATTTGAATAGATCTTGGTGGGTTCTTGCCCTTATTTGAGCAAAGCCTGTAGAATTTAGTGGTTTTTGCCGGCTTCTGTTGTTGTGCTTGTAGCGGAGGGAGTTACAACTATTGTTGTATCGGTGCATAAGGTCGATATGGTTTAGTTTTGAATTGGAGTAAAACCGTTTTCTTTTTGCACTTTTTACTTTTCTTAGCTGATGTTCGACTGCTCGAACCGACCGAGTCTTTTTCGAAGCTTCCTCTGCAGCTTCAGGATCCTTCTTCCTCTAAACCAATAAGCCAAAGGGGCTGCTGGATCCCTGGTGAATTGTGTGATTGGTTATCAAGATAGAAGAACAGAATCGAACCATGAATCTCGAAGTTTGATGCATGCTTGCTTCAAACCCAAAATCAACTCATGATCCTCCTCAAATTCTGACCCAAAATAAATAAACCCAGTCCAAATTCATAATTTGAGATCGAATCATATCTCGTGGCTCGGTATCAACAATATGTATTCAACAACAGTCTATTATTTCCCGGGTCCATGTGCCGTGCTTTGTGTCTACATTAGTCCCAATCGACAAAAGGCAGAAACTTGCAAAATTTTGAATTCTATGGCTAAATTCGACAAAACTTACAATTCCTTGTCTACAACACGATGCACTAGTATTGAAATACCATGGACTCCTCCAATTATTAGTTCTAAAAATATCGAATCAAGAACATCCTCTGTTTGAGTTGCGCCATTTTCTTCTCGTAACCTCGTAAATACTTCCATCATTCGTACCATTACGTATTATAAAAATAAATAAATAACGGAAACTATTTAACTACAGTAAAATGAGAACTACTTAAGATCAACCATGGTCCTAGTTTGATGAGATCAAATAGATAGTGACATTTTAACTCTGATTGTACCTTCTTATGTTAAGTACATGATGTTTTTAATGGCTTTACTTTTAAAAATTAGAATATTTGTTGTCCCAACCCTTCAAATTCAGGGGTCTGAACTATATACTAAACTCATATGAAAAATGTTTTAAGTACCACAACTGTGTCAAGTACTAGTATACGTGACATTCAATAGAAACAATAGGGTATTTTTTATAGTAACATCGTGAACGTATAGCAGAACATCGCCAAATGCGCTAACAACTCGGACCATACAAGATTTTAAAAAGTAACTGAAAAAAGAAACAATCTTTCCGGCGAAATCGCTATCGATGCATCATTAAAAGTTCAAAAATCTGAAATCATTACTACTTCTTTAGTGAAATTTTATAGTAATTCATACAATTATGTATTTTAAGAAAGAATAAGCTATTTTTTGACGGTAATTCCATGAATACTGTGTAATAAAACATCGCCAAATACACTGACAACTCCGACCGTATAAAAATTTCAAAGAATAACTTAATTATACAATCTTTTTATGTGCAAAAGTGGTCCAGCACTGTGTGGCGTTGGTTCATTTTTATAAGTGATGGACCACATGCAAATGGATTCGATTTGGTCCATCACTCTAGAAAGACGTGTACAATCCATGTATTCAACCCCATGGTTGCTACGAACAAAGCAAGTTATTAGTTATAGCGTAAACCGAACTCAAACATGAAATTCTCGACCAAGGCTAGTGTTACCCGACTTCTCCGACCTTCACTCAAGAAGCTAAGTTGAGTCGAGTTAGAAGTAAAGTTGGCCGAAAAAGAATTCCAAGTCATTAATCCCGTATCCAGATTATATAATGTATTTTATGTTTTGAGAAGTGGGTACAAAGATTATGATCCAAAGGATCATTTGATATTCTGACGGCAATAATTTTTACTACCGATATTAAAATCGTTATTATAATAAATTAAAATGAAGCTATTACAAAATCAATGACTCAACCTTGGGTTAACTCATAACCGACCACTTTTGGACTCAAAAATAGTTGTTTCTGACCTTAATTTTGCAATTGAATTTTATTCTACAAATATATTTTAATTTTAATTTTATTTTTATTTTTGCAATTATTAGTTTTTATACGATTTCTTAAAAGTAGGAGATCATAATCTTTTATTTAGCTGTATTCTTTCTATTTCGGATTAATCAATTATTCAAACAATTTTCCAAATGATTTCTATGTACTCCTGAATTTTCCTTGCCGTCGTCCCCTACATCAACACCAAGTTACAATTCAAGACAAGGGTAATATTGGAGCCTGCAGGTGCAAAGAGGGTGGTAACATACACAAAAAGAAAAAAAAAAAAAAAAAAACACAAATACTGATTCTGACCGAGCAGAAGTAAACAAGAGCAGAATCTAATAAAGGGAAATCATTATAGAGAAGAGGAAGATTGAAGATAGCAGTGGCTCTATTCGACAAGTGGGCGGACACACTCGCACAACACGCACTCTGAAATGCTGCAGTTGGCGCTGCGAGTACAGGCCGGCAGCGCAGAGCAGCGGCGGCAGAGGAGCAGCGGCGATTTCAACCAAACAGCTAAGCGGAATCCCCACTCATTATGGGATGGCCTTAATTATTATTCCAATTACTCGGCCACTCCCTTCCCAAATCCAACAATACCCTTTTCAATTTGAATTACTAATAATGGTCGCTAGGAATTAAGTTAGCACGATTCGGCCCTAGAAACCTACCCGCCAAACTAAAGGGTCCCCTCCCAGACTAGGCCAAAATCCCCCCTAAGATTGTCTTAGGAGAAGAATTGGATTGGATGATCTATACGTAGGGCTGCTATATTTATATTATAAACAAGTATAGAACGTTAACCAGGGGCAGGGCACTGTCCGGTTCGATCCGACCTTGAGACCAAATTTAACCGAACATTAATTAAACCATGCATAGATCTTAACATATAAATAGAAAACATAACCGTAATTAATTTTATTGACATATATCAATTCGAAGGTGAGTATGAACGAATTTGGCTGGGTTTTGGCCGAATTGTGGATTATTTTCATATATGTCAATTTTTAAGGTAAAAGTTGAGCAAAAAAAGAACACTATTGTAATAGTCAAGTGAATTTTTAAACATTGATAATAATAAAATGGAGTAAAATACAATTTAAACTTAATGTTCAGGTCAATTACAAATTAGATTTTTAATTATTTTTTGAACGAATCGAACCTTCATTTTTTATCGGTCAACAATTTTTGACATAATCGTCAATTTATTCGTTAAATTCAATATATACATATCATATTTTCTATTTAATAGGTCGTGGCTAAATGAAATTTGTCTTTCGCATACACGCATAAAATTTAATAGATAATCAAGAATAAGATCGAAAGTGCTCATGGATGGAAGATGAAGGTTCGGTTATTAAAAAATAGTTTAGGCTCTAATACGACTTTGAAGGTATAAATTACACGTAAACAAATAATTTTATATAAAAAAAACAGAGGATGGGGTCCACACCTACAGACCCATAAGAGTAAGAACAAGAGTGAGGATATAAAATGAATTAAATATAAAAAATTAGTTATGGTGCGTCCAGACCGCTTCGGCCAACTCAAGAGCCACCCCCGCCCAACCAACTCATTACGCTGCATAGCCACTCTCCTCATTTTCTGAATATACCACCCCCTCCCCCCCCCCCCCCTTCCCCTCAACAAAAATTCCCTTTCACATTCCGCCTTCCCGC